>JANBXA010000730.1:60047500-60472500 GCA_030556225.1 Cricetiscus sungorus | reverse complement strand
CTTGAATTGCATCTTTGACCCTGTCTCAAAATTAATAATGCAGCCAAACAGCTCTTGTATCCTAAGGGTCACACCAAACACAGAGTCCCAAAGTAGTGTCTAAAGTGCAAGAATCCATCTGGCGAGTGTATTTTTTTCCTTCTGGAATTCTTGAATTAGCCTAAAATTTGCCAGACTTTATGCATTTAGCTTACGTCTGAATGGGTTTTTTAACTCAAATTCTTACGATATTTTTACTTAGCCTGGCAGAAATTTTGGATCACATTGGAAGTGCAATGCAGCAGATGTATTATCTCTCCAGTGAGTGTATCCTGGCCTCTCGTGCCTTTCTGCTCCTCTGCTTCCATCTTGGTAGTAGTCGGTGTTAATGTTTTCGGCTTCTCAGAAACACCTTCTATAAGACAGTGGTTAAGCAAATCAAAGTGAATCCTAAATAGAAGTCCTTCACAAGATTAAACCTGATATTTAAAAATCAGGTGTCAGTGCTGTGAACTGATAACTCTAAAATAAACATTTGAGTTACCTCTAAAATGAAGACTCCTAGTAACCCCATAGCAAATATGAGAATAAAACTTACTTTGAAACCAGTCTTTGCTTGTCATGACTGCTCTTCAGTAACTATTGCTCCATTGCAAAATCACAGTAGGGCTTTAACCTCCTGAGCCACAGGAAGGAAGTGACTTCCACACTAGCCAGGCACCATCTCAGACCTGCCCCGTTTGAGGGGTAAGGCCTCTCCTCAGAAAGTGAGAACACCTTTCCAGTAACTCCAGGTGCATCAT
Source organism: Cricetiscus sungorus (assembly GCA_030556225.1). Taxonomy (NCBI): domain Eukaryota; kingdom Metazoa; phylum Chordata; class Mammalia; order Rodentia; family Cricetidae; genus Cricetiscus; species Cricetiscus sungorus. Next base: position 60,471,718 of record JANBXA010000730.1, on the reverse strand, counting down.
GGGAGACAAAAAAGGGTCGATTATCAGTGTCTCATCACTTCAAGAAAAATCAGCTTTTCTGCTCACTGAGTTGTATAGAGCTGAATGCATTTTATCACATGATTTTTTTTTATTTGAAAGATCTTTATAATGAAATTTTATAGACAAAAAAATCAGGTATATTTGGATAAACACACCATGTGAGCACCAGTGAAGAAATCGTGTCCAAGTGTTGCCTGTATTTTCATCACCCAGGGACAGAAGGCACCTGGAAGCCAATGCTATGGAAATAGAAGACCCAGGACCTTCCAATGGCTCCCACATTTTCCCTGTATGCTATGACATGGAAGACAGAATGAGGAAAAGCCATGGCTCATATGTTCGGTATCCCACCTACAGCAATGGTGCCTCCTATGAAGCAGCCCCGTGAGGGAGGGGCCACAGCTCTCCTGGGTCATCATGAGCAGGGACTCATAGTGAACAACATGGAGAGACTAACCCAGATGTAAAGAGGAGAAAGGCCCTACCTCTGCAGCTGCCTCACCCCAGTCACCCAGTGGGCTAGGTCCAAGATCTATGCATAAGTATAGCACCTAGCTTGCTTGGGTTTCAGAAAGGTCAGTGCCAGGATTAACACAAGTGCGGTGAATAAATACAAGTATACATTTTATAAAGATATAGAAATTCATACACACACACACACACACACACACACACACACACACACACACGCACGGCCTGATTCAAACACTGGCATGCAGTCGGAACTCAGAGCCATATCCACAGGTCATAGAACCCACTGCAGCACAAATGTATACCAGGAACCTGTACAAGCCATTTCCTGGTGATTGTTGGCTGGAAAGATGAGGCATCAACTGGCTAACCCTTCTTTGCCATCTAGAACAGTTCTTCAGATTCAAAAACATTACTGAAGACCACAAAGGGGAGTGTTCAGTAGTGGAGTGCTACCTAGCACAATTGAAGCCATTTATCTCAGGATATTAGTCACTTGTATCAATGAAAGAAGCTTAAAAGGCAGAGGGATAGTCCAACTGATAAGTGCTTGCCTTGCAAGCTTGAAGGCCTGGGATTGTTCCCCCAGAATCCACATAATAAAAGCCAGGCATAATGGCTTGATTTCCTCCCAGAGTAGAGGAAGTGAAAGTAAGTAGATCCTAGAGTCCAACACAGCTCAAGGGCCTGTCTCCAAAGAATAGGGCAGGTGGGGATGACAAGATGCTCCTGCCACCAAGCCTGACAACCTAAGAGTGATCCTCAGAGGCCAAATGGTAGGAGAAGAAACTCAGCTCCTCCAAATTGTCCTCTTACCTCCATGGCATACACATGCCCACATACATCAACAAAACAAATGTGTAAATGTGAAGCTAATAAACTCATTTTTAAAAGCAAGGTGGATTTTACCGTAAGGTACCGTACCCCTATGAACATACATGAACATGAACACACCAACATGCACACATGCATGTATACACACACACAAACACCATACACATGCACACATACACACACACCCCAAAACCAAATTATTGCAAGCTACGACTTTAATCAATCATCATGTATTAGTGCCTCCTCTCTCAGGACTGAGTTAGTGACTTTCACCTAGTCAGCTCTAATTACACAGATTCCAAAGAGATTTTCTATAAAGCAGTATGTCATCCAGTTGCTTCTGTAAAAAGGCTTCTTGTCGTTATTTTGTTGCTTGTTTTTATGTAGAGAGTTACATGTTGGTCGGTGAGATGGCTTGACTGGTAAAAGCACCAATGACCCTGAAACCAACACCAAAAGTTGGATCAAGCGGCACACATCTGTAATGCCAGAACTCCTAAGGTGAGATGTGGGGTGGAGATGGAGTTGGAGGACCAGCTAACCTGGAGTAAACAACTGTGTTCCAGATGCAACAAGAGAACTGTTCTTGCCAAGGTGGAAGCAAGAACCGCATCCCCTCATTTGTCTTCTGATTTGTGCATGGACACTGTGGCACAACTATACACAAACTTCCAACATACTGAAGAAAAGAGTTTATCCCAATTAAACACTGGAGATCCACAGGCACAACCACCACTAGACTAACTGCAAGAGATCAAACAGCCTAGGGGCCTGAAGGAGCCTCCCTTCCTACAGAGACTATCAAACACAGTTTAGCCAAGACCTAAAAGGCCAAGCTAGTTCAATTAGTAAACAAGGTCTTCAGACAGCTAGCGGTTCACTAGCTCTTCTGAGTGACGAGTTTACATAATTCTTTCCATAGGTTAGATCGCCTGTTTTAGCTTTTCTCCTTCTTTGAGGGAGAGAGAAGGGAGGTGTATTTCTGGTTCCTCGCCATTGTGGCTTTGGTTCTCTTTTACAGCCTCAAAACCCTACCATGGTGTGAGGCTCCCTGTTTTTCTCCAACTCACTTAATCTGAGTATGAAACAGGAAAGTGATGTCCAGTCTGTAAGCCCTCGGGCACTCTCTGTTTAAAACAGAAACTGAGTGAGCTCATTGCCACTTTGTAGTACTCTCATTTCTAGCAAAACAAAAGCCTGCCTACCTAGCAGTAAAATTTCATGAAATAAGTCAGAATGGGGCCATCCCTGCCTTCAAACGGATTCTGATTTAGGAAATGAGGTGCTGTTGTTGTTTCTTCCCCCACTGGAAACAAGGAACAATGTCATTGCTTCGATACAAGACTGGTGAGCACATGGAAACTGCTTACAGTTTAAAAAAAAAAAAATCCTTCACACATGAACAGAAATAACAGAGTTTGATGTCTACGCATACAGGAGGGGAGCACACCATTCTGACACTGACAACTCCATGTACGTGTGACCACAAACCCAGTCAGAGCAGCGAAGGCGTATGCACTATCTCTTGAGGCTTTAACACAATAAACACATGTTCGCTATCTAAGGCCCATTTCAAACGGGTGCTTTCAGCAATTGCTTCCTGTGCAACTGGAATGGGCTGATGGTGATTTTAGTGACAGCGATGATAAAGCTGGTTATGTAATTCCAAGCCAGTAGCCCCTGGGTAAAGTAATGACAGAGATAGTGTTTCCTAATGTGGTTAGCATAAAGTGGGGGGTAGGATGAAACAGCCCCTAGGCTGTAACAGCTAAACCTGGTATCACAATTTCTTTTAAAGTCTTTTGGGGATTATTGCATGATAATCAATGGGAATGCCAAATAGTAATAGTTTGTTTAAAGTAAAAAAGTGTACATTGTAGCTGGTGCTGTAACTCAGCTGGCAGAAAACAGTACTCAAAGTCAGCTAGAGACCCTGGGTTTGATCCCCCACCCTGAACAAACTGCAAGCGGCTGCTCATGTCTGTAAGTCAGCGCTTGGGATGGAGACAGGATGAGCAGAAGTTCAAGACAATCCTTAACTACATAGCAAGTTCAAGGCCAGCTTGGGACACATGAGATCCCATCCAAGGAATGAACAAAAAGTATATTCTTGCCACTGAGTTCTTACATACTGGCTACCAGCCCACATGCCTGTGTTATCATTTATCATCACTATACATGTAATGTTCCACCAATACTTGTGATTGGCTAAATGAGAACTGGAAAGGGGTACAAACTGAGTTTCCACCTTCTCAACTGATTCAATAAGACCAGAGAGGAGAGAAGGGAAAAAGTGAATAAATAAACAGGAACTCATATTTCCAGAGTGACTGTTCTCCAAAAGTCCACCCTGCTCTGTACCGGGTGTAGGGACTGTATGCAAGGGTGGCACAGTAACAGAAGGTCTGAGATCTAACAGGAAGGACTCTGCCTCTGTTCTGGAAGGTTCTGTGGGCTAATGACAAGAGTATTCTGTTTGTCCATTCCCATGTTTGGAAGTAAAGGCCTTAGCAGAGGTGAGATACATACCTGGGAGAGTCACATGGACAGAAATGTGTAGTCAAACCCCATGAACATTTTCTTTTCATCCTTTGTGTTTTTCTGTGTTTTCCCAAAATAATATTAGAGTCAAAGCACACTTTTGTCAGCAGAGAGGGGACTGAAGTCTTCCACTCTGGCTGTGGAATAAGCCTCCTGACCCAGCAGTCTATGACACTCCCCAGACTGGCACAGGCAGTGTGGACCACAGAAGAATTAAATTAACATAAGCCCTTCATCTCCATCCACCCCTGCTCTTAAAACACTGCTCTCCATAGTGTCCAAACACACTTGGCAGGAGCCATTCCAGCTCTAAACAATCTATAAATTCTCTGCTGAAGTACCTGCATCAGCTTGTCTTCTCTCAAGAGCTAATGGGTGAGGCCAGTTAGGAGTGGCCTGGAAACTAACTGTGGTTATACACACCTTTAGTCCCAGCGCTCAGGAAGCAGAGGCAGGTAGATCTCTGTGAGGTCAGCCTGGTCTACAGAGTGAGTTCCAGGACACCCAAAGCTATACAGAGAAACCCTGTTCACACACACACACACACACACACACACACACACACACACACACACGAGAGAGAGAGAGAGAGAGAGAGAGAGAGAGAGAGAGAGAGAGAGAGAGAGAGAGAGAGAGAGAGAGAGAGAGAGAGAGAGAGATGGCCTGGAACAAGAAGGCTGCTAACTTCTACTTATGTTCAACTACAAAAATAAATGATGCCAGTGTGGCAGACACAGCCCAGTCTTGACTTTTTACCAAGAATGTCACCTATACATTTCAAAAGGGGGTAGAGCTGTATTTGCCCTAAGGCCCAGCCTGTCATCTGCCTACTCCCTCTCCTCCCTTTAATGCTGAGGCCATCAGTGCTGATCTCAGAGCAGATACCCAGCTGTGCCGAAGGCAGGTAGGTGTTGAACCACCAGTGTGGCCACATACCCTATACCTACCTTGCCCAAAGTAGGGACATTATGTTTGGGGGAAACTGTCAACAAAATATTATTTACTCAGAACACTGCTACCCAATTACCACGAAGACACAAAACAGATGACAATATTGGATAGATAAATGAGATGGGATATTAAAAAGCTAAAGTCATCATGACCAAACATTCATAAAACACAAAAAGTTATCCTGAATAAATGTCTACAGGGTATGACAATTGTTCGCCACCTAAAACAGAAACAAAGGTATTCAAGGTGCCTCGAAACACAACACACGGCTTAAGGGACAATTTCTTAGCTACCTTTCTGGTGCATCTTATAAGCTTCCTTAGTTACCACCTATTTTTTTTCTTTTTTTCTATTTTTAAAAGTTCAGTCATCTATGTGACCCGGACAATGTCATCTTGCTAAGACGCTAAGACAGTTCTTGTATATATAAAATACCATAGAGTCTAAATCAGGCACCTAATGCTTTCTACCTTTTATCAGCTATGAAAAAAGAAAGAGAGAAAGAAAGAAAGAAAGAAAGAGAGAGAGAGAGAGAGAGAGAGAGAGAGAGAGAGAGAGAGAGAGAGAAAGAAAAGCCGAGCAAACATTATCTATTGTTAATTACCTGTAAAGTTGGGCCTTAGCCCCTTCCCTGTCCCTAAGAGCCCTGAAGTGAAACCCTAAAGAAGCTACCCATTGTTTTCCTTGGTGCAAGGGCCAGGAGCAAACAGGGCTCAAATTGCAGCTGTGAAAGGCACAGGAAATTGGTCTAGCACTAATCTGTACTCAACTATTCAAGGCAACAAAGCCCACATTCCTGCAGAGAAACGTCTGCAGAACACCGCCGACCTGTGCTGGACTGTGGACAAAATCTCAGAAGGCAAGTTCGTCATTAGAGTGGCTCTCTCTTCCTGCTCTGAGCGAGCGCAACACATGCCATTTAGACCTCTTCCTGCACTTCCCAGTTTTCCCCCATGATAATACTATATAATTAGACTCTTCCGGCTTAGTAATTCGGGCAAAGATGGGGGGGGGGGCAGTTTTACAAGATGTCAGCCTTTCACTGGAGCTAGCTGAGTTATGATAAACAGTTATGATAAACTAAAATAATAAAAAAAAACTAAGGCAATTTAAACTTACCTTTGTATATTTGTATTACCCTCTCTATAATAACATTGATTCTAAGCCATAGGAGTGGAATGTGATGCAAAAACTGCTCAGATTTTCTTTCAAGTTTAAGAGTAAATTTGAACCCTTTGTAAAACTCAGATATGAATAGGAATCATGTGTGTGCAAGTGTGTGGCTGCATGCAGATGTGCAGACACATGGAGGCCAGAGGACAACATCTGGTTTTGTTTTATGTGCCACCCCCACAACCTTCCCAAGACAAGTTCTCTTGCTGGCCTGGAACTCACAAGTGAGCTAGCCTGCAGGACCAGTGAACCTCAGCAATCCACCTGCCTCCCCCATGCTGGGCAAAGGCATACTGCCACACCTGGGTTCTGAGGACTGAACCCAGGTTCTTAGGGTTGCAGAGCAAGCATGTTACTGACCGACTGTGCCGTCTTCCCAGCCCAGGGATTGTTTTTCCATAGAATGTTCCCTCACAGCCCAGAGCCTCAGGAGCAGCAGGGAACCACTGCCCCATCTCCACAGTGCAGTGATGGCCAGCACTGGGAAGCCACATCTGTGGTCCCAGTGTTCTCAGTCAAGGTGAAAATGGTTTCATCCCTGTGAGCCTGCCTTATCTCTAATGAGGGGCCAACTGTGACCCCTCATTAACTCGAAAGCATGTTAAAAAGCTAAAACTTAGTGGAAATAGTATGTTCAGCACAACAGTCTCTCGTATTCCAAGACGATATCATCCTAGACCACAGGGACTACCTGCCTGGCAGATACAGAGGAATCACTAGATTTGTTCTATCCAAGAAGCGAAGTGTTGCTAACCCTAGTTCCTGTGGTGAAACGGGTATCTGAGGAGCCCTGCCCCATGTTCAGAAACATGAGCCACAGTAAACCAGCAACTGAACTGCTCGTATGGCACTAGCCATTCCCAAGATTCCTGGGTTCCCAGATGATACTTCAGCTCAGTATCTATCATTCAAAGAGATCTAGACCCTTCACAGCAAAGACCAAGTGGTTTGCTTTGTGAGTAACTCAGCCCAGGGAAAGGAAGTAGTGGATAGTACTGGTAGTACTGGATAGTAGTGGTAGTTGCTGGCCAGCCTATGCAGGCAGGTCTCACAGAGGGGTCCTAGACAAGGTATCCACAAAGTTACTGCCACTGCCCTTAATTATCGTTCCCCTAAAACATCTGATGTGACTGATGATATGACAAAAATTCTCTACAGCAGAAATTAGATAATATTAGAGTTATGTTTATATTTGTAAAATCAAGCTGACTTTAAGTTGGATATATATCATATCAGAACATGGACTTAATTAATGTAGCAAATAGCCTTCTGATCAGAAAAAAACCAGGAATCTAATTTTCCTTTTATGATCCAATTATAAAATGTAAGAAAAATATCAATGAATATGCATTGAATGCCTGCCATGAACCAAGTATCTGAGGGTACAGTATTGTCCCTATAATGCCAGACTGTCCCAGTGCTAGATGGAGATGGCTCTGTGAGTAAGATGGAGACAGCTCTGTGGGCAAGGGTATTGCTATTCATGCAGGAGAACCTCGCTGTGAGCTTGGATCCCACCACCCATCCAAAAAGCTGGGTGTGATCTCAGAAGTTTCTGTAGTCCCATCGCTGTGATTGCTGGAGACGGAAGGCTCAGTATGATTCTGTCTCCAGGAAATCATACAGAGAGTTCTAGAACAGTACCCCTCCTCCAGCCTCTGCAAGTTCACAGGTGCCCACACACACTGGTGCACACCTGCCACTCTCAAATACACAAGGAAACACCAAGAATAATGAACAGCTTACAAAAAGTAGCTAAGAATGAAGAACTTAAGGGGGAAATTGTTTTCTCATGATTCCATTGGAGTGACTTAGATTTAGCTATGGGAGCAGCTTACAAACTAATAAGATTAAAGAGGCAGAGGTGGCCTCCCAGGGCTGGATTTGAAGGTGTGTTATAGGTATTAGGGGTGAAACAATTCCAATAGATTTATGTGTCCGAGAAGTGGGAGAGGAAACAGAAAGCTCTGATTGTGAGCCTTTGGGTCCAGCCACCAGCTCGGAGCAGGGCTGAATAGGACAGTGAGGGAGGCAGAGAAAACAGCTGGTGGGATGATGAGCTGGAAAAGACTGACTTTAATATGGCTATTTGTCTTTCAGTCATGCCTTGAGCAGGGAACATCTTAGATAAATGACACAAGCTTTCCAGGTGTCATTCATCTCTTTCTACGGGGCACACATTTTCCATAGGGTCAAAGGGACCCTTTGCACACAGCATTATGGTTGCATTATGGTTGCCTCTGTGTGTGTGTGTGTGTGTGTGTGTGTGTGTGTGTGTGTGTGTGTCCGCACTTGTGTTTCCCCTCAAGTAACATCTGAGCAGCCTGTCACAGAATCTCTGTTGGGCTCCCCAGGCCTGTGGTTGCATTAGTCATTTGTTCTGCCCTGGGGGTGGGGGTGACAGTTGCCTCTGGGATCTGTTTATAGGCCACTAGCTCAGGGGAACTTCCTCACAATGTAGTAGAAAGGAATAAATGTTTGTTTTGAAAGGTAAGCTTGGGTGAGTAGGAAGGAGGGCTCCAGGGCAAATACTTTGAAAAAACTGCTTCTCAAGGAATGTTGGGTTTCTTTTTTCAAGACAGGCAAGTTGGAACAGACTTTTTTTTTTTCAAGAGCTCTGCTAGCTTTTCTCCTTTCCAGAATTTGCCTTCTTTTACAATCTACACAAAGGACACCTCCCCTATAAGAGGATCCCTACCCCCATTAAAACACCCACCTGAGACCACATACCCACTCAGTGGGGAGGAACAAGCTGGCCACTGTCTGGCTGGAGAGGGAGGGCTGACCCTCACACTTTGAGATCCATCGTCCCTCTTTCTAATGATCACCTTCCCAATGGGACTTTCCGACTCTCCACATGGGCCTCACTCCATCCCAGCTCTGCACAGCACCTACAAGCATTTCTAACGAAAAGAAAAAAGTGACCAGATTCCAAGTACGGGCAGGTCTGCACAGCAAAATCAGCCGCCTGAGGGTGGAAGCCAGAGGTCAATGTTGCGTGTCTTCCTCTATAGCTCTCCACGTTATTTGGGGGACAAGGCCTCTAACTGAACTTGGAACTCAACAGTTCAGCTAGGTTGCCTGACCAGCAAGTTCCAGACAGCCAGTGCTGGGCTTACAAGCACACGTTACCAGCTGGCTTTTACACGGGTGGTGGGAATACAAATTCAAGTTCTCATGCTTAGCCAGCAGCCCCTCTGAGCCAGCTCCCAGCCCACAAGGCATCTGAACAGCAGCTTTTGTCACAGTGTCCCTTTCAATCCGTTCTCTTTCTGACCAGCTGTTTGAACACTGAAGAAAGAAACCAAGTTCACTTCAAGTCCCTCCCTGGCTTGAGTTTGAGTGGCTTCACACTGCCTTAGGATCCTAACTCCCACCAGCCTTGGAGACCTGTTCTGCGGGCAGCACTGTCCTCCTGCTTTTCACCAACAGAAAAACAGCAGAGTGAGGAAAGCCAGGACCCTGAAAGACTGGTTTCTATGATTCCCTGATGGTGTGACTGCAGGCTGGTGAAGCCCCATGGGGATGGGGCTCCAAGGGAAGGAGTGGCTTTAGGAAACTGGGAGGGTGTGGTTGGCTTGGAATGTTAAAATTCTGGGATTTGATTCTGACAGCAGGGCTCACACACTCAATACTTTTTTTTTTTTTTTTTTTTTTTTTTTTGAGTACAAGGCAGGGAAGTCTGGGGAGCTCAGATGGAAGAATGAATTGATAACTTTGTTTCTGTTGCTGTTGGCAGCACTCCTCTGCCTTCTTGCTTCCTGGCCACTGGATTACTTATTAACAGTTCTAGGAGAGAGTAGCGCAGTTCAGCAGAACAGTGGGGAGACAAGTGTTGGCCTTCCCTATTCTTCATTCCTTTCCAGAAGAGCCTCTCTCTGTTTACAGGGAGCAGCTGTGCAGATTCCTTCTCAGTCCTCCTCACCGTCATCCTGTCTCAGCAGAGCACTGTTGTATTAACCATCCACTGGGTCTCTCTTTAGACTCCAGAGCCTCAGCTTTCCCCTGCAGCTTTCTCCACTCCTGCCTGAGGACCCACCTGGGAACCCTATAGTCTGGTCCCATTGTTCTGGGAGTGGCTCTGACTTCCTACAGGACAGAGCTCACTTATAGGTCTTGCTGCTGCCAAAGCTGAGCCCTACTCAAGTGTCCTGGTTGGTCTTTTGTTTGGTTTGGGGTTTGTTGTTGTTTGGTGTGTGTGTGTGTGTGTGTGTGTGTGTGTGTTTTTCAAGCACACGCGTGCTCATAACACAAGCTAGAGTTATCTGGGAAGAGGAACCGCAATTGAGAAATCCACCAGATTGCCATTAGGCAAGTCTGTAAGGCATTTTCTTGGTTGATGGTTTATTGATTGATTGATTGATGTGGTAGGGCCAGGCCATTGTGGGCAGTGCCAACCCTAGGAAGGTGGTCATAGAGTGTGTAAGACAGCAGGCTGAGCAAGCCATGGAGAACAAGCCAGTAAGCAGCAGCCTCCATGGCTTCTGCTTCAGCTCCTGCCTCCAGCTTCCTGCCTTGAGTTCCTGCTCTGACTCTGACCTGAGAATTATAAGCTAAAATAAACCCTTTCCTTCCCATGTGTTTATCACATAATCTAAGACACCAAGCAACTGTCAGTCCTAACACCAAACAGTGATTTCCCATCATGCTAAGGTCCTCTCCTTGGTACTTCCTGCAGCTCACTTCTCAACCACCCTGGTATACTCTACAGCTCACTCACTCTATACCTCACACATGTCTTCTTGGGGAAGCCACGCCAGGCTTGCAAAGTCTGATTCCCCCCCCCCCCATTGTTCACATGACCCCATTTTCCTATTGCAACAGCACCAATGGTGATGCTAAAACCTTACCAATTGCTGTTCAGATGCTGGGATCCTGACATATGTTTGTGGTCTTTGGATAAATGAACACACTGTCAACAAAGCCAAACTATTATTATTTTTCTAAAAACTGCTAATGTTGCTAACATCAGGAAGACATTCAGTTTGGTCATCAGTCTTGGCTTGTTTCCTTACATGATGCTTTTAGGGGTGAATCTGAAAATCACTGAAACAATAAATATTTCTTGATTTCTTGTGTGTTCATATATGTGTGAGTGCACATATATATGTGTCTGTGTATGTGGATGCCAGAGACCAACATCATCTATCTCTCTACAGCCAATGATATGCACCCACCATGCCTTGCTTCCTCCATGGGTTCTGGGGATCAGCACTTGACAGACTGAACCATGTCCCAGTCCTTACTAGCTCCTTCTCTACAGTAAGAACATGCACTGCTCTGGGTTCTAGAAGTTTGACTGCACAATTTTTAACTTTCTTTTATCTCCTACTGAATTATGTTTCCATCACCAAAAATCAAAACAACACAATACAAACAAACAAAAAAACCTGACCAAAGGCAAATGACAAAGACTAAGTGACAGGCTATTTCAAGCAGGTTAGAAACCATGAAGGAAGCAGCCTGGGCTCTGGAGAGACTTCTAATGCCATAGGGTCTCTCTCCTGGTGGGCAGAGGCAGTTCCCAGCATCCTAGAAGAATTGACTGTTCCTCTCCTAGGGAATCAGATTGACTGAAGCTTTTACTTCCAAGGTGCAGCACTCAAACCCAGCTGAAAGGATAGAATTCAGATGTAGGTGCCACACCCTCTGTCACCCTCTGCCATCATCAGCTGCCACTCTCTGCTGCTTTTGGCCATCCTCTCCACACTCCAACATCATCAGCCATTCTCTGCCACCATCAGCCACCCTCTGCCAGTACAGGAATTTGAGAAACAGGTCTTTTGCTGCTGACTACTCCTCGAGTGAACCTACTGCTCCATCGGTTTTCATGAATGTATTTTCTTTATTCAGTAAGGATTTTATGCAAAGAACGTTTCTGTAAATAAGGCGCACCCTACTTGCCATAAATCCTCCCTAGTTTACTCCTGATATTCTTTAATAAATCATACATCTGGGGCTGGAGATAAAGCTCAGTATGTTTGTTTAGCATGGATGAAACCCTAGGTTCCACCCCTAGCACTACATAAACCTAGATGCAGATCATATGCCTGCAGTATCTGTGTTTAGAAGGTGGCTGCAGGAGATGAGAGGTTCAAGGTCATTCTCAACTCTGTTGAGCTCTAGCCAACCCAGACTACATGAGACCCCCATCTAAAACAAGAGTCCTACATGTTATCAGATCACAGTTACTTGTCTGTTGATGTGATATATCACCAAGGCAACTCATGAAAGGGTGTCTTTGGGTTTACGGTTCAAGAAGAGCAAGAATTTATGATGTCAGGGCAGCTCAGCAGTTATGGGTAGGCATGAGCAGGATGCTCAGAGCACACACCTTCAATCCTGCAAGCACAGAGCAGACAGAGTGAGATTCCCCCAGGGACCTACACCTCCCCAAACACCACCAACAACTGGGGAACCAGGGTTTGAATCCCTGAGACTGTGGGGGATACTTCCCATCCAAAGGACCACAATGCTGAACTTATAACCACCAGCCTTAAAGCGAGTTGAAGCAGGCTTGTGAGATGCCCCACTGGTTAGGAACACTTGTTCTTGTAGAGGACCTGAGTTTGGTTTCCAGCACCTGTAACAACCATTACCATCTCCAGTTCCATCAGATCTGATGGCTTCTTCTGGCTTCTGAAGGGAACCAGAAGCAGGCTGTTAAATATACACACAGGCAAACCAACCACTCATACACATAAAATAAAATACATAAATCAAAAAATAATTAAAAAAAAAAAAAGAAGTCGAAGTGCCTATATTTTCCAAACAGGAGAGCCAACTTCTAGGCTTGCTCCTCTATCCACACTTGTGGAGCTGCCTTGTTTATACACCCTTCCAGAGCCTCAGCCCCCCTTTCTCCTGCTGATCCTCCTCCTCAGACTTCCTCAGCACCAAGAGCTGTGGCGGCCTGCCAGGATCCTGACTCAAGCTGCTGGGGCCACAGCTGGGGCTGTCTTTCCTGCTCCTCCCTCAGTCCATCTGTACCACCCTCACTGGAACCACCCAGTCTTCTGACCAGGCATCTCTGCAAATCCTTGAGCATTGTCCAAAATATCCCGAGCCCTTGGAGAGCTAGAGCTTCTCCCTGCCCCAGATGACACTTGATGTTCTCTAACCTGTGCCTCAATGACACTCAAAGGCCCTCAGCCCCTCAGACACTCCGGCTCCATGGGAACTGAGGTGCCGCTCCTCCGAGTGTGTGGCCTGTCCCTGAAGCACGGGCTCAACAGGTCCAGGTCTCCTCACTGTAGCCTCCCTCTCTTCCCTCTTGATAACCATTTGTTCTTCCCTTCCTTCTTTCTCTGGGCTTGCCAAGTTACTCTTTAATTAGTTTATTATGCTATTTATCACTACTCTTCATTAGCTTGGTTGCCAGATTTTGACATCTATTACTACTTTCCCTCTGAAAGTCTGGTCTTCAGGTCCTTGGTGGCTGTACCATTTACTCCCACCTTCTTTCTCCCTGTTGGATTTGTACAGCCCTCTGACAGCTAAACCAACCAACCAACCAACCAACCAACCAACCAACCAACCAACCAACCAACCGTGGGTAGTTCCCAAAACTCTTGAGGCTAAAGATAGCTCAGTCTGGAGAGTGCTTGCATCCCAGGCTGGAGGCTCTGAATTCAGACCTCAGCACTGCATAGGCAGAGAGTGGCCACAGCACCCAGGTGTAACCCCAGCACTCTGGAGTAAAGGCAGGAAGATCAGACGGTCAAGGTCATCGCAGCTACACAGTAAGTTCCAGGTCAGATTGGACTACATGAGACTCCATTTCAAAACCAAACCAAAAACCAAAACACCGGAACACCTCTCAGCCTATCACCCCACTGCCACTGTGCCTTTCCCAGGGCCTCTGCTGGCCACTCTCCCTGTATGCTTCATGATTACCTGGCAAAGCTTCTGGGAGTCCACCCACAGTGAATCACAACCACGCAACAGAGACACCACTGTCCCACTCGCCAGGGCCCAAACATTTGTATCACTCCCAGTTGTCTCCATCACAAACGCACACATAAACAGCCTCACGGCCCTGCAGCTTTCTGTTCTTCGTCAGCTTGCATTTCCAGTTCCAGTCATTCAACCTCCAGACCTTCCTTCTCTGGGCTGCTCTCCTCACCTGACCTCTGCTTTCCCTTTCACATCCTCTAGACACACGCCTTCAAGCTGACTCTAGAACATTTGCACACTCAGTGTTAGGATCCTGGCGGCTGCTTCTGAGTCAAAAGCCAAGGTCCCTCTCAGAGAGTCTGGGTAGAAGGGTTTTGCCCATCAGTGGTACAGCTGGGGGTATGTCCTCTCAGGAGACTGTAACACTAGCATCTTTGGCTGGCAAACAATGAGCTGGGTTTTCTCCTATCCTTCACGCCTAGCTTCTGGTGCTCGTCTTTCTCCAACTGCTACTTAATGCACTATTTTAACAAATTTGCTCAATTTTATTGTAAGTCAACCTGGAACATGCATCCAGCGCCCCCATCTTCCTGGTCTCTCGCCTCCCTTCCAGCCACTTGCTATGAAGACAAATGCAGTATGTTTACTTGTTTTTTCAGTAAAGTTTATTTTGACTACTAGATGGTGACTATGGGCAAATAGCCATCTGCCACTGGGCTTCTTGCTCCCAAGATAAAGAGTGGCTTTTATGACTGCTCCGTTTCTCTCTACATAAAAATTAAGATTCCGTGATGACTTTTACGAATACCAGAAGTGGTGCTGACAGGACATCTTGCTAAGCAGCCAGTTCAAAACAGTCCTAGGCTCTCTACCGGCTCTTGCAATTAGAATTATTAGCATGCCTAGTATGGAATTACCTGACAAATAACATCCTTTTAAGGGCGCAGAAAAGGACCCTTAATGAAGCTTTTAGATCATTGTTGTTGATCAGGAAAGATGGTAAGAACCCACACCCAAGTTCACAGCTATACACCTATTTGTTGTTGCTTCTTGCCAAACATAAAGAACCTGTCGGGTCTATTATCACCAGGAAGACATAACAGGACAAACACAGGCTCAGCTTGAAGCTAATTTTAATGTTAACACATGAAAAATAACCATGGCAACAGAGCCATTTGCCACTTGTTCCAGACACCTGAGTAAACACATGGAGAAGTCGGGTCCATTCCTTAACCCACAGTCAAGTATATTAATTATGAAGCAAAGGCTGATAAGAAGAATGGGAGTAAAAGTGATGTGTAGCCAGAAGGCAGAGCTGGCTGCAAAAGGAGGGAAAGATCCTATACCGCACGAAAGAGCCCCAGCCAGTCCCCAGACACCACATGCTTTCACCTCCTGAAGCCAGGGCTTTGCTTCATCTCAAAATGAAGACGGCAAGCTAGCTAAGTCCTTTCCAAAACTGCCTGGTACTCACCCCAGAAACCTTTTGAAACAGTGCAGGTCCCTTCCCCGGAGAATCTTCACAACAGGTCTGAGCGATACCTGTGAATCTGAAAATGTTTAACCACCAATCTGTTTTCATGCCTGACAGAGAAACATTAAAATACACTGGCTGACACTTGCACCCACGCTCCGTGGCCTGGCCTGAGTTCAGTCTCTGGAACCTACATGGTGGACAGAGAAGGACTCCACGGGGTTGCCCTGGAGCCTCCATCCTGTGCACTGCAGCATGTCTGTGCCCCTCCCCCATCAAACACACAGTAAAATAAAAAGACCTTTTGAAGAGCTGTATGCTGGGATCCATCTACAATTCTAACAGTCTACCGTGCACGAGTATGGCTTGGCAATGAGAGCCTGTGACAGTAACTGCCAGGTACATTTATGGGCATTTTAATTGTGCTATACTCGTGAGTTAGTGACAGTGATGAACAGATATCGACTATCATTTAGCCAAAAGAAGAATTTAAGTTTATAATATGTTTAAAAAACAAAAACAAACAAACAAAAACCCAGTGGGGATGTGATAGCTAAAGGCCATCTAAACACTTCTGATTCAGTAATTGGTATATTCCCAAAGGAGCCTGTGTTCTTATATAGCTTTATATAAAATCTGCCACAAACTTCATCACTTTTCTTTAATGGAAAGATAATTTCAAAATAAAATAAAGCCTCTTGTTTTAATGTTCCTTGATAAGTATTTTCCCCTCTGTGCTCAGAAAGCAGAATTTTTTCAATTTGAGTATTTGTGTTCAACTCCAAATAAGATTTAAAAAAAATCCTAAGTGATTAGCTTTCATTTCCTTTCCATTAAAGACCACTGTTTTAAAGTAACAGCTAGAACAGTCTATGATGTGACTGTATTTAAAGATTCACCTTAGGCCCTCATAGATCAGAACTTGTCTACTTTGGCTGTTTGCCTTTTCTTTTGGGTTACATCTTACAAGCTTTATAGTAAAGGGCATCACACAATTCAGAAATCCCACATGGCTTCCACTCTTCAGTTAAATTATCTAAGTAAATAATAAGTCTTTGAAATTAAAAAAAAAAAAAAAATGGGTTCCAGCTAAGTAGAATGGCCAAGTGTAAGAATGAAAAGCATAGGCCGTGTGCCCAGTGTGCTCTTCCTGCCAACATTATCAAGTTCATAGCAGCGCTCAGGGTTAGTTAGGTAGAAGCCCAAGTCTCCAGAACTTACAAGAGACAGCATCACAGAGAGGCTCTCTGATCTGTGAAGAATCAGATCTATGTATTACCAATCTGACAGACTTGTCAGGAGGGCCCAACTTCAAACCTATGCCACTTCTGAGCAGACTGAAGTTATCAGAGAATGAATACCAGGCTTGCAACAAGCTTTCTGTCTAGAGCTGGCACTAAAGCCCCACAGCATACAGCTGGTGCTAAAGCCCCACAGCATACAGCTGGTGCTAAAGCCCCACAGCATACAGCTGGTGCTAAAGCCCTACATGCAGCATGTTTTCCCTTAAAAAGATCTCAGCTGCTTTTAGACTAAGCCAGTGATTCTTAGCCTGGTTACTACAGCTCAAGTTGGAATTTACACCAGCCCCTAACTACACAGTGTCTGACAGCGACTGAAAAAGCCAGAGCTTTAAACAGTCTGCTGCTAACAGACTCCAGTAAAGGGCCAGCTCAGGAAAATGCTAAACACTAAGACACCAGTGAAACGAATACTCAAGTTTGTATTTTGAAATACCACATATTTCAAAGTAGTCTTTGAATATTAATTTAAACATGAATTAAAAATGAATATTCATTTAAAATGCCCCCTTGGGGGGGCCAAGCTGAGAAAATGTTTAACTACAAAGTGTTATTATGCCAACCAGAAGCTTTAGTTACCGAACAGAAAACTACTTCAAGTTTCCCCATCACACCCCGATAAAACAGGAAAGCTCAGCCATGAACACACGAGAAACCATGTGACAGGAAACTGGGTGGGTGGCTTCCCGTGCCTGGACTTGAATTAGAACCATCCTCCTATCCAATGCAGAAGGCCAGCTCAGTGACCTGGGGAGACTGAGGTCTATAAACAAAACCTAAGATGCAAACGTCTATCAGACCTCACGATTCCAGGTCCAGAGTCACTTGACCAGCCCCAATAGTAAAGCATCAAAATTTTGTTTCCCCACGTGAAGCTTCAGGCTTATAGGACACCAAGCCCAGTTGGGGGACATCCATCAGAGGAAAGAGCAAGGCTGCCACAGGAAGGTTCCTGGACAGCTCTCTGGCATATTATGAGCTTTCTTTGGCAATCCTAATTCCTAATTATGAAAATGCTTGTTAAAGTGACAGTTCCAGAGGCTCTTAGCATGTTTACCTTACTAAATCATTTAAGCCCTAAGGTTGGAAACTAATCTCTGAAGGCCACAAAGTTAAGATAAACACTTCTAAAAACATAGTTTTGCCTCATCAAGGAACTATGATATGAACAAAACTCATACTTATGAAATAAAGTGGGGACATTAATCTAAAACTTTACAAAGTAACTAACTCACTTTGGGTGTTTGATGAAACAATCCAGACCATAGAATTTTGACTAAAGGACTTTGCAGGAAACATTCCGCTTAAAACTTGAGGTCACCTGTGCCTGGGCTTTGTAACTTAAGGTCTGAAAAGCTTAAATCAAGTAACAATTCCACAGCAGTACAGGCTGAAAAATAAAAGATGAAATCAAGAGACGGTTTCATTAATTAATATATTTTCTGCGTTGTAGTTAACATATATGTACTTTATGTACTTTCTTCGAGTCACCTTGTTTTTCATGAAGTAGTGATATGTTATATTCAGACATGAGTACATTTCAACAGTCTTTTGCAATAAATATCATAAAATAATAGAGATTCGCATAATAAATATTCTTTACAATAAAAAAGTTTAACAGACTTTTTGTCTTAAAAATAGCCAGGATTCAACTTTGTGATTTATACATATAATATACAAAAAGCACCACAGTTTGTGGTTAAGGCAATGAAAACACAGGAAGGATTGGAAATACCCAGCTGTTAAGAGTCAAAAGGCCAGTCGGAGGCCAAGGGCACCTTAGGGAGCTGTAGCTCTGAGCCGCCTAGGGGCAGATCAGGCAGGAATTTCAACTAGTTACTAACTGCCCTCAGTGAAGTGGGGGTGGGAAGGGAAGTCCTTCACAGATACAGGGCACTAGAGGAGGAACGAGGATTAGCCAACTTCATCTCTACTGTGAAGACCGCCGTTGCAGAATGAACACAGAAATACGACAAAAAGGGTGTGGAGGGGGGTGACCCACTGGCATCTCCCCAGCACACTGTGGCGAGAATCATGAGGGCTGGAGGGAGAGGGCAGCAAGCTGTTGCAGAACAACTGTGTTTGTTCTAAGGAGTAGATTTCCTCCCATTTGACTTGGGGGTGGGAGGCTAAGATAGCTCTCATCAGAGGCAGATTAATATATAGCTTATGTAAGCACTTACACGGTTACTTTTTAATAAACCACACCAAGTCCCTGATCCCACAGTACCTGACCCCAAACATCTCTCAGCCAAGTCTGGGCGTGCCCACATCCTCACGGACACATCTGGAAAGCTGATACAGCACAAGGCTCCACAGGACTCCCAGCTCCCAGAACCCTTTAGGTGGGTGAGAGCAAGCTGGGCAGAGTTTCACAGTCCACTCCTACTGAGGATCATCCGAGACAGGAGAGACTCAAGGAGAAATACCACATTTCGTAACAGCCACAGTTCGGAAGCTAGACATTCAGGGGGGTCTAACCCACCTCCAGAAATCATGACAGCTTGCCCTGAGCCCTTGAGGGGCAGCTCTCCAGCTTACAATACACAGTGTTGGAGTTCCTACACCTGCAGCCAGGGCGGTGGGTCCAGTCATAACAGCCCCTGCACAGCTTCAGGCAGCCCTTGGCAGGAGGGTAGCAGAGTAAGCAGGGTAGGCATAAAGACAGGGCTCCCATGCATAGGTATCTGAAGCAGCAGTGGGACTGTGAACAGGAGCACGGGTTATCCGAGTAAGAACCCCCATCATCATCGTTGGAGCAATGGTAGAAAATGCCCTTGACCAGGCACATGCAGGTCCCATACTCCACCATGCTCTCCGCAGAGCAAAGGCACTGCCGGTCACAGGCCAGACAGGAGGGCAGAGCCCGGGGGGCTGTACACTCTCCACACTTGCACTTGCCACACTGTTCACAGATGAACTTGTGCTGGGTGGGGTCCTCCTTGAAGGAACCCTTCAAGTCATCCACAAGCAGCTGCTTGGGTTGGGTCCGGATGACCCTATCTGACCTATGACCGGGGATGGGCCTGGTGGGAGGAGATCTTCCCAACAGGCCCTGCTCGGAAGTCGCACTGCTGCTGCTCCCTGAACTGGCTGCGCTTCCGGTGCTGGTGGACCTGCTCAACACGGAGCCCCTGGCATTGCCGGAGTGGCTGGCAGGTCGGTGCTCGTAGCTGTTATTCACATTGGCCGGTATGATTTCATGAGTCCTCTCCTGCTTTTCGGGTCTTGGTGCAGTGCGAGGAGCTGGTCTTCGCACTACTGAAGGTCCCTCTGTGTATTCATTGCTGCCTCTGATGGCCTTGATCTGGTCTAGGGACAGAATTGCAGCAGGCTGAGTGTCCCTGTCATAGTCTAACCTCTGCCGGCCTTCCAGGGCCGGTGGCTGAATGACCACTAGGGAAGTGTGGCTGCCATGCTGACTTGGGGGATCCATGTGGAGTGATCTCCGGTTCTGGCAGTCAGCGGGAACCTGGCATGCATCGGAAATCCTAAAGCGTGAGAGAGAAAATAAATGAGAAAGTATTTTGGGGAGGGGGCTCCTGTCAAGTAACAAATTGCCCAAACCACCTGGTAATGACGACCTCCAGCAGCCGATTTCAATGATGCAGAATCCTGGCAGGAGTCCAACTCAAAAAAAAAGATTGTAGAGGGCCACATCATAGGAAGAAAGCAAGCAAAAGACCTCATGCCACAAAAATTAGAAGTTGCTCTCCAGCTTCTAAAAAGCAGAGGAAGTCATGTCTTCCTGTTTGCAAACCTAACAAATAATTAAAATGAAATATGCCTTCGAAGGGAGCTCTCAGTGTGCACCCTGGAACTGTTCTCAGAGAGTTCGCTATCAGTTCACGTAAGGAAAACGTCAGCTACTTTTTAAAGATTAAGAATGGCTTTAGTGCTGTGGCCTCTTGGCCATTTGTACGCTGTTAAGAGCTTTAGATTAATGAGAAAATTAATCAAGGCAATTTCCAAAACACTGGATATTCCAAGCTCACGTGGCCATTTTGAGCACAAGTTTGGCTCTAAAGCTCATCTGTGAGATGAGAAAAAAAAAAAAAAAATCTACAAGGAATGGAGAAGGCAGCGGCTCTGGTTTTCTTACTGGCACTAGAGCATACACACAAACTCTGGACAGAAGTTTCTTTAAAGGTTAAACAAGGCTCACTCACGTAACAAGAATTACTTTAATGCGCAGAAGTCAAGCCTACCAAGCAGGGAGAGGAACCCTGGTCTCTTTGCATTATCTTTATTTTCTTTCATTCATCTACACTGCAGACTTTGATTTTCAACAAGCCCTGAATCGGAGCTGCTTTTTGTAGTAAGCTAAATACACTAACATCTTGACACAACAAACACGTTTTCACGTCAAGAAATAATTTTCAGTTTATAACGTATTCTTCCTAAAACTGAGCAAAAGCTGACGTTTCCGTTTCCGGGCAGTAGGTATCTAGGATATTTTTCACACAAATGCCCTCCAAACCCACAGATGCACCCTGATTCATGACGGCACTTGAATTAGATGCCAAGAAGGAATCAAAAAGTCTCAAGGAAAGGCAACTTGCTATGGATGCTAACTAATGCTCCTAGACTACATATTTAGCTTCTTGGGAGCCTCTCTAGTTTATTCTACCTTCTCCAAACACGAGAAACACATCCATAACAGCACATTTTAGTGACGAACTCCTGAACAACACTAGAAAACAGCCAGTCTTTACTCCAGTGCCCTATCTATTTAAAAAATAAAAAAAACTTAAAACTCCAAAACGAAGACTTTAAATGTGCCAAGTCTCATCCACAAGAAAGGAAGACGTGGGAATGGCTTGAGTAATGAAACCCCCAGGCATAGCTTTAATTCGCATTTTACAGGGCATTCCCAAGCAAGTTCGCTCTGGCGGGGCATCTCGGCGCCCGCACCCGCCCGGAGAGGACCCGGTGAGCGCAGACAGCTTTGTGGGCAGCACCACCGGGTGCTTGGGCCCCGCACGGAGGCCTCGGAGACACCGAGCCGCGGCGGCACCGGCGGGGGAAAGTTATGAATGAAAACAGCTCGCGGGCGGGAGGAGGCAGCGCCCTCTCCCCGCGTCGCGAGGCACTGCGCTCCAAGCACAGGCGGCCGCTGGCTCCCCAGCGCCATCGGGTGCCGCGCGCTTGGCACGGGCTGCGCGACGACCGCCAGGATCGCCCGGCCCGCCCCGGCCCGCACCTGCCGCCCGCACTCACCTCGGCCTCCGCGGCGCCGGCCCGGGGCGCCGAACGGGCGGGGTGCGCGCCGCATCAAGCGCGGCGGGGCGGCCGGGCGCTCATAGCCCGCGCTGCGGCCTCGGCGGCCCCCGGGCAGGGGCGCTTCTCCGCGGTTGGCGGCGGCCGAGGGCGGCTCCGGGACATCCGCCGGGTGCGCGCGGCGCCCGCTCCACAGCACCGTCCCGTCCCGGTCGTCAGGCGCGCGGCCCGGCGTCGTCCCGGGCACTCGGGTCCCCGTAGGTCCGCGTCCCCGCAGTCGCCACGCCGGCTGCAGACGAGCAGAGACAGAAACACGTGAGTCCCTTGCCAGCCCGGGACGCTGTCCTCCACGCCGCGATGGACAGCCACGAGCCCGGGACACACGCGGCCGTGCACGTTTTGCCCCCACGGAATGCCCAGCAGTGAAAAGCGCGTCCGAGCGGCGTGTCTGCTCGAGGCAAGCCCGCACTCGGGGACGGCAAAGTCAGGTCTGGCACGAGCGCTCGGCTGCTCGGTCGCCAACAATGCGCACAGACACGCGGGTGCGCGGCGATACCAGCCCGCGTCCGCACACGCGGAACTCGCTGCCCGACTACGGGAAAGCGAAAGGATCCAGCTCTCCAGCTGCAGGGCCGGCCGTAGAGCGCCGGGCACCGAGCTAGAGTCAGCTCCGAAAACGTCCAGGTCCTTGAAAAAAAAAAAAAAAAAAGCACCATTCTCACCTGATCTCGCCAGGTCCTGAGCGGGAGGGCACGGCTCTTGCCTAGTGCAGAGCCCGGGGCCGGCCTTCTCGACACATGCACGCCGCCCGCAACCGCTCCTTAGCCCGCAGAACTCTGGCAGCGGGGCCGCCGCAAACTCCTGCGTGCTGAGCACTCGCGCGCGGGCTCCGCAGCATTTCAGCGTCGCCGCCACCTCCACCTCCACGCTGGGACCCGCCCCCGGTGATATCATGTGTCAATCACGCGGGCTGCGCGAAAACCCGGAGCAGGATTCTAGCGATCGAGGATGTGGACTCGAGGACGCTCTGAAAAAAGCTGCCTGTGAGCGCAACTGAGCAGCAACACTCTTTCCAGGGCCCCTGGTAGTCAGCGAGCTGTCAGCCTCCAGTTTAAGGGAACTAGAGCACACCCTTATGAGTTAGAAAAGAGCTGTGAAGAACATTAAACAAAAACAAAAACCAAAACAACAAGAACAGCAAAACTTGTACATCTCTCCACCGGGCCCCAGGTAGAGGGAAAATGTTTGCTGATACAGAAAAATAATAATGATGTTCAGAGCATGTGAAATGTGAAAGCTCCCGAAAGGACAGTCACTTTTGCAAATGTAATATAATGATACGCCACAGGGTGGGATTTCCTGCTGTGGGATTTTAGTTATTGCTCCGGTTCGGTTTGTGATATGATCCCAAAAATTACATGAAAAAAAAAATCTCAAGTCCTTCCTGTTTTGTAATGTTTGTATAATTTTGTCAAAAACACCAACTTTTTTTTAAAATCAACAAAAGGCAAAGTAAAATAAGTATAACTCATGAAAAAGTTTTAGTTTTATTCATATGTCTGTCACAAGGTGGGAGGACTCTAGTAAGTAGGGAATGCTTTTTGCTTCCTTACAAACTCTAGGATTTTGGACATTTTTTATCAGAATGATGTAGCTCAGGACAAAGTGAAAAGAACTATATGTGCTACTAAAAATTCCATAGAGGGTTTTTTAAATAACCTAAGACCCCAAAAATTATTAATAGGAAATATTTTCCCAGGGAGCTGTATCAGGAATAGTTTTTGATAAACCACAGACCTCCAGGGTCTAAATCATCCACGAATGTGAGAGTGGATATTTTGGGCTCAAAGAAGTTTTTTAAACTCCTAACAATAACAGTGGGTTTTAAAAAGCTTTTTGTTGTTGTTGTTGTTGTTTGCATATTTCATTTTCAAACGTCCAAATGCTTTTAGAACTCACAGCTGTGTGTGGAATTGCATGGGAGAAATCCAGGACACTCCTGCAAAGAACATCCTCGATAAGAAAGGCCACTAGAAGATAATACAGGATACTGAAAGCCAGGAAGCTAGCTGTCTGTCTGTTTACCTTCATGCTAAGAAATGTGTTAAAGTCACATTTTCAAATGTAAAGTGGTGGGGCTTTTGTATCTTGTCTATTTCCCACAGATGTAGCAATGTAATAAGGCCTGACAGCAGTGGCTCTGTTTCTTGGGACTGGATTGGAAGGGTCAAATCAGAAATACAGGATCATACCAGAGATTTTGTTGTTGTTGTTGTTTGTTTGTTTGTTTGTTTGTTTTGAGCTTCCCAGTTGTCTGCACAAATTTGGGGGAGAGGTCAGTTCACCAATGTGATAAAATGAGGACAGGCAGCAAGGAACAGTTTTAATTACCGGCACATAAAAATATAATTCAAAGATTTTTATTAAAACACACTTCAGAGTATTTCAGCTAGAGATGTGCTAAAAAAAAAAATTCCTACGTTTTAAAAATTATAGCAACAATCCACGAGTTTTTGTCGGAAATACTATCATCATGGGTCATGCTCTATTTCAAAACCGAATGGTTGCACTAAAGTGATTCTCTTCTATGCCTCCTCTGTGTGTGTGTGTCCTTAGATGCCACATTCCTAGTTAGGATCAGGGTAGACTTGTCGCCTTGAATCTGGAAGACATTTAATGAAGTCTGCTTCACCTTTTTATTTCCTGCAGTCATAAGGTTTGAGAGAAATTAGAAATGTTTAGCTCAAAACAGAGCTTCCTTTTTATTTAGTAAACTTAATCTCAGTGAGTTTAGTCTAGGAATAAACAACTGGTGTAGGAAACAGTTTTGAAAAAGAGGATGTAAGGGTCAATGGGGAAATCACAGTAATTTCTAGTTCCCTATATCAAGATCTGTCTAAATAGAGTGGGGTGTTCTTCTGTTTCATGGGAAACACAATTAGCCATGTCCTTTGTTGAAAGAGAATAAAGTGACAAACTCATCTGGCAAATGCTTCAGAAGTGCTAGTGACTTAAAAGAAATTAAAGGACTCAAAGACTTGTTGATTTATTTATTTGCCCAAATAAAAACATCAGAGCCATTGTGTGTGTGTGCACACGCATGTGCTCGCTCGCTCGCGCGTACACACGCTTCCAGGCTGACAAGCAATACCTTCTGTATTTCCTTGTATTTAGTCATGTTACCTTATTAATGGTGAAATTAACTATATTATCATTCATAGCCTTGCATCCTGTTGAGAAACAAACTTGAAACCAAAACATCACAGAAGTTGGCCATCAGTGGAGTTGGATCCATCGATAAGGAGCCAGCAATGGGAATTTTCCTTCCTTTCCTTTTAGGGCAATAATCACTGTATAACTGAGAGTCCTCAGAAAAGCTGCAAGGATGGGCCATGTTATTTTCAGTTTCCTTTTGTGAACAGCCTTTGTAGAAGACAGAAATAGACTAACTATTCTGTAAGATCTCCATAAACATTTCTCTCATTTTCAGAAGCGTAGTTCTCACCTTCTAATACTCAAATTCTGCAAATGGGAGAGATGGCACATGCTGCACGGAGGAAATGACACCCAATGCTCTAGACTCTCAGCCCCACTGTGTGCTTGGTCTCCAGTGATCTGGTGATCCCTGCTAGCGCCTCTCTCCTCAGGTGCAGGTGAATCAGTGCCAAGGTTCACACAAGCACAGCTGTTCCCCCACGAGAGTTCACACAAGGAAGCAGCTCTGCCTCAATACAAAACAGGCATTTCTTACCTAGTCAACAGCACACTAAGTAGTGATCCTGGCTCCCTCTTCATTTTCCTAAGGAAGCAAAGGGAGCCATTTCTTTTGCTCTTCTAACTTGGGACGAGGAGCGAAAGGTCCCTTAAAGTAATGAACTTGATTCTTCAGTTCTGGTCAGCAATAGTTCTAATCTGAGCTCTCCCTACCACATTCATCATTACAGATGTGCGTAAGAGCCTCATCAAGACAGAACAGTAAGGAAAACCACATTATCTTTTCATTAAAACACATAAGGTTTGAAACGTCTCCCAGGGCTTGCCTACTTTAATGTTTGTTTTCTAATGAAATAATTGTCAGAAACCACAGTTTGCCCTTTACTTATGAAAAAGTAGCATATTGTTGGTCACTATAAGCAGAAGACACAAGAAGTTTAATAATGCATACTTAATTTTCATACTTTCTAATTCTCAGGTCATTTAAAATAATCCCATTAAAAAGTTCAGTTTCTCTCCAGGTGTTGGTTGTGCACACCTTTAATCCCAGCACTTGGGAGGCAGAGGCAGGCAGATCTCTGTGAGTTCTAGGTCAGCCTGATCTACAGAGCAAGTTCCAGGACAGGCTCCAAAGCTTCACAGAGAACCCCTGCCTCATAGTGATTGATCAGATACAAGCACATACAAAGGTTTGGGTTTTAATTGTGTCCTCTTTCTGCTCCATGGTCTCACATCTCAAATGTGCCCTGCTTGCCCCTAGGCCCTCTGTCCAGTATTGCAGGCAGGCAGGTAGGAAGAACACTGTGTTCTGAAGCAAGCTGGATGGAGGACCCTGCTGGAAGAAGTCCCAGCTCTGCTTTGTGTAGCTAAGTGATCTTTGGTTTCTCCCGAAGCTAACAGAAACACTGTAGACTTCTGATGCCCTGATACTCCAGATGAGTCAACACACACAAGTGCTTTGTGAGCTGGGAAAATCTATAAATAATTAGTTGGTGTGTGTCAACATACTGTATAAAGAAGAAATGAGAGGACCTCCCTTTCCTGGAGCTTCATCCCTAAATAATAAGCTTAATTTTCCTTATAACTTTTTCATGTCGGTTGGGTTTCATTTTCATTCTAAGACAAATTTTTAGGTTTGACTGATTGTTTTGCCATAGTCACATGTGAACGTGTGTGTGTGTGTGTGTGTGTGTGTGTGTGTGTGTGTGTGTGTGTGTGTTTACATGTGCACATGCATATAATTTTTTTTTTGCAGCAGTTGTCTATTAAGTTCAGGTTAGTGATTAATCTTTTACTACCAGTTAAGACAATGAACATTGTAAACATTAAAATCCTCATAGGGGCTGAAAAGACATCTCAGTGGTTATGAGCATTTGCTCTTCTTCCAGAGGACCCAGGTTTGATTCCCAGCCATGCACATTACATGGTCCACAACCTCTTATAACTCCACCTATCTGAAACCTCTGGCCTCCCTGGGCACCTGTGCTAGTATGTACCAAACCCACATAGAAAAATACACATAAACATATGATTGAAAATAAAAATAGAAAAATTTAAATCCTTACCATAAAATTTTAAACTCATAGTATTAAGAGTTTAAAAAACAAATATTTTAAAAATAAGTTGAAGAATTTTAAAAGTCAAACTAAAAATACTTTTAAAAGCCTGAAGATGCTTCTACTTCTTGTCATAGTTTGTTGAGGACATTTACAATAGTTTTGGTCCTCCACAACAAATATCAGAGTTAGTAGCAGATGCAGTCCATGAACTATGGAAGTATTTCAGCATCATGAAAACTGAAAGCAAAGGTTGGGTGGTGCACATCAATGAACAAAAGCTTCTTGAAGCGCCACCTATTGTTGGAAACAAGTCATTTCAAATTTCAGAGACTGGACAGCTTGGGGCTTAGACTTCAGTTTTTTAAAAAGCGTTTTTTTACTTTTTTCTTTTACAGATCACCATATAACTTTGGGTGTTAGTCTTCACTGAAGTTACAAAATGCAGTCTGTTTACACCAACTGCTTTTGAAGGAATTCCCATGTGACACTGCACTCACAGAAAGTTATGAGATTGCTATAAAGAAATTAAAGTAGCATGTGACTTCTAACACATGAGAACCAATATAACCAAGAAGAGGACTTTCCCAGAAGATTGTGTACTTTCTCCAACTGTGACCTAATTATAACTGATTGGGTATTGTCAATTGTGGAAATGCCTCCATCAGATTACCTGTAGGCAGAATCTGTGGGGCATTTTCTTGATTAATGGTTGATGTGGGCAGGCTGTCACTAGAAAACCAGTCAGGAACTATTTAAGAAAGCAGACTGAGCAAGTCATGGGGGAAAGCCAGTAAACAGTGTTTCTCCATTAGCCTCTGTATCAGCTCCTGCTTCCAGGTTCCTGCCTTGAATTCCTGCCCTGACTTCCCTGGGTGATAGACTACAAATTGTAAGATGAAATAAACCCTTTCCTCCCCAAGTTGCTTCTGGTCATGGTGTTTTATCACTGCAATAGAAACTTAACTGAGACAAAAATCTTTCTTTACAATCCTTGTATCAATTGGGCAGGCATCACAGTCTCTTGACAGATCTAATACTTTCTATATGGGGTGTTGAACGGACTGAACATCTTGGTATTGGAATCACATCTTCCTCTGAGGCTGAGTTTGGGTTTTGTTAATGAATTCAATAGCACCAAGTATACTGAGAAACAGTTTGGGAACATGTCAACAGAAAAATAACAAGATCGGCATTGTTACCTTGATTACTCTAAATCAAATGAAGGCACTTTTTAAACAGAGGGTTCCAAAATGCTTCCTATGGGATGGTGAGAGGGCTCAGTGGGTAAAAGCACTTACCGTCAAGATCGATGACCTGAGTTCAATCCCCAGGACCAAAAGTATTAAGAGCTCTCAAAAGAATAATAGAAGGAAAGAACCAACTCTCACAAGTTGTTCTCTGATTCTCTCTCTCTCCCTCTCTCTCTCTCTCTCTCTCTCTCTCTCTCTCTCTCTCTCTCTCTCTCTCTCTCTCTCACACACACACACACACACACACACGCACGCACGCACACACACACACACACACACTCACACTGAACTTTGAAGTAATGGTAGTGTCCTGAAGTATGCATGCTGTACCCTGGAGGACAGGAAGAGAACTGGGATACAGGTATCATAGGATCCATTTTTTTTTTTTTTTTTTTTTTTTAAGGTGCCTCCCACCAGGAGAAGAGTGGTGGACAGGGAAATAAGGCAGCTTGGAATGGCAAACCTCTCTTTCAGATTTTCGCCTTCCCTGGCTGAATTACTTCTTCAAATCTCCCTCCTTGAATACCAAACTTGTGACTTATATTTCAAACTCAAAATTTGGGGAGTAGGGAGACGGTTCAGTAAAGTTCCTGGTTTTAAAGCAAGAGAACACAAGTTAAAGCCCAGAACCCATGGTTTTGTTTTTTGTTTTTGTTTTTAAACGCTGGGCCTAGTGTGTGACTATAATCTCCATACTGGAGAGTCAAAGACAGGCAGATCCTTAGGGTTCACTGACCAGCCAGCATAGATAGAGACCCTGTCTTCAAAATCAGGAACAGCTCCTTGGGAAGGGACCTCAAGCACACTTGTATGCATGTGCACATACACACATTATAAAATTAATCAATTAACTAATATATTTATTCATTTATCTATTTATCTAATGTGCATGGCTGTATGTCTATCTGCGTACCATGTGTGTACCTGGTAGAGGAATGGAAGGCATTGGATCTACAGGCGATTGTAAGCTAATATGGGTGCTCATTCATTAGTTCCTAGATGGCTCAGCAGTTAAGAGCACTGGCTGGTCTTCTATAGGACCCGGTTCAGTCCCCTCTACCCTACATGGTGGCTCACAACTATCAGATTTCAGTTCTAGGAGATCTGACACCATTTTCTAAGATAGAACAGAGTACAAGTTAC
Source organism: Cricetiscus sungorus (assembly GCA_030556225.1). Classification (NCBI taxonomy): domain Eukaryota; kingdom Metazoa; phylum Chordata; class Mammalia; order Rodentia; family Cricetidae; genus Cricetiscus; species Cricetiscus sungorus. The sequence continues at coordinate 60,442,170 of JANBXA010000730.1, read as the reverse complement.
ATATAACTGTAAAGCATAAGGCATTCTTGTTAGACAAAGGTCTTGAGCTTCATTGCAGAAAAAGTAGGGCTTATGGAACAGGAAGAGAAAAGGACAACTCATTAGCAGGCTGTAGTCACTTTAGGATTGCAGCCAGTCTGCCAGAGCAATGTGAGGGCACCGGAAATTTCCTTTTGTAAGATTGTAATTGTCAAAATTGGGTAAGTAAGCTAAGGACAAATTACACCAGAATTTCAATGCTACAGTGAAGATTTGGGCTCCATCCCAAAGACAATGAAATTTCAGAACAGTACAAGAGAGTTAGCCTGCGCAAGGGTCTCTTCCCAGAAAATTCATCTGACCACACTATTGCACCAAGAGGAGGCTGTTGTCCTGGAGCTGGCTGAGGGATGCAGTGGTAATCCAAGTGGGTTGAAGAGAAAACGTTGGAGCAGCTGGGAGTGGCCATGTAAAAGGGAGAAAAGGGTCATGTCCAAATTAACTATCCCTTCCCGAATGATGGCATGGCAGAAGGTTGAAGTCTTCCCCACATGCCTTAGCAAAACCTAAAAGAAATGGCATGTTTATCTATCTTAATCAGCCACACTAAGGGTCATGACTGGAAGTAACCAGCCACAAAAAAGACTTGAACACACAGAAATAACTCTGCCTTGGGGTCTTTAGGATGAAAAGTAGACTGTCCATCATAGAGAAGGATAGTGTTTATTTCTTGTGTCCAGCCGTCAATGTTTGCAGGGAGATTGGTGGTGATGAGAGCTCCTAATGTTTGCAGCTTTATCTACCTACTTCAGGGTCAAAGTTGAACACATAAGGCTGTTACACTGCTCTAGTCAAGCAGTGCTGATGCTCCATTGGAGTCAGTCAAGGCATCAAAATGGTTACCCCTAATTCTCCAAGTCAGGACAGCATGAGACTGTAGGAAGCCTTTAGTGGTAACATAACTCAAACCCTACATTTACAGGAAATCAGAGTCACACTGATACACATTCAGTAAATTAAAAGGTAGTATTGTGGTGAAATCCTTTTAAACTTTATCATGGGTGGGTGCATGTGCTCACATCCATGTGACACAGAGTACATGTGGAGCTCAGAGGACAATCTGTGGATTGTCTCCTAGAGAAAGTCCTTCTGCCATGTGGATCCCAGGGCTCCATCTCTGGTCATCAACCTTAACAGCAAGCTCCTCTGCCCACTGAGCCCCTTCCCTGCTCCTAAATTTCTTTTTACACATTACAATCCCTTGCCAAATTGTGTGGAAGAGTCCTGGACCTTGCTCACTTACTGGGTTCTCTGGGTGTGGCGCTGGGGATACAAACATGAAAACAAGCTCCTGACCTAGAGACACAGCTCTATTGGTACAGTATTTGCTCAGCATATTCAAAGCCCTGAGTTCAAGCCCCCAGCACCACATAAACTCATAAACCTCACAGTGGGCAGGTCTGTGATCCTAATAACCAGAAAGTGAATGCAGGATAATCAAGGTCATCCTTGGCTACACACTGACTTCAAGGCTAGCCTGAGCTACATAAGACCATCTCTCAGAGAAAGGAAGGGAAGTAAGATGTGACAGGGAGACAAAGAGAGAGAAAAGAAAACAAAACAAAAAAGAAATGCCAAATTATAGCATACTGCTCTATCCCACAGCTGTTGATTTAAAGTCCAGGCAGAAAAGTATATAAAGAATAGGCAACTACTGTATCAATCTGAAGCCAGTAAGTAGTAATCAAGAGGCAGAACAGGCTTCTTCACTGAGCTCTGCCCCGGCTTCTCACACCAGGACTCCCATGGCCACCATGGAACTAACTGCTGGTGGTACCCATGAACCATCAAGGTTTTTGAGAATGCACACAGGAAGAAACAAGAGCATGATATGACTTGCCACCACAGAAACTTCACTTCAGGACTGGGAGCATCTGTTCTTGTGGAGACAAGTTTGAAGAACTTGTAGCTGATGGCAGGAAAGCAGGGAAAGCAGACTGCCTGCAGCTGTTCTGTCCTTGTGCTGGATGGATACCTAGAGTGGGTGTGGTAGTTTGAAAGAAAATGGCTTCCAAAGGGAGTGGTACTATTAGGAGGCATGACCTTATTGGAGTAGGTGTGGCCTTGTTGGAGGAAGTATGTAACTGTGGAGGTGGGCTTAGAGGTCTCATATGCTCAAGCTATGCTCAGTGTGGTACGCAGTTCACTTCCTGTTGCTTGCAAGTCAAGATGTAGGACATCTCCTGCATCATATTTACCTGCATACCACCATGCCCCACCATGATGACAGTGAACTAAACCTCTGAAACAGTAAGCCACCCAATTAAATGCTTCCTTAATAAGAATTGCCATGACTATGGTGTCTTTTCATAGCAATAGAAACCTTAAGACAGTGGGCCAAGAAAGGTTGTAAATAGGACATGGAGAGAGGGGAATGAATGAACAATGTCACCTTTTCATGAGTCTGTAAAAGCAGTCTCTGCCATCATGATGTGAGGCAGAAATAGCTGTGAACATGCTCCATTCCACACTGCTGCTTACTTTTGCTATTGGGATCAATTATTTTACATGCAAGTATTTACTGTGCTTGTTTAGTGAGAATGGTTCTTTTAGTTAGTAAATAAGTATTTGTGCTTTTTAGAAATGTTACAAGGAACAAGAGTAAGTGAATTCTGGGAGCAAACTAATCATTATATATAACATATATACATATATACACACATATATACATGAAATATACATACATACACACATATATACACATATATACATGATATACACATACATACAAATACACATATATACATACATATCTATATATGTGTGTGTGTGTGTGTGTGTGTGACTTTGCACTCTGTAACCATGATGAAATTTTCCATGCCTGTGAATAACCTATGGGGAGATGTTTTCTTTCCACACAATAGTTGTTTATTTTAGCCACACTTTTTCTAAAATGACTTTTAAAATATTTTAATTGATTAATATGTATGTGTGTGCCATGTGAGCATAGGTGCCTGCAAAGGCCAGAAGAAGGTAATTAATTCCCTGGAGCTGGATGGATGGGTCACGAGCTGTCCAACACGAGTGCTGGGAACCATACTTAGGTCTTCTTCAAGAGCAGTATGCACTCTTAACTGTTGAGGTGTCTCTCTCCAGTCCCTTGAAAAGACTTTCTAGTGCTGACTTAGGCATATTTGCACTCTATATCATTGCTATGTGTATGTCTAAAAAGGAAACTATAGGTAAAGCAGATTGATCAAGGTCCCTACAGGCCCTCACACTCAGAGTCTGGCCCATTTGGATTATCTTTGGGGCAGGATATGATGGTGCCATTGCATTATTACTTATGCTGGGACAGGAATACCTCACCCAAGGCCTAAGGGGAAGAAGGGTCCTTCTGGTTCATGGTTTCAGATAGGTCTAGGCCATCATCTTGGGGAAGCAATGGTGTAAGCAGCTGTCTGTGGTGGCAGGGGTGTGGGACAGAGACTTACTCAAGTGAGGGTTAACCAGGAACCGGGGCAGGTGTATTTTTAAACCCCAACCCTGAGCCAGATCCCACTTCCTAAAGGATCCACAGCCTTCAAAATCAAACCACAAGTTCAGATCTAGCCCAGAGTATTGGGCAAAGACGGCAGTTCTGCAGGGACACTGTACACTGTTCCTTGGTTTTCTTTCCAAACCTCTAAGTTTGGAAATGTCAAGCTGTCTTGTTACATTTGTCAGAAAATGTAAGAAGCAGGCTTTTAGATATTGTCCACATAGCTCGGATGACGGTAACAACCTGACTGCCAGGCAGCCAGTGTCAAAGGCCTGAAGCGAGGATGGTGCTTCGCCCCTCAGCACTGAACATGAAATAACTAGCTTGTCTTCTCCCTCTCCTCAGTCGATAATGATCAGAGACCCATTAAGTGGCAGGATAAGGGTGTGAACCTGTAGGCAAGGTGAAGGGAGAGGAGGTAGCTGGTAGGAAGGAGAAGAGATGGTGGGAACAGATAGTTGGGCTATGGTAATAATCACAGGCTGCTCTGACCCTGAGGAGCTAGCTGCCAGCAGCCAGTACCCCGCTGAGCTCACAGCAAGGATACAGCTTTGGATTCCATGCAATTCCTTCCTCTCTTTTTACCGTCTTTGCTTGGGGGCCAGATTTGGTTCCTTATAACCAATAAACCTGAGAGACATCAAAGAATATACCACCATTTATTTAAACAACCCAATCCCAGCCTTTAAGAAGTGAAGCAACGAATTCCCTTTGTTGTTAGTAGATCTCTCCCGGATTTAAGATTTGATGGGCCAGATCCAGTGTCCTTAGGGGTACATGCTTCCCAGAATTCCTGATTGTTAGGCCACACACGACCTAGAGAGGCTACATAGCAAGGAGAGATCTATGGGGGACACACAATGATCTCCCTGGGGAAACAGAATTGATTTTGTGGATATACTGGGGGCGGGCGGGGTTGGAAACAAAAGAGCTCAGATTTGGAGGGGAGCTCCTTAGTTTGGGTTTCTATTGCTGTGAAGACAGCAACTCTTATAAAGGAAAGCGTTTAATGGGGACTGGCTTACAGTTGCAGAGGTTCAGTACATCATCCTGGCTGGACATGGTGGTGTTCAGGCAGACGTGGTGCTGGAGAAGCTGAGAGTTCTACATCTGGTCTTGCAGGCAACAAGAAGTGAACTGTGGTACTGGACATAGATTTAGCAGGAGACCTCAAAGCCCACCCCCACAGTGATACACTTCCTTCAACAAGGCCACAGCTCCTAATAACACCATTCCCTATGATGGCCGAATTCTCTCAAACCACCACAGGGGGAGAGAGTGCTGGGAGAGATGACTGGAATTGGAGGGCATTTGGGGGACAATGAAAACTTCCAGGAATCTATGGTGGTAACCCTAGCAAGGACTCCTAGTACAGGAGGATATGGAGCCTGACCCAGCCATCTTCTGTAACCAGGCAAAACCTCCAGTGGTGGGACTGGAACACCAAACCAGCCACAAACTCTTCGACCTCCAGTCTGTCCTACCTGCAAGATGAGCTGGGGTAATGTTGGTGCAGAACTTGTAGTAGTAGACAGCCACTGACAATTTGAGACCCCCATGAGGAGGAGCCCGTGCTTGACGCTGCCTGCATGGCCAGGAACAGAAGACCTAGAGCCAATTCATGAAATGATTCCTAATGCTATCCTGTGATACTCATAGATGGGTGCCTAGGCCAATCATTATCAGACAGGCTTCCTTCAGCAGCTGATGGGAGCAGATGCAGAGACCCACAGCTAAACATTAGGCAAAGAGAGAGCCCAAACTGGAGATCTCCTTTGGGCCCCTCCCCTCAGAGCTCAGGGAATCCCACAGGAAGAGTGGGGGAGCTAAAGGAGCCAGAGAGTTCATGACACCAAGGGGACACAGCCCACAAAATCAACTAAGCAGGGCTCATAGGAGCTCACAGAAGCTGAAGCGGCAGCCACGGAGCCTGCATGGGTCTGTGCTCTGTCCTCTGCATAACAACTGTATGTTATGGTTGTTAGCTTGATGTCTTGTGGGACTCCTAAAAGTGGGAGTGGGGGCATCTCTGACTCTTTTCCCTGCTCTTGGGACCCTTTTCCTCCTACTGGGTTGCCTTGCCCAGCCCTGATATGAGGGTCTGTGTCTAGTCTTACTGTATCTTCTTATGCCGTGTTTGGTTGATAACCCTGGGAGGCCTGCTCTTTTCTGAAGAAAAACAGAGGAGCAGTAGATCTGGAGGAGAGGAGAGGTGGAGCGGAGTGGAGAGGAACTAGGAGGAGTGGAGGGAGGAGAAACTGTGGTCAGGCTGTATTGAGAGGAGAAATTAAAAGGGGGGGGTACATAGAACCCTAATAAGAGAAAGCAGGTGGTGAAGGGCTGCTGCTTCCCATCATGCAAACAGCTCAACACACTCCTGCAGCTGTGAAGGCTGCCGCCATATCTCCAAGCCTCGATTGACTGAAACCCCCCTGAGACTGCGAGCTAAAACAAGCTTTCCTTTTCCGAGTCATTTCTGTCAAAATTTTGATTACAGCAGTGCAAATGCTAACCAATGCAATCAGATATAGGAGATGAAATTTGAAACCTAAATCATACATTAGAGGTGGAGTGAGCATGAGACTCCCCTAGGCAACTGATTTGCTGGTTGTGATGGAACATTATTGATTATCAACTTGCCTGGATTTGGGATCAATGGGCGACACTATTCTCTAGGCTGAGTTCTGGACTGAAGAGCAGGGACACTCACTGTTCTCCACTTCCGGCCCCAGAGGCAATGCGACCAGCTGTCTCCTGCCACCAGGACTTTCCCTGCTGTGGTGGACTAAACCCTTGAACTGTGAACCAAAACAAGCCCCTTCTCTCCTGTGACTTTTCTCAAGACATTTCATCATAGCAACAAGAAAGAAACGAAGACACCTGCCCTCTCACCATAAATGGATGCAGCCAGGAGAGCAATGTGCTGGGCAAGGGCACTAAAACGCACAAGAAATCTCCTTCTGATTTTCACTAAACACACTCTACACAGAGCCACTTTCTTCTGCCTTCCCAGCGGTGTTTCTTGCCACGCATGTGTGACTGAGGAAATGTGTCCAGCAGAAGCCATCCTCTGCCAACTTTGTGTTCTCAACAGAAGCAAAATCCAGGCATTGCCTTCAAAGTGCTTTTCATTCTAGGATCCATCAAACAGTACACGTTTTTTTGCCTCTAAGAGACTTGATGCTCAACGGTTGAGTATTTATCAAGGAGAAATGCCTATTCTGAAACAGAGCAGAGCAAGTTCCAGAGTGCTTTCACGTGAATAGTGTGTGGGTCTACTTTTTAACAGCTTTGCTTCTTGGTCAGTCTTGAATTTTTCACAGAAGGCCTCATTAATACTGTGTGGTTCTCGCTGTATAACTAACTCTGTGGGTGCAGATGAGCATGTGGCTCTGTGGCTCTGTGGCTTTGGGTTCAGAGGTGAAAGTGTGTAACAAGTATGTTTTCCCTCCGGCCGCCTGATCCCACCGCCACACCAGCCCCCAATAACACGCTGAGACTCTGTATTTGATATAATGCTGTTGGCCAGGTACTAGTTTCTTATCGGCTAGCTCATTCTTAATGATTAACCCTTTTCTATTATTCTAAGTATTTCCACGTGGCTCATCTTACCAGGCGGCCTGGCATGCTGTTCTCTCAGGTCTTTCCATGCTGACTCCTCCTCACTACTTCCTCTTTCCTTCTTGTCTCCTAGTCCCTCCTATCTTCCTTTCCTATTGGCCAACAGTGTTTTATTAATTAACCAGTATGAGAAACATACTTACAGAATGACATCTCCCATCAAAAGTGAGCATGGCAAGAAAGAGGGAAAGGAAGGCTGGAAGAGGGGGGGTAGGGTATCCTGAGGAAAACAAAATTCAGGTTGATGTAAAGTTTGCTACCTATACAAAATCTCCAGATCCCAGTTGACCCACAGATGCTATTGTTGCTGACTCACAGTCCTTCTAAATTGCATCTTCTCCTGTGAACTGTGAGCTTCCTCCTCCAGGTCTGAATTATTGCCATTTCCAAAGTTGACTTTGAATTAATGAGATTCTTAAAGAGAACTACATGAGGAATCTGATCCTGGGATAGGAACTTTATTAATGTGCTGCCCCATTCTCTCTGACAGTGTGCCATTTGATGGTTCTATTTTTGTAAGACCCATGCAAACATTGGGTTCTCCCTCGGCTCACAGAGACAGTAAACACCATGGGCATACATCCCCACAGCAATCCTAGTCATTATATGTGAGTATGGGCAGAACCGTTCATTATGTGTTGGTACCATGGAGAGTCTGCAGGGCTCGGTTTAAAAGATATGCTTCATCTTTGATGAAGTCCTAAGAAACACACAGCACAAAACAGTTTTCTAATTCATGAACAGAGTTGAACAGTTTATCACCACTGCCTGTTCAGATTTACAATACAATTTGATATTTCAGAAAGACCATGTGAAGGTTAATGAGATGGCTCATTGACACCTGCCACCATGCCTGACAAGCTGAGTTCATCACCGGATCCCACAGGGTGGAAGGAGAGAACTGATTCCTGAAAGTTGTTCTCTGAACTCTACACACACACACACACACACACACACACACACACACACACACACACACACACACACACTCACACACACACACACACAGAGAAGCTATCACACACTTGCCTCCCCCCCAATAAATAAGTAAATGTAATAAAAAATAAACAAACAAGGCTAGGCTTAGTGATTCACACTTTAATCCCAGCAGGTGGAAATCTCTGGTGGCTTTGAGGCCAGCCTGGTTTACATAGTGAATTCTAAGTCAGGCAGAGCATCATAGAAATACCCTTTCTCTAAATAAGCAAACAAACGAGACCATATGACTGTCCACCTGGCTGTCCCAGCTGTCTGAAGTAAGCTGACTAAACCAGCATCCTGACCTTTGGAACAAAAGTACAGACAGGCACTGGGAATACATGTGACATGCATGGACTGGACACACGCTTACACCCAGAATTATAAGTAGGCACAAATCCATAACAAACCAATAACCAAATGTTTAAATGGACCAAAGACTGAACACAGTATAAAGAATATATAAATAGTGTTGAGGCTTGACAGCAGCTTCCGGTCAGTAAAGACACAGCAAATATCTGCTGCCACCAGGGTTCCCTCACTGTGATAAACTGCAAGCCCCTGATATTGTCTGCCCAAGTAAACCCTTCCTCTCTCACATTACATGTAGCAATAAACTCATAAAAACCCGATCAACCACACATGTCCAGCAGACAAATGTCCAGTCAAGAGACCACAAGGGGGGGCGTCAGAGTTCAGCATTCATATATTAGCTGTCTGTTATTTATTGTGTGTATGTGATGTGTCTGTGAGTGTGCCCACACACACAAATCAATAAATGCAATTTTAAAATGAAAAAGGAAATGGGTCTAACTTCTCTCCTATACTTTTCTAACCCAGCATTTAAAGAGTTTATAATACACACAAAATGAAAGAATCTCTCCAACACTGAGGACTTTAAAAAGCTTTATAGCCTGTGACTGTGGCATGTGAGGCAGGGGAGGGGCACCAACCTCAGAAAGGGCCTTAGAGGAGGCAGTAGGGAAGGTGACCCCGAGCCTTCTCCTGAGAGTGGAGGACAAGATAGAAAGGCTGGGAAGGCAAAGGAGAAAACGCCACAGCTTGGCAGAGGAACCAGAAGCAACTGTGCCCCATTCTGGCATGTGATGCTAACATTGTTGGGATTTTGTTGTTGCTGCTTTCAGCAAGGTCTCACTCTGTAGACCAGGCTAGCCTTGAAAACAGACACCCACCCACCTCTGCCTCCCGAGTGCTGGGATAAATGGTGTTCACCACCAGGCTCAGGTGGTATTAGCATCTCAATTCATTTGCCAAGAGAAGGTCTTCTTGCTTTTTAGTGTTGAAGTTCTATACGCTTCTTTGTTTTCAGTAACAATTATCAGGGCCAGCCTGTCCAGTCCTGTCCTGTCTCCTCACTCCATGTCCCTCTGCACATGTGAACACACACACACACACACACACACACACACACACACACACACACACACTACTGCTGAACTTCCCAGCTAATATTTGTTCTTCCCTGCTCTGTCCCCGTAGGTTTTGCTGCCATGCTCATTCTTTGGAACCCAAGAAGAGCGGTGAAATTCCAGGTGGAAACCTTGTACAGGCACAGTCCCCTCCTCCGCCTTCCGCCTTCAGTGCAGCGGGTCCCTGGTTTACCGTCTTGTTTTTGGCGCTTGCAGGATCTGCTTTGTTCAAGCTTTAAACATTGGCAGGGCTCTGCTTCAGCCCTAGAGTTCACAAGTTCACAACCAAACTGCCCCTTCTCATCCAGACTCACTCCGACTTCCCTCTTCCCTCTGATGGGGCTGCCTGCTGGCAGTCACCTGCTGGCAGCCTGAGCTTCTCTTCTGAGAAACGGGCCCATTCACGGAGAGCTGACTCCACCTGAGTAAGCTGGTAGGCAGCTGAGTAACTACAGAAGAAAACAATCAGAGATGGCCTGCAATCTTCTTTACTCATCAGTTCTGTTTGCCTTGCTTCTCTTGAGCTCCATCCCCTCCCCCTGATTTCTGGTCTCTCTCTCTCTCTCTCTCTCTCTCTCTCTCTCTCTCTCTCTCTCTCTCTCTCTCTCTCTCTCTCTCTCTCTCTTCTCCCCTCCCCCCTCCCTAGAGACATGTTAGCTGCCCATATTCAAAATGGGTCTTCCTACCTCAATACTTTTGTTAAGAAGGAAAAGTCCCAGGCTTTAGGTTTGTGGTGCATACCTTTAATCCAAGCACTTGGGGGGTGGGCACTGGGAGACAAAGCTCTGTGAGTCCAAGGCAGCCTGGTCTCTATAGGGAATTCCAGGCCAGCCAGGGCTATGCAATGAGACCATATTTTAAAAATCCCTCACAGGCACACCCACAATCCAATGCGACCGAGGTAGTCCCTCACTGCGACTCTGTTCCCAGCTTGTGTTAATAGTGTTGACCATCATACTAGACTGGCAAGTATGTGGGAATGCTTCCCCAACTCACATCTGCACATTCTTTTTAAATCTGAACATTCTTCAATTGTGTCCCACTGTGCACAGTGTCTGACCCCACTGCCGAACATGGCTAAGATCTTGGAACGGGTCCCTGCCACCATCTCCAGCCATTTCCCAACCATCGGTGCTGTACCCACCTGGAAGTCACTCCTTAGGTTTTTGTAACCTCTGAAGGTTTTTATGCGTTATTCTTCCCTGAGTTATCTGATTTTTTTTCAACCACTCTGTACTTCTGTGCACAATTGTAATTACTTATTCAAAGTAGACTGTTTAAGATTCTCCTTCCTAAAGCTGGGCGGTGATGGCACACGCCTTTAATACTAGTACTTGGCAGGCAGAGGCAGGGGAATCTATGAGTTTCAGGCCAGCCTGGTCTACAGAGTGAATTGCAGGATAGCCAGGACTATATCAAAAAAAAAAAAAAAAAAAAAAAAAAAGAAAGAAAGAAAGAAAGAAAAAGAAAATTCTCCATAGTCCAGTGCATGGCACCAACCTGAGGCTCAGTGAATGGGCTTGCTAGCTCTTTTCCCCTCTCCATCTCTAGGGAAAAACTTATTTGCCAGCAAAGTGGGAAAATTCAAATTATATACCTTTTGTAGCAGTCAATTCAACAAGCTCAAAATAAGGATGGTTCTCCTACGCAAGCATATTTTTGTGCCTTACTTTTAGCGTGGGTTCATGTTCCCACCGGAGATAAAGAAGAGAGGAGTTCAAGGCTTTTTAATTCACACACTGTCTGCTCATGTATGAACAACAAATAAAAAATATAATTAAGAATAGTAATAAATAAAGTGAAAACAGAGAAGCAGAAATGAGGAAATCACTGTGTCAAAGTCTGGGTTCTGGACTTTCATGAACAGGAAGAAGCAGATGTAACTCGATGATTTACGTTGGCCGTTTCCTTTCAGAACAGAGACACATCACAGGAATAAATGCCCAAGAAAATTTTCAATCAAACATTGCTAATCCCATTGATTGCTAGATTCAAAAAAACCTAACAGTGAAGCCCTTTGTATTTCTTCTTTAATGAGTATTTGGCAAAACAATGTGGTAGAGGAGATGTCTTGCAGGCCGAGAATCCAAAGCCACTTGCTCACAAAGCGACCATTGGGACATGAAGTAACTGAACATCTGTTTTCAATCTTGGCTCAAAATTTCTTTTAATCCAGGATGTAATTAAACCCTTGTTCTGTACATAGATACTGATTTTGCATATACAAGTCTCTAGATGTTTAATTATGAAGCAGTTGCAATCATTTGCACAAATCAGTTCCCATTTTGATATTCTGGGATCTGGTTCCTGTGCCTTGGAAGGACACGCCCAGGTTGAGGTGGCAGTGGAGGTGCGGGGCTCATGCCCTGTGTCCTACCCTGTTGTCCACCCACCAGGATAGCTTCCTGTAGTGCTGCTGGGAGAGAATTCCCAAATCTCTGAATTCTATATCAGTGAGTGATCTCCCTGGGTCTTTACTGTTAAGAAATCTTTCCAATTCTTTGTTAAAAAGTACAATTACTTTTTAAAACTATTAATCATATGGCAACAAATATTTGCCTTCAGAAGTAATGCATGGTAAATAAGAATCTGGCTGATGGATGTTTATTCGGGGAGAAGTCACTTACACCAGGGACAGATGACCACCGCAGGTTCCTGGCCCAAGGATGCCTCCAGATGCTCTCTGTCTTGACCAGGAAGTAAGAGAGTGAGCTGGGGTCCAGGATCCCAGACCTAGTCCCCCCCAGATCAGACCCATACCTGTCCCGATGCTCCAATGAGTATAGTCAGTGCAGCAGGAATGAGTAGGTGGATATCTCACTACAATTCCCCTTTCTGTCTAAAGAAAATATTTAGGCTTGATACAAAACTTTATACAAAGGCAGTAAATATCTAGTATGCTCTAGGAAATGGAAAATTAAGAACATACACACTTAAGACCTATTGCCAGTGAGGTAACAAGAGTAAATGGTGAGAACTACATATCTAGTCCTAGGGTGAAGGCATAACAGAGATTACTATAGAGCTGTCCTAAGCTGGAAAGTTTAAATCTTATACCTCACATTTGTATACAAGAAGAGAGAACAATAACTGTGACAGTCTAATCTTCAACCTCATCAAGGACCTGAGAAGGAAGATAATATTAGGGTTGGCAGGAAGTGCAGACAAGCAGCTTCCAAAAGGTGCAGCAAGTACAAAAACAGCAGGCTACCTGGACAGTCACTAAGGCCTAGTATCTATCTGACTGACCAACACAGAAGCAGGGAGGTAAAAAGGCTCTTACCTTCACTTGGCAAGGTTCAGCAGTCTTCTAAATTTATCTCCTGCAAGCACAGTAGGACAGCATGTCCAAAGTTAGTGGTGTGGACAGTTCTTTGCCCAAGAGGCCATTAGCCAAGGAGAGGATAGACTTCATAAGGAGTGACATCAGTGCCTAATATACTCTTGGGAATAGCTCGGTGCTGTCAGGAGCAATTGTGTCTCATGTCAACGGAGTACTAATATTAAAACATTTAAATGCCATGTTCTGCAGGTCTGTCCTATCTTGGTGAGTCCAAAAGGTTGTACCTAATTAACTTTGCATTACCAAAACTATTTTTCAATGTCTCTCAACCTTATACACTTTACAGCTCGTTGGTGAATTTCTTTTATGAATCTGGTAACAAGGAAAACTGTAACTATTACTATAGTTATAGCTATAACTTTAACTGTCTTCAACTCCATCAGAGACCCTAGAAGGAAATAATATTACCTAAGTAAACAGGAAGTGAGAGCAAGCAACTTCCAAACAATGTGAGAAATGACAGAAACAGCTGTCCAGGCAACTAGATGTTGCTGTCATTTCTCACATCTTCAGTCTAAAAGCCTAACACATCTGACAGACTTTTCTGTGAAGCAGAATATTCTGAAGGACTGTCCTATCTTGTCTTGGCAAAGTTCAGCAGTCACTTTCTTTTGTGTCCTGCTTATCAGGAAAAAGCACTTTCTTGCCCAGTGGCTTACTTTTGCAACAAAGAAAGTAAACTCCATGTGAAGTTTCTTTGATGCCCATAATCTTTTCTGCAGTATATTGGTGATGACAGGAGCAGCATGTCTCATTGTCATTAAAACAAAAACAAAACTATGTTATTACAACATATTCTGCAGATCTCTGAAGTGTTTGAAGACTACCTGTCTACCAAAATGATATCTGTTTGACCTTGAAAACATACCTAACATGACTAGAAATTCATTTCTAAACTGCATTTCTTTATTATACTAAATAGTTGGCAATAATAACTTTCAGGAGCTAAAAATTTGCATTACATTGTTAAATGAATTACATAGGTATAATATCTTGAGCAAGATTAGAAATGTATATGTAGTATGCTCTAACAAAAATAATTTCAAACCTGTATCAATATATAAAAATCCATATCAATGTAAAAACCTTAAAACTATTGGTTTTTTTGTTGTTGTTGTTGTTTAAAAATAGATGTAGTAATTACCTTTTTACATTGTTTCTATATCCTCCCTTTTTCTTTTCAGAGTAGGGTCAATAATTTACCCTTATATCCTATCATATCTATATGATATGTTTTTCTTTTCAAAACATGAACTCTGAATCTTATCACATCTGTTAAACCTTTTTCCTGACCATTATCAATAACAACTTGTAACCAACCACTCTAAATGATAACATATCCATAACCCATTGACTGGCCAAAAACCATACACCCCACCTCTTGGGAATGTGGGCATTGTATTCTTAAATTTACTTCCTTCTATCTGGGGATGACACAGTTTTGAGGGGATCCTGAAAGGAAAAAATTGGGTTAATTGCCAAGTCCTGGAAGAGGAACTATATCATTTGCTATCCAGCCTCTGCAAAATGGGAAAGTGCAGGGCTTGTCCAAGTTCTGGATAAAGTAGTCTGCGAGGGGGGATCATCTCAGATAGCCACCTCCAACTTGTCCTGAGCAGTTTGTAGTCCAAAGCTGATCTGTGGGTGGTATTTTTCATCTTAGTGGTCTTATCATAGTTCTGGTAGAATCATCATTGTGGGGTTTTATCATCCTATTGGAAACTTCAAAGGTTGTTGTCAGGTGTGGCCATGGGACACTGCAAAAAACATAATATTTTTAAATGTCACATGCAGCAGATCTTATAGAGTTGAAAAGATCAGTATTTGTTATATACATCCAGAGTACAAAAACTTAATTCCTAGTTACCTGAAAGAGACTCAAACCTGAAGTCATGTACAGAAAACTAGATGAGGCCTTTTTCTAGGGTTAGTGCTCTACGTAACCATGAATATCATGACAAAAAATGTAATATATATATATATGTATATATATATATATGTACACACATATATCTTATACATTTTTAGATATTTATACCTTATGGAAAGCTGTAAAGAGTTAAAAATAGCACCAAAGGATTATGAGATAGTTACAATAGAATAGTCCCTAATTTTGGTTTTTCTTCTGTCCCATATTAGGTGGCTCTTCTGACATGATACAGAGATTTGGGATTTTACTTTAACAAGCATGCTTGGGTTTAGAGAAGGAGAGAGCCATACTCCAACTCCATAGCTGGCTCCAACTCCATAGCTGGCTTTAATCTTTAATAGGAATGGGACTATAAAAAGACAATTTGCATTATATGTCTGTAGAGAAAAAGCAGAAGCGAACATTTTGAAGATTTATAGAATTTTATTCTGTTGGAGATGTAATATACTAATGGGCCAAATTACTCTTTTTCTTAAGCTATTTTTCAGAATGATTTGTCCTTTTGTTTTTTTTTTTCATATCTCATTTGTCCAGCGGTCTACAGATTCCTTAGCTGGGTGCTTTCAGTCTTCTGACAAGACAGAAACAAAACCCTGCCCTCACCCTAACTTTTGGCAAGTTACATTTAATCACATGAAAAGCATTTGTTAGTTTGATAGATTAGTTTTTATTGAACGGCTATGCTGTTTGATGAATTATCATCTCTATTAATTAAGAGGTCTGTCTTGTTCAAATCTAATCTTATTAATCCCAATGGTATCCATAGCTTTTCTTCTCCTGTGGAAACAAAAGCAAAACCTCTTCCCAAATATAACACATATACTGGTTTCCACTCTGAGGTCAGTTCATATTTAAAGTATACAGGCTGATTTAAATTAGTATTTTTTCCATTTTGCAATATCTCTCTGCAGCTGTTGTTCCTTTCTCATTAGCATTTTAAAAATTCAAATAAAGCATTGTGTAATCTATCTCTGGGGATTTTTATTACCCCTTTCTGTTTATTTAGCATATCAGTTAGAGTTTGATTTGGTCTTTCTATAACTGTTTGCCCTGTAGGATTATGTGGTGTACCTGTATGCTTTATGTTGTAATAAACAAAAAACTGGTTAATTTTACTAGAGACATATGCTGGAGCATTGTCAGTCCTAACTTCTAATAAATGTTTAATTACAGAATCAGCCTTTTCATAACTCAAAGCAGTTGCCCATTAAAATCCTGAATATGAATCAATGGTTGGTGTGGTGTACATATTTTAATTTTCTAAATTCTACAAAATTAAACATATCCATGTGCTAGAATTCACTTCTTTGAGTATTCTTTGTGTTCCTACCTGCCAGTAGTGGAGTTTGGTTTCATAAAGAACAAGTAGAACATTTCCTTATAATTTCCTTGGTTTGTTGCCAATGGAAAAAAAAACCTTTTTTTCAATACTTTGCTATTGACATGATGATTTTTATGAATTTCTGAGTCCACTAACATATTTTCTATCAATTTTATGATTACCTTGTGCTAGAGGGCTATGGGATGATTCCTATCCCTGAATATTTGTTGTAACTGAATAAATAATGAATTCAATTATGTATCATCTGGTATAAATTCAGCAGTTTCAATGTGTAAAACAACTTTTTCTGCATATTGAGAATCAGTAACTATGCTAAGAGGTTCCATAAAATCCATTAACACCATGAAAATAGCATATAACTCTGACTTTTGGACAGGATCATAAAGGCTTTAAGCCATTTTGCTTAAATTTTCTGATTTGTAACCTGCCTTTCCTGTTTTATTTGCATCAGTATAGAACGTAGGGGCTTCAGTTATTGGTGTTTCCCTGTACAATGTGAGGCAGGATCCAGTTAGTTCTCTTTGTGAATTGAATTCTCTTGCTTTTGTGAGATTTGTTGTTAATCTCTCCCCCCAAAATTACTGCAAGCTCTTTGCCAAGGTTTCCTTTCTGCCCTTAATTTGTCAATTTCATCATTAGTAAAAGGTACCATAATTTCTGCTGAATCTATTCCTGCTAATTGATGAAGTCTCAATTTTCCTATTAAAATCAACTCACAGATCTTTTCTATATAAGTTTTTAACTTGTTTATGTGGTTAAAAAAAAAAAGATCCATTCTAAGACATCTTCCTTCTGCGTCAATATTCCTGTAGGAGAATGTGTAGAGGGTAAAAGTAACCAGAATGCAATCAATCAGCTCTTGATCCAAACAATCCACACGTCGTGCATCCTGTAATTTCTTTTCCACCAAAGCCAATTCTCTCTCAGCTTCATCTGATTACTCTCTTGGGCTATTTAAGTCCTGTTCACCATCTGAGCTTTTGAACAAATTACTCAGTTCATAATTTTTACCCCAATAGTGGGCAATGGATTGGAAATATCTCCTAGCATTTTTTGAAAATTGTTAAGATGCAATTGATCTCTCCTAATTTGCACCTTTTTATAGACCTATTTTATATCCTAAATAATTAATAAGAATATCCTCTTTGTATTTTTTCAGGAGCCATTTTTTAAATCCCCAACAAGGCAAATTTTTCTTTGCTTCTTCAAACGTTCTTTTTAAAGTATCTACACTTGAATCAGCTAGTAAGATGTCATCCATGGATTGGTAAACAATAGATTGAGGAAATTGCTTACATATCATTTCCAACATCTGCTGTACAAAATATTGGCACAGGGTGGGGCTATTTAACATTCCCTGTGGGGAAATCTTCCATTGATATCTCTTAACAAGATGAGAATTACTATAAGTAGGCACCTGAAGGCAAAATTTTCTCTCTTTTTCTGGTAAAGACATAGTGGGAAAACAATCTTTTAAATTAATAAAAAACAAATAAACAAACAAAAACTCTAAGAGGTATTAGCTTCTCTAAGGAATCCCAGACTATCAAGAACCCATTGGCTGAGCCACCTTATTAACAGCTCTTAGATTTGTTATCATTCTCTATTTTTCAGATTTCTTTTTAATAACAAATACAGGAGAATTCCAAGGGCTGGTTGATTCTTTAATACGCTGAGAATTTAGCTGCTCCTGTACCAGTTGTTCTAAGGCCTGCAGTTTCTTTATTATAAAGGGCTCAACCCATTACAGGTTTGTCTGTCAACCATTTTAAAGGTAGGGCTGTTGGTGCCTTTGAAAGATCAGCAGCTGTTATGCTTTATTCTTGTACAACCTGAACGGTCAGTGACTGTTCCCTATAATACCTCCTAGTATTTTCCCCAGAAACATATGCTAATTTATGGTTTGTTTCTAAGATTGGAAGAATGTTAGTCTGAGTATCCCATTGTTGTAATAAATTACATCCCCATAAATTCATTGCTATGTTAGCCATATATGACTTTAACTCTCTCCTCTTTGTCCTTTTGGTACTGTACATTTGACCCATTTTACATTCTATTTTACTGGAGATAATATCCCAATCCCTAAAAGATGAATATTTACCTCCAGAAGAGGTTAATTTGGATGCCAAGATTCTGGGGCAATTTTTATTGATACTTCCACACCTGTGCCCATAAGACTTTCATGGGAGTGACATTTATTCATATTTGTAATTTTGGTCTTGGTTCATTTATAGAAGTTTACCAAAATGTTTGCAGTTTCTCCTGAATTTTTTGTTCTCTCTTCTATGACTTTTCTATCATTCAAAGCAATATGGTTTTCTGGAAAGGAGCTTCCTCCACAATGACAGGAAATAACTGAACCAAATTTGGCATGGGGGACATTCGAGAGTCCCCTAAAGGCTTTTCCTAATGGCAAAATATTACTTTGATTGTCCCTTGTTGGTCTACATTCATTAGTTCAATGTCTGTCCTTGACATACCTTCTATATAATACAGAAGGGAGGGGTATTCTGTTTGGATTATGCTTAGAAAAAAAAAACACTGTTTCTAGGAATACCTTGTTTACAACCCCTTTTTAGGTAAACTTGTTTACCACAGTTGAAATACTTTACATTCATTTTATTTCAAACTTCTAGAAATCACCTCTCCTATCCAAGCATCACCATGGTCATGAGATTCACTTTCAAAACCCAGAGATTCAATTATTATTTGTCTTTCTTCTTGATTTGGTATCATTCTATTTATAGCTGAAGTCAATCTTTGCAAAGATTTTTTTACAAGTCTTTGTAAAAAAAAAAAAAATCTGTGAAAGTTTCTTTTGGGCCGTGTATAAGTTTAATAAATGACTCAATTTTCTTTCCTACTTCTTCAGTTCTGTCCCAAACATTCAAAGCTTTGAGCAGCATAAAGCCAGGGCATGGTCATCATATAGAGATTGCCTTTGTGAATCAGCATAATCTCACTTTCTAAGCAGTTTATCTTGGGAGATTACTGTACCTCTATCCCTACTTCTTTTTTTCAATGGTCTTAGCCTCATCTCTCCACCAGGCCCTCCATTGTACTTGAGGACCAGGCTCCAAGTCCACTCTCACCAAGTCTCTCCAGTTTTGAGGGATAATTTTACTACAAGTTGATCATGAGTTTAACATATGCTTCACAAAAGGCGAATGGATGCCATATGAGACTACCACTTCCTTGAATCTCCTTAAATCTAACATTTCCATGCGAGTCCACTCAGCTCTCGCACAGCCTTGGGGATATCTATCATTTGGCAGCTGTTCCTGTAAAGTTACTGGATAAATTAAAGTTGGTTGTTAGAAAACCTTAGGCTGTTCCTCTCTAACCTTATAATGCAATGCTGAAATTGGTTCTTCCTTAAGTTTTTCTGTCTGAATTTGAATATCTCTATGATCAGCTTTAATAAGTTTTTCTAAAACTTGTATCTTAGCACTCATATTAACCAACTTTTTAAGTGTTAAAACAAAAATGATAAAAGTGATGTTCATAATTGACATTACATAAATCCCATCTAAATTAGTTATCCTCTCATTTAATTGTTCCATTTTCAGGCCGTCCAGCAGATTATCATATAGAGACCTAAGTCCCTCCATTGTGATAGTGTTTTTCATTTTTTAATATGGAAAAAAATCTCTCTCTCTTTTAACTAATTCCCCACTTTAAGAATTTCCAATTGTCTCACCAAATCTTCTGATGATGGTAAAATGTGAAATTGACTGCTGCTGCATAGAACAGTAGAAGCCTGAGTGGGTGTCGACTCAGCTACCTAGTTTGGCAGCAACTGGAGGAAGGAGTCAGGAAAAGCCCACAATCCACTGGGAGAAAAGAAGCCAAAGAGCTGGCCATTTGCATGGGGGAACATGTGGAACTGACTAACTCCGGCTCCAAACACTATGGAGTTAGCTGCAGAGAGGACACAACAGGAAAAACAAAACAAAAAACAACAAAAAACAACAAAACAAAACAAAACAAAACTCACTTAGAAGCTTAGGGAAAGAAGCTTAGCCAGCAAGGTGGTGACTCTGGTGGGAGCTCTGAGTGCAGCTCCGGCCTGTGCCAGTGGTTGCACAGCCATAGGCAAGTGGTATTCTCGTGAATTTGTGCCCCTAAAGTTAGGTGCCAGTTGCAGCACAAATTCTAATTGGTCTTAATAATAAAAACCTGGAGTCAGATATTAGGAGGCGAAAGCTGAAAGATCAAAGAAGCAGAGCCGACAGCCACTAAAGTTCTTACCTCTGCGAAGTCCTCAGACCGAAAAGAGGCCAAGCTCCTGTCACCTCCAGCCTTGTATTCCTCTTCTTACCCAGCCATAACACTTCCTGTCGGTCTGTAATACTTCCTGTCTGTCTGTACAGACCTCTATGGTTAACTAGTGGCTGGCTCCAACCTCTGATCTTCAGGCAAGCTTTATTTGTTAGAGTACAAACAAGGTATCACCACATTTCCCCCACCACATTTTGTCTAAAATTTTAAAAGGTTATCACTAATATACAAAAAATTATCACCATAGCCCTGACCTCAAACACCACACAGGTGACTGGGCCCCAGTCAAAAGCTCACCACCAGCTAGCTCTGTCATTCAGACCCCCCCCACCTACCCTCCACCCCCTCCACCCCCCCCACCCCCCCGCCCTTGCACTGTGCACCCTCAGCTCTGCTGCTCCATGAGTAGGTGCCCACAGGTGGCCATGAACTGAAAGACCTGCAGAGCGTGGACTTCATGCTCCCACTCAGGAAAGGTGACACCCCAAATCACTCACAAGAAGTGGGTCTTGATGCAAAAGCATGAGGACTTTTTATTCCAAGTGCACTGGAGTCCAGTCATAGGCCACGTAGGGGTAGAGGACTGAGGACCTCCAGGGCAGAATTGAGAGTTTTTATAGGGCTTATAACAAAGCCCACACACCAAACCAATCATCCCAAAGTGTCAAGATCCCACGTGGTGTGGGCCAATCAATTTAAACAATTTTTTTTGTTTTTCTATAGCTATATTGGTGTGGGCTCCTGGGTGGAGTGATAATTGGCAGTTAGGATAGGTCACTGGGGCGGAGGTTTCACAAGCAGATAAGCTGTTAGTGAGCTCATTTCCTGTTATCTTACTAGGCCAGGATTACATACTCAAGGGCTTGACGGTCATAAGCGGCAAGGAGTGTGACCTTGCCTGTTTACTGGCAAAGGACAGGGTCTGGAGTTTGGGTTTTTTAGGGCTTCTTAGATAGTATGTTTAAACTTCTAGCTTCCTGGGGTCATTGGAGAGTTAGGCTGTATTTTCCATCCTTTCAGAACCATCTGCACCCTCTGCCCAGCTATGTGGCTCAAGGACAGCCAGTGGTGGTCTCATTGCGTTCCCCAGGTAGACACCCACCTCTGCTCACAGCCAGGGGCATCGTGCCCTCCCACACTGCATCCCAGCTATGCAGGCTTCTCCTGCTTGTCTCCCTAGATCTGCTTCTTAGGCAGCTCATTCTGCTTCCCTTCACAGAATGTGGCGGGCTGCAGTGGCCCCTGGCCTGGGCATTCAGTGTACCTAGCCTGGCACTGAGTATCCTTTAGCACCTGCCCTGCCTGACCACATTGTCCGTGCAGCTGGCTACCCCTGCACAGCTCCATCTGCGCTGCCATTGTTAGCCGATCTAGTGAGACACCTGGGAATTCTTAAAGGGGGAATAAGATACAATCCTTAAAAAGACCTACTAATGAAACTAAGAAAAATAAGCGGCTAACACAGCAATGAATTTATGGGGATGTGATTTGTTACAATAAAAACACAGATTATTATCTCCAAACTCAGATACGAACCATAAAATAAAGAATGCTGGGATGGGGAGATGGCTCAGAGGTTAAAAGCACTGTCTGTTCTTCCAGAGGTCCTGAGTTCAATCCCAGCAACCACATGGTGGCTCACAACCATCTGTAATGAAACCCAGTTCCCTCTTCTGGCCTGCAAGCATACATGCAGATAGAATACTATATGTAATAAATAAATAAATAAATAAATAAATAAATAAATCTATCTTTAGAATGCTTCTGAGAGAAATATTAAAAGGTATTATCAAGAACAGTCACTGACCACGTTGTACATAACCAAGACACAACAGCTGTTTGTTTTTTAAAGGTACCAGCAGCCCAACCTTTAAAGTGGTTACCTGATAAAACTGCATCAGAAAAAGTACAGGCACCTGAACAGATGGTACAGGAGCAGCTAAATGTTCAACATATTGAAGAATTGACCAGTCTTTGGAATTCTCCTATACTTGTCATTAAAAAGAAATCTAGAAAATGGAGAAAGGTAACAGATTTGAGAGCTATCAATAAAGTGATCCAGCCAATGAGCACCTTATAGCCTGAAATTCCCTGGACTTCTCTATTACCTATTATAGTGATTGATTTAAAAGACTGATTTAATTTTTTTCACTATATCTTTACAAAAACAGGATAGAGAAAATTTGCCTTCACAGTCCATACTTACAATAATTTCAAGCCTGTTAAAAGATATCAGTTGAAAATTATTTTACAAAGGTTGTTAAATAGTCCTACCTTGTGTCAGTATTTTACATAAGAGCTATTGGAAATAATTCATAAACATTTGTCTCTATAGCATACCATTATATGAATGATATCTTACTAGCTGACTCAGATACAGAGAGACCTTAGAAAAAAATGTTTGAAGAAGTAAAGAACGTTTTTCCTTGTTGGAGATTAAAATTGTTCCTGAAAAAATACAAAGATCCTATTAATCACCTAGGATATAAAATAGGATATAAAACATGTTTACCGAAAATTCAATCATAGAAAGTACAAATCACGGAGCATTAATTATGAACTCAATGATTTTCAAAAATTGATGGGAGATTTTAACTGGCTATGGCCCACAATGAATTAACAACTCAAAAGCTAAGTAATTTAATTCAAATTTTACAAGGTGATAAGGACTTAAATAGCCTAAGAAAACTATCAACTGAGGCTGAAAGCAAATCCGTTCTGATAGAAAATAAATGATAGGATACCTGTGTGGATCACTTGAATCCAGAGCTTGATTGTATTTTATTATTTTATATATTCTCTCCCAGGAATTCTTATGCAGAAAGAAGATAATATTTTAAAATATAATAGATATTTTTGCCACACAGAGTAAAAAATTAAAGACCTATATAGGAAAGGTTTCTAAATTGATTCTGAAAAGTAAGGGAATCAAAGAGGAATGTGAGCCAGACATTTGATGAATCAGGCTGGCCTTTGTGGACAGTTTTTTTAGGGAGCAACCTCAAAGATTTTGCTTTTCTAAGGCCCTTGGGACAATCTTCCATGCTTTGTAGCGACCAGACAGCTCACATGGACATGGATCCTTTGTGCTGGCACATTCAGGGCAGGGGTAAAACACTGATGATATCAGGCAGGCCGGTTAGCCAGACCAGAAGTCCCAGTGGGGTGGAGAACAGAAATAGGGAGGAGGAGCCACAATGGCTATCAGTCATGAGACTTGAAGCCTCAGCAGAAACTTAGGACACCAAAGCCTGGAAGTTCCCGAACAGGCAGCTCCATAATGGATGATCACACATTGACACCCAGAGGGGACACTGTGCTACTGAGGATACACACTTCTAAATTCAGGTCTTCCCAGTTACAGCTTCACTCTTTTTCTCAGTTATGTGCAGGGAGGAAAGTATTGTCATAAATATGAGGACTCTAGGATTCACAGCCAACTTGAGTTTTGGGTCAGAAATTTTGGGTGGAGCTGATCATTGGAGAGATGATCAAACTGGCTTCAGGGAGTAAAGATTTCACAGTGAGCTCATCTCCATATCTCAGTGTGCAGGCTGGGGGTGTTGGTAATTCAAGGTTAATTATGATCATAGGCTGGATTAAAAGGAAGAACATTGGAGGCTGTTAAAGTAGCCAGACAACAGGTGATGAAATCTTGACATGCCAGAGAAAATGAAGGGGGGGGGCTGGGGATCAAGGAGTTGAACATGGAATTGACTGGATAGGTGATTTAGGTCTAGGGAGGCTGGAGCTAATAGTGGATGAAGGTAGCCTTAAAAATTTTAGCTTAGAATTTAATATATGTGTATGCATATATATGTATAACACATGCACACTCCTCAATGGGGCTCATTTGCCAGACCATAAGAAATATCTATCTGCACATGATAAATTCTATGGTGAATTCTGTAAGAACAGAGATCCTTCTAGGAGACATAAGAGACTTGAAAAAGGGATAACATGTGATCTGGATACTCCAGTCCAGTCTGCAGAACAGATGGTTGAAAATACAAAAAGAACAGAGAAGCCTGATCACAGCTTTAGGATTTGGGAGCAGTGTCACTATGACAAATACCTGAAGGGTTATGTTGGCCCACAGCTCCAGGGTGCAGTCCACCATGGCAGGAGGCAGTCAGGAAGCAGAGTGACAATGCTGGTGATTGGCTCACTTTCTCCTTTTCATTCAGTCCAAGGCCTCAACACATGAATGTGGCGCCATCTTGCTTATACAAATAAAGCCTATCTGAAGGTCAGAGGATGGAGCTGACCACCGCCTCACCTTACCTATGTGTCTCAGCAGAGAAAAAAGTTGAGTTCCTGTTTCTCCCTGCTTATATCCTGTTTCCACCCAGCTAGCTCACTTCCTACCTGTACAGATCTTCAGACCTCTATGGTCAGCTAGTGGCAAGCTCCATTCTCTGACCCCCAGACAGGCTTTGATTGTACAAGCAAGATACCACCACACACAGATAGTGAGTGCCACCTACATTCAGCGTGGGTTTTCCTACCTCTGGGAACCCTGTCTGAAAACATCCTCATTGATATCAGGCTGAAGCATTGCTATGGAGACTCAATCCTGTCACAGTGACAATGAAGATTAACCATCACGGGTGCTGTTCCTATTCTGGACCAAACTTACTGGATGGCTGCTTTGCTTCAGGCATTGGGTCAGGCACTGAACACAGGACAGGAACCAAAGCCATGTCTGTGCTTTGCCACCTTGCTAGGTTAAAGGAGAGACTGAGGCTGGGTCCAAGTCACTGTCAGGTGCTGAGCTAGCCTTATTCAAAGGTCTGAGGAGACCCAGAGACTGTAATCAGTACAGGGGTCAAAGAGTTAGACAGGATGGAAGGGCTTCCCTGATTAACAAGTGGGCAGGGAGCAACAGTCTAGGTAAATCATGTGAGTTTGAAATGCCTAATGGGTTTGGGACTTCCAAGGAGAGGTCTGTCAATAAAAGGAGCATGGGGTGCAGCCTAAAGAATGAGGGGAGCAACCAATGCAGGAGAAAAACCCTGATGCATCAGTACTCAATAAATATTGAATCAATGTGCTAAAATGTTTGCATCAATCTTTGCTGGGCTGGTGGTGCTTGCTGGCCTGAAAGCCTAATTTAATGAGATCCTGTCTCAAAATAAAGAATAAAGATAGAGCTGGGTATATGACTCAGTGACTCAGTGGTAGAGTGTTTGGCTTTGCATGTATAAGCCCCATGTTCAGTTCCCAGTGCTACAAAAAAGAAGAAGAAAGAAGAAGGAGAAGAAGAAGGAGGAGGAGGAGAAGGAGAAGGAGGAGAAGGAGAAGGAGAAGGAAGAAGGGGAAGAGGAGGAAGAGGAAAAATAAGGGAAGGAAGGAAGGAAAGAAGGAAGAAAAAAAACCCCACACTTGCATACACTGCTGAGGTACAGAATAAGGGCCAATCAAAGATCCATGTCTTATTTCTGAGTGGCCTCTGAGTGTGGTATGTTACATGGCAAGGAGAAGTTAGGGTTGTAGGTGGTCGTAAGACCATTTTTCAGCTGCCTATGTGCAAAGAGGCTGCCTGGGTTCATTTGAGTGGGTGGGGCAACCGCAGCATCCTAAGGTGTAGACCAGGGATGTAGAGGAGTCAATGTGGAAAGTGTTGCAAGCCTCAAGCAGTTTCCACTGACTTTGAAAACTGTGCCATTAGCCCACACAATGTACAGCAGCTTCCAGAAGCTGGGAAGAGCCAGAAACTGATTCTCTTTGGAGCCCCCAGCCAAGAGCAGAGGTCGCTGGGAACCCAGACTTCAGCTGGCAAAACCTCATTTTGAATTTCGGGCCTCTAGATAGTCAATCTGTACTGTTTATAGCCATTGGAGTGTATTAATTTGTCACAGCAACAATTGGGAACTAATACTATATTTATTTATTTATTTATTTATTTATGTATAACTATATGGATTTATGTGCACCACCTCTGTACAGCCCAACAAGGTTAGAGAAAGACATTAGGTCCCCCAGAGCTGGTTACAGGTGGTTGTGAGCTGCCTGGTGTGGATGCTGAGAACCGAATTGGGTCCTCTGCAAGAGCTGAAAGTGTTAGTCACATGGAGCCATCTCTCCAAAATGAAGAAAATATTAAAAAAAAAAATCCAAAGGCTGAAAAGTTGAAAGATGACATGAATCACCTACTTTCACTAAACAAGAAATACCACCCTAGCTCCTACACCATTAAAATAAAAACAATGCAATTCATAAACAACATCTTGATTATGGACCAGACAACTTGGGAGAAACATACCACTTTCAAAAACAAAACTAGTAAAATCCCACCAGAGTGAAACACATTCCTAAACCGCCTTGTGTCTTTAAAACTAAACTCACTGTTTAAAAGCCCCACAAAAAGAAATCTTCTCAGTACACTGATGCTCCAGTGTTAAAAATCTCTTCTCACAGTAAAACCTGATGCAGAACAAGCGGGAAAAACCCAGCCCAACAGCTCTTGTAAACACAGATGCAGAAGAGACCAGCAATGAAAAAAAAAAAAGTTATACATCTCAATCAATTTGTTCCAGGCCTACAAGTTTGGCCAAACTTGGAAAATTATTCATCAACATAATCTTGGTTAAAGAAGGAATAACACAAATGGTAGGGACTTGGAGGAGAGGAAGAAGGGGAAACTGTAACCAGGATGATATGTATGTATGTATGTATGTATGTATGTATGTATGTATGTATGTCATAAAAATATCACCTGACATAGAAACAATATCTAACAATATCTAATATCCATTTACTGCAAACAACTGTTGGTCAAATCCTTTGCATGGACAACCACATGGTAGTGGGAGTGAAGAATGATTGGCAGCATGACCCTTGGAGGAAGGGCTGATGCCGAGAGGAAGATTTATATTCAGAACTGAGTCTGAAGGGTCCAAGGCATGAAGAGAGAAGGACTTGGAAGCCCCCAAAGTTCCTGAGGGCAAGACCAGTACTGAGAAAAGGTGTGTATCCTTCCAAGGTGCCCTGGGCTCATGTTGCCAAACTTCCTGGCTTTAAGTTATTGGAAACTGTCTGACATATTATAGATGTTCCCGACACTCGGTGAGGTGGCCTTTCAAGTTACTATATACAAAAGCAACAAGCTATGGCAGAAATCATAGGACAAGAGTGGCACTGACATGGTCACCTGTGGGCCAGAGAAATCACCAGTCACTTTCCATATTCAACGCCTACAATAATAGCACAACCATTATGACATAACATCATTGGCATGAAATGTCACTTTACTTTTGAGCTCGTGAAGACTCAGCAGGTAAAGTTGAGTGCTACCTGGTCTGAGTTTAAATCCCAGGACTCACATGGTATAAAGGGAGCACTAACTCCTGCAAGCTGTCCCCTGACTTCCACACAGATGGAGTGGCATGGACACATGTTTCATAGATGAATACGTAAATGTGAAAGGGCTTTTGGCTTTCTTTTGCTGTTTGTTTGTTTATTTATTTATTTATTTATTTATTTATGTATTTATTTCCTGTGCTGGTGGTCAGAATGAGCACCTCATACATGTTGGGTAAACTGAGTCCCACTGAGCTATGCTCCAGCATATCATGTACCTTCTTGGTTTTGTTTGTTTTTGTTTTGTTTGTTTGTTTGTTTGTTTGTGGTTCGGAGACAGGTTCTTGTGTGTCCCAGGATGGACTCCTTTGCATTGCATAGCTGAGGAGGATGGTCTTGAACCCCTGATCTTCTTGCCTCCATACCCAGCATCTACTGCAGACACAAAATAGCCCTGTTTCCTGTGACTGATGAAGGTGACAGATGAAGAAAACCTTCATCGACTGGAACACAGCTGTTCTCCCCAGGACTAGAGAGGACACCCATTATAGTCACTATTCTTCTTGCTCATGTGCTTTCTCATAAGGCCAGCCCACAGCCTCACCATTGTTAGCACTGCAGTTCACTTGTCAAAATCAAGATGATCGTGGGGCCTTTAATCCCAGGCCTCAGGAGGTAGAGGCAGGCAGATCTCTGTGAGTTCAAGACCAACCTGGTCTACAGAGTGAGTTCTAGTTCCAGGACAGCCAAAGCTACATAAAGAAACCCTGTCTTGAAAAACAAACTCATTTTTCATTTCTGACTAGATAATGCTTTTTTAAAGTGTAAAAGTTGGGGCTGGAGAAATGGCACCCGTATGGTGGGTGGGTCATGACTTTCTGTGACTCCAGTTTCAGAGAATCTGGTGCCCTCTTCTGGCCTCTTTGGGAACTGCATGCATATGGTACATGATATACACGAGCAGGCAAGCACTCATATACATAAAATAAAAATAAAGTTTCAGAGGGCAAATGTGCACACCTTCCTTGTCCCTGTAGTACTGTCCTTCTCTACACGTGGGTTTACTAGCTGGGCTCTTGCACACAGAAGTAATTATGATGAGTGTATGTTCTTGTTTCCCTGTAGTCTACCACCTTATGAGGTGGTCAACTGTTACACATCACTCTTTACCTCCCTTGTAAGGCAGCACCATGGCTTAGGTGTGCCTTTTATTATCACACAACCTCCTCAACCTCAAATGCTGCTTCCTCAGTGAGTACAGTCTTAAGTGACCTGGTCCCCGACTTACATACACCTAGGATCTTCTCTGGGACAAGCAATGCTTCAGGGAATGGACATGCTTGGTCTCTGGACAGATGTGTGGAATAAAGTCCAGGCAGTGGCTGGCAAATACTTTTAAATGACACTTCTCTAGATCTTTACAGATACCCACTCATAGCCATAGCAACCTTTCACAACATTAGGGGTGTGTGTGTGTGTGTGTGTGTGTGTGTGTGTGTGTGTGTGTATGTGTGTGCACGCGCATGTGTGTAGTGGGGGGGGATCAATCTCCTTACCTCAACTTGCAGCACAGTCAAGGATTTGAATCTCTGCCAAACACCCGTTATTTTTAATTTACATTTTTCTGTTTGTAGGGGAAATGTTTGTGTTATAGATCATAAACATTTCCTTTTGGCTGACCTAACTGTTCATTTTATTGTTTTAATTTTTTGCTTTTTTTTTTTTTTTTTTTTTTTTAATACAGGGTTTCTCTGTGTAGCTCTGCCTGTCCTGGAATTCACTCTATTGACCAGTCTGGCCTCAAACTCACAGAGATCTGCCTGCTTCTGCCTCTTGAGTGCTGGGATTAAAAGGGTATGCCACCACCCCCCACCTATTGAATTTTCATATGCACATGATATATTTGTCATTTTTCTGTTTTGCATTTTTTTAAAGTTTAATTGAAATTATATACTCCTGTCTTGTTCGTTTGTATTCACTTCCTTTTGCTGATTAATAATAAGTATTTAGGACTGTCGCATTTCCCTCTTAAAATGCTCAGCAGGAAATCCTGGAGCCCTCCCCTTTGAGGCACGCAGTGACAGGAAAGTGTCCGTTGGCAAGCAGAACCTACAGCATGCTACCAACAACAACTCAGTCTCTAGGTCTCTCTGCACAGATTGCTCCATGCTCATGTGGCCTCTGTACAGACCCATCTCCGTTGCTGCTTGGAATCAGCCCAAACACAGAGGCTCCAGCTATCAAGCGACTCATCACCACCAACGCTCCTTCCCACTGCACACACATAGATCACTCTGCACAGGATGTCACCCCAGATCTTGGTGGCTTTTCTTTCTCAGCTGTTTCAGCTGCTGAAGGTGACCTGTAGGATGACTGCAGGTCTGCATTAAGGCTTCTCTATTTGAGATCACAGCTCATCCAGGGCAGAGGAAAATCCATGACAGAGCCACAGAGTGGGTCTTTAAAGCTTTTGCTACTAAGGAACACCTGTCCTTTCCCTCACATGTCAACAGGTTTCTCCACCACATCTGAAACAGGTTCAGGGGGAAGTATCAAAAATAGACAGGATGGCTCTGCTGAGGAAAGGCAGAGGGGCTTTGTGTGGGACAGAGACAGGTTGAACTCGGGAGATACTCAGGATGGAGATTGGAGGCCAGAAGAAGACACTGGGTCTCCAGGAGCTGGAGTTACAGGTGTTTGTGAGTTGCCCAACATGGGTGGTGAGAACCAAATTCTAGTCCTATGGAAGAGCTGCAAATGCCATTAAATCACCAAGACATCTCCCAGGTTCTGCATTATATTAGCTAAAAGCGATATCACCATGGATTTCTGTCTTGGAGACAATATTCAGGTTACCTTGTGTCTTAGTTACTGTTTTATTGCTGTGACAAAAGACCGTGACCAAGGTAATTTATAGTGAAAAAAAATGCATTTAATTTGGGGCTCACAGCTCCAGAGGGTGAGTTCATGACTATCACGGTGGCAAACAAGACAGTAGGCAGGCAGATATGGTGCTGGATCAGTAGCTGAGAGAGACTGCCCTTCTCTGTAAGTAGGAAGCAGAGGGAGCTAATTGGGAATGCCATGGGCTTTTGAAACCTTAAAGCCTGTCCCCAATGACAAACTTCCTTCCACAAGTCCATAGCTCATAATCATTTTCAAATAGTTCCACCAATGGGGACCAAACATCCAAATATATGAGCCTATGGGGGTCATTCTCATTCAGACAACAGCTTATATAGAAGAATTCCCTGTCTATTCCAAACTAGCTTCTGGCAGTTAATGAAACAAAGTATTTGCTCACTGGATTAGTCATGATTCTCCAGACAAAGGGAGCCAGGGAGATACAGACATGTAGAAAGACTTCTCATGAGACTGCCATGATCTTGGAGGCTGAGGCGTCCTGTGTCCTGCCATTTATTGGCAAGCCATGGGCCACAGAATCTGGTGCTAAAGATCAGTCCAAACCCAAGAGCTTGAGAGCCAGGTGAGACAGAACCACAGACACAAGGAGACCAATGTCCAATCACAGCACAGCAAATGTGTCTCTCCTCCTTGTTTTGTTATAAGCAAGCCCTTAGTAATCCAGATAACACTCACCCGCAGGGGAGGACAGCTCTCACTTACTCTACCTACAGCTTCAAGTGCTTATCTTCCTAAAACAGTCAGACACACCTAGAAAGAATGTTCTAGCAGCTATCTGGGCATCCCCCAGCCCAGTCCATTAGACATGTCAAATAAGTCACAACACACACAACACCCCCTTATTGTAGCGTGTCAGTGCCAGAGACATACTCTGGATTGATTTCATCAATGTACAATCAGCCTAGCATGTACTTACATAAACTTGTCACTCATTCTGATGCAGCTGGGGATGGGCACCATTTCACAGTGTATTCTAAACAGCAAGCAGTGATCTGTGCTGTGACGTTAGATGTTATGAAGGTAAGGATGTCATTCACTATGCAACAGGTGTGCTTCAGCTCCAGCATGATATGTGGGACCAACACAATCTGTGGCCCAGCACTGGCTGGGATGTCTTTACCTCACTCCAGACCAAGGGCTCCTTCTGCTAGGATAGTGATGGAATGTTTGGCATGCTGAAGTGTGGAATAGAGCACATGCTTGCTGAATGGTACTAATGAGGTCTCAGACTTTGCTTCTGATTGGATCACAAGGTTGTGATCATGGCCATTCAGACTATGACAGCAAAAGTGAAGGTTTTTCTAAGAAGAAAAAGTTTGATGAGGTTGAGCTCTATTCATTAACTAACAGCTAGCAGAGTGTAACTGATGTAGACTGTCTGGTCAGGACGTGTCACACTGTGGGACAAATGACTGAGGAAAGTGGTCTAAAGAGGATTTGCTTTTGCTCACTGGTTCAGGGATTTTTTTTCTCCCAAATTTTTTGGCTCCATCCATTCTGGCCTTATGGCGGGGCAGAACATCATGGTGAAGGAAGTGCCTAATACCATGGCAACTGGGAGCTGGCGGGAGTCCTCAGTGACTACTTCTCCAAGCAGCCTCCACTTTCCCAGTTGGGCCTGTCCCAACAATCTGTTCGGGTTTCCGCTCCTCACTTCGAGAAGCTTCATTCGATCAGAGGAAGCCTTGGAGTCTGACGGTGAGTGGAAACTCCTGCAGACAGGCCAGGCTGAGCATTACTGCACTAGCTTTTTCTTCGTCTAGTCAGGCTGACAGCTAGGATAGACCCTCTAAGTAGTCTCACATCCATTCTCTGAGTGATTGCAGTCGGTGTGGTTGATAATTGACAATGTGTGAGACAAGCCTTCAAATTTGTCTTCTGCAGTCTTCATTTGGTCCTTTCTGGACAATTCTTTTTCAGATTCACACAGTTTCCTGGCTTTTGTACAATGTAATTATGATAGCATGTGTTTGGCGTTTGTTTATTGTGAGTCATGTACCATTTGGTTCCTGTCCAATTCATTTTTTGTTTGTTTGTTTTTAAGTAGAAAATGTTCAGACAGCTGGAACTTTTAAGTCCTGGTTTCTTTTTTTTTTTTTTTTTTTTTTGTTTTGTTTTCTTTTTCCTTTTCTTTCAGTCCAAAGAAGTTCACAGATTGAGGCAGGTCATTTACAAATGACTCCAGTTTAGAAAATTCTGGTCACTCACCTTACCTGGCTTTTGGTTAGACTCGGGGACTCTACTGTGGAATTGCTTCGTGAAAGTGATGATGTGTATGAGGGCTGATGAATGCTCATAGGTGACACTGAGAAGGACACATCAGTTATGGGAGCTGCTGTCGATGTGATCCTCTGTCGAGTCCCTGTGTGTGCGTGCACACTTGTCTAGGAATGCACAAGTGGAGACTAGGGGTTACTATCAGGTGTCTCCCTCAATTGCTGTCCATCTTGATTTTTGAGACATGATCTCCCACTTAGGATGAAGGTTATAGATTTGCCTAAACTGTTTGGCCAGATGACCCCTAGAATCATCTGTCTCCACCTCCCAGAATGAGGTTACAACTGGACTGCCATGCCTGGCAGATAGGGCTTGTACTTGACACAACTTTGTAATAACCTCAGCGCTTCAGATATGCCACAAACATCCACAGCTGGTGAGGGGTGGAGGAAGTGAGTGTCAGGACACTTAGCTGGGGTCAGAGGTTTCTACATGTGTGTGTCATAGATTTCTGTGTCTGCTTATGGTCTAGCCTGTGTTCCCGTGGACCAGAAAGGAAATGCCTTTTTTTTTTTGGGGGGGGGGCTTGGTAGTAGGAACATGCTGTAATGCTATATCATGATACTCCACATGCTTAGCTATGGGCTCCATGGCAACACTAAGAGCAGACTTTCATGTCACTGGTGGACATGACCTTACACACCATGCCCTAGTATCTCACTGCCCAGCCCTCCTTTCCTACTTAGGCTTTCTTATAACTTGTATATGAGATCCTGTGAGGTCCCTGTGTACTTACTCTTGCCAGAGTTCCCATGACCACCCATCCTCTGTGATCTGCAAGTGGGCAGTGAGAGATGCTGATGACATTCTATGTCTTACACTGCAGAGCCTGTAGTACCAGTTTCCAGTAGGGCCAGGTATGCTCCAGGAAATGCATATGTTGTGGGTATGCCATGGCGGGATGGAGCGGGAATGAGTTAATGTTATCTCCTCTCAGAGAGACATAGAGAGCATCAGAGAAAATAGGCCTTGAGAAGCAGTGATGTGTGAGGAGGGGGCAGTCAGCCATGCTGACGCAAAGCTGTGACCTCTTGGTGGTAGTATACTGGTCATCTGTATCTTCCTGCCCACCTTGTTGTCCTCTGACCTGTACTCATGCTTCCCAGCACCACACTCCCCGTGAAAATGCATCCATGTGCCCCTTTTGCTGTAATTCTTTCCTAGAACATTGGGCTAAGTCAGCTATACATATTTCCCCCCAGAAAAGCAAGCCCACGCAGTGCTGATAGATAAAGTGCCCACCATCCCCATTTATAACAGAAAGATGAGTCTTGGGTGTGACTGACTTAGGCTGGCTATTGATGCTGACCAGCCTGCCCTCAGCCATGATCAGCAAACTCAGAATCACTTTTACAGTTCAGATTCTTCCATCTGGGAAATGGACCCATAACGATCATGTGCAGAGTACCCAGAATACCCAGCACATTCTAATGGTAATGATGCACTGGCCTGCTTTGTTTTGTTTTTTTTTCATACAGAGTAACACATCATACTGATGCACAACTTGCACAGTAAGAGGGAAAACCCTGACAAATCCTATAGCCTCCATGCACAGGAAGCTAACTCAAACACACCTGAGAGCCTGCTCTGTGTATGTATGTACCCAAGTGTCCTCAGGAGACTTAACCAAGAAAGGAGCCACTGTGGGTGCTGGCAGGATTTCCTCCCTTGTGGGTGGCTGACTATCCTCAGTTCCTTGCTGGTGCTCACAGAGGGCACACTGTGTGACTTCTTGTCACAAGTGAATTAGTCACAGACCATTAGGGACACACAGAAATGGCCTCATTGTCTCATGATTCAGAAGGGTCCTGGTGGGTTATAAATAACAGCATTGCTGCCTTTTCTTGCTGTTGGACATGCAGAATTAGCCAAAAG
The DNA here is from genome assembly GCA_030556225.1 of Cricetiscus sungorus. Taxonomy (NCBI): domain Eukaryota; kingdom Metazoa; phylum Chordata; class Mammalia; order Rodentia; family Cricetidae; genus Cricetiscus; species Cricetiscus sungorus. The sequence continues at coordinate 60,407,346 of JANBXA010000730.1, read as the reverse complement.
TGGAACATTTGACAATAAGGAACAGGAAGAAATACTTCCCCGGGCTTGGAAAGGAAGAGATGTGTCCAGACACCAGGAGTGTGCAGGTGTACCCACACAACAATGTGCCAGCACGGATGCTCTCTGCCTCTAGCAACCATGACAAAGCTCTGTGATGTCACTGTATACAACACCATGAGTTTCTCATACTATTGTTTTTAGCCAAACTGTTTACACAGACAGGGGGCCTGGCCACACAGATGTCAATGTCTGACTCAGTAATGTCCCCAAGCACATTTGTGCTCCAGTTTTTAGTCTTTATGTCAAAACATAAACAAAGTTGGAGCTGGGCTTGCCTTATAAGTGTGAGGTGTTGGGTCCAGTCACTGGAAACTAAATAAAAAGCATGAATAGGTTAAACATCTAGATTAGTGAGAAAAGAAAATCAGAACTTTGTTTGGAACTGGAGAGTAAGTGACAAAGTCCTTATAGAGACATGAGAGTCAACTTGGGAATGAATGGGAGGTCCTTCCAGATTCAGGAAGAGAATCCTTCCACCACTGTCCATCTCTGGACCTGGAAAGGGTTCCTCCAGAGATCATTTCTGGTGTTCTGCATCAGTCTACCAACTTGGACACTGAGAACTTGAGACCTTTCTTCCTTTCATGTAGTACTACAATAAAATGCTCACCCTACAGAAGTAAATACTCACAGACATAATTCAATTCTGAAACAAAATCATGCGCAGCATGGATCCCAGGCATCTGTAGCCTGTCCGTGTCCCCCTGGATTTCAAGACAAAAGTTCTTCCTTTAGCCTCCTCAAAACAAGTCAACCTTGCAATTAACCTCAGCTCTCACTGTCTCTAGGCATTTCCCCACCCCGCCTTCTAAAATAGCAATTCCTGCAGGGCTGTGTCCAGACAAGCATGATGGAGACTGAACATGTGCTGGAGAGCCTCCCTCAAGTGGGTCAGGAGTGATCGTGTAACATGGTAAGCACATGCTCCTTTTCCAGACTCAGATGAACCTTTGCCAAAATAGCTAGCTGCCCGTCCTTTTTACTGACCCACATAAAACATGGTAGATGCATCACAGCTTTGAAGAACATGCTGAAAAACAAAACACCACAAACCTGCCATTCAAATGACATCACAGCCTCCCATAGGGCACCAGGCTCTCACCAAAGAGCCCTGGGAAGGTGCCCAACCACCCCGAGCAAAGTTAAGGGAAGAAAAAAGAAAGAACATGGTGAAATAAAAAAAAAAAAAAACAGAACCAGCAACAAAGAGCTACTTCCCTTGGCCTGCTGACTTGGTCCTAATGAAGAAAATGAGTAATTTGGATAAACTGCATGAACTCTAGAAAAGCCATGACGACAGGCCTGTGTGCATGTACCTCCAAGCCAAAGGAGAAGCAGACCATAGACCTGAAGAGGAGTATAATTTCCTTCCTCCCCTCCCCATTGCTCTGCTTTTAGACTGCAAGGTCAGCCTTGGTATGAAGGAAGTGCCTCCATTCTCCCAGGCAATGCTCCACGGAGAATAGAGGGTACCAGCACCTGTGTGGGAATCAGGCCCCCTTCGAGGAGGCCAGTGGCATGAGGCAGTTGACTCTGACATGTGTGAAGCTCTCCTTAAATCCTTGACCAGAGACTTCCTCAGGTAGTTTGAATTTAGCAGTGGCGATGTCAGGCATAAACTATCAAGGCACCTGGACATGAAGAGACTATGAAGTGCTCATCTGCTCACTACTGAGCAGCAAGCAAACTCCAAGACAGCTTCACAGACAGGAGGGGCAGCGTGTTAGCTCACTCACGCATCTCTTACAAAAGCAAGGTGTGACACAATCCCCTTGGCATCTGCAGAGTACTGGTTTCCAGGCCTGTGTGGACACCAAAGTCAACGAACAGTGGAGAATCTATGTAAATGGTGTTGTGTGTGCATATCCATGCATACACACTCTCATTTGCTTTAAATCATCACCATTGTGAGACTAACTACATAGCTAATTAACTGGACATGAAGTGATTAATGGTCTGATGAGCTCTGGAGAACAATAGAGGGGCCCATAAAGTGGCAGGAGGCTGCACATTGCTCCATTTGCACAGATCCAGTACAGAATCCCAGAAGATACATCCATAAAGTTTCACCAACATGACTACCTAAACATGAGCTGAACGTGGACAACAAGCATGTTACTATTGACAGGGAAAGCCCATGAGGCCCCAACTCTACACAAAGAACTACAGGCAATTAAAGAATGTTGAGATGGGGAGAAATAGTCTCCAGGGAAGAGTGCACCAGCTGGTTATTCAATACCAAATGATCAGCTCTGAAAACATACATTCAAGGAACACTATACAGGCTAAGCAGGTTGTATTCATGATTTAGGAGTATGTATGTATGTATGTATGTATGTATGTATGTATGTATGTAACAACAATTAATGAAAAAAGAGGACAGGATTTGAAAGAGGGCAAGGAGAAGTGTATGGAAGGGTTTAGAGGAGGAAAGAGTGTAGCTTGTTGTTTTCTGCCAGCCCACCAGCCCCCCAGCCCACCAGCTGCTGGTCTGGGCCCACAGCCGCATCAGCCCCAAATAACACTCAGAGACTCTGTATTTGATACAATCCTGTTGGCCAGTTACCATTATTGTTTATGGACTATCTCTGTCTTAATTATTAACCCATTTCTACTGATCTAAGTATTTCCACGTGGCTCATCTTATCAGGGAGCCGCGGCTGGCGTCTTCCTTCCTCCCAGGTCTACATCTTGACTCTTCCTTCCCACTTCCTCTTTCCCCCTCCTAGTCTCCTAGCCCCGCCTATCTAGTTTTCTATTGGCCACAGGCTTTATTAATTAACCAGTATGAGAAACATATTTACAGAATAACATCTGCCATCAAAAGAGAAAAGGGATATGATAAAACTATATTATAATCTCAAAAAAATAAAAGAAATGATTTAAATAGTTTCTACAGGATGATGTCATCCTGATCTGCTGTCTATTACTGACTGCAACTCTTTCTTCCTCCTCTTTGACATAGCAAAACTGTTCCATCTTTGAGCAAAGTCTAGGCAAGTGCTCACTGTCCCCACTAGATTTGTGTGAACCAAGACCTGTTTGTTACTGGAAATGATGGCACACACCTTTAATTCCAGCGTTTTGGAGGGAGAGGCAGGCAGATCTCTGAGTCTGAGGCCAGCCTGGTCTATAAAGCAAGTTCCAAGTCACCACCTCTACCCAGTGTGTGCACCACCCCCTCTACCACCAACAAAAAAAAAAAAAACAAAACAAACCCTCATTTGTTTCTACAGAGGGTATTCTATGGCTGTGTGACATGTGAGCATGTTGCTCACTTGTCCTTTGACAGGGTAGATACAATTGGGGACACACAGCTTATAAATGCAGCCTACCCTAAGTGTATACAGAATGTCTACACTGGCCCATGACTTGGGAAATAACCTCATATAGTCCAAGTATGTCATGAAATTCATTGAGCCTTGTGTCCAAATAAACTCTGGCAGCATTGTACCCTGTGACCACCTGGTTGACTGGAAGCCTCAACTCCTTTCCATTGCCTAGCAACACGAGATAGCACATTGGGTTTAAACATGAAACACTTCCCATAGGCACATGCGTTTAAGGCTTGGCCCTCACCTGGCCCTGCTGTTTTTGAGGTGTTGGAGGCTTAGGAGGTGGAGCCTGACTGGAGAAGTAGGTTACTTGGGACTATACTATTAAGTGGTATCTTGTCCCTGTAACTCATGATCTCTCTTCCTCTCCCTCCCTCCCTTTCCCCCCCCTCCTTTTCTGCCCTCCCCTTCCTGGATGCCCTGAAGTGAGAAACTCTACTCCTCACCCCCTTCAGCCATGCTGCTCTCCCTCACCACAACTGAGTAGCAACACAGCCAGGTGAGCATGGACTGAAAATTTTGAAATCATGAGCCTAAACAGTGTTTTTCCAGTGATGAAAAAGCTATTGCATAGTATATGGCACTCACCTTGGAAAAAAATCAAAACTCATAGTGCAGTTCCTACTCACTGTCTAGCCATGGAGAAGCTGGGAAATAGTAAGCTTGGAGGCTATCTGAATTAGTAAATTTAGGAAATCAACAGTGCCCCGAAATAGGCATGGAATCCACAGATGCTTCCAAGTCCTCCTTTGCAGTACAAGCCACTATCTTACATGTCAAAGGACTTGACAGGCACACCTTGATTTCTTCCAATTATCAGGAAGTGGAAGTGACTGGACAAAGACACTTTCAGGAAGTGAATGTGTGTGCCTTGGACCTGTGGTCTCTCATCTTGTCACATGTCCCATGGCCCAGCTGGGCACCCAGGGTGAAAGGATACCCAGACAAGGAAACACTTGTGGAAAGGTGCAATTGGGAATCCTAGTAAAGTGTCTCCTTGATAAGACCCACCACACTTGTTTATAGGCCATTCATAGAGGCACTCCTAATTTCAGAAAAGCCATGATCTCCAGGCTGTTTTGCATACTTATCTTCGGGCCAACTGTTTCTTATGCATTTGTTTGCTTTCTGGCCACAGGTATCAGTGCCGGAGAAACTAGTCAGGGCAAATGTACCCAAGTCGTGTCTCTACCCTTGATCAGAGCAACTTCTGCCCAACTTGACCTTCTTCTGGTCTGGACAGCTATGGCCCCTCAGCAAGGCAAGCTTCCCGAATGCACTGACTGTCTTATAAAGTGCCACCCAGATATGAGCATTGGCATGTCCTAGTGGCTAGCCAGGTGTGGAAGTGTGCACGCTCACACATGCTCACCCCCAAACCAGGGATGAAGAATCTGGAGAACAGGTCCAAACCAGTTTTTCTTTTCTCCCTGGGGACTCCTCAGTGGGAGTGAGGCATAGTGGCCAAGACAAGTGAATGTTTCCTTTGCCTCCAGGGACATAGCTCCTCTGCAGAGCTGTGGAGGGTAGCAATGTGGGGAAGGGGTGGCTGACTGCTTCCTCACTCTTGTCTCCCCAAGGAAAGTAAAACACACCACCCATCATGGCTGCCTGCCAGCCCTGGGCCACCCAATGCCTGGATGAAGGAAAATTCATCTTTTACTGAGCACGGCCCAGAAGGGCTGAACATGCTTGCTAACTAAATACCCAGTGGCTCCCAGGGACTGTTCTGGTCCTGAGAGACTAGGGGACTGGGGTGAGTGTTGGTGGGACTTGGGAGTAGCCAAATAATGATTCCAGTGTCAATTTTCAAACAAGCTTCGTGGACCAGAGAACACAGAGACGAGACAAATGGGAATGACATTTTCTGGATTCCAGTACTGTTATAGAAAGTATGGAACACTGCTGGAGTGCAGAGGGCCAAACCTCGCCAAGTGCATGGACCAGGAGATTGACTCCAGCAATGCTGAAGGGGACCAGGAGTATCTGCAAAGCCCTGCTGACTATAGTGACATGCTGATGCTTCTGACAGTGGTCTGTTCTTGTGATCCCGAGGTCTCCATGACACTCCCCAGAATGGTGCTGCTGTTGTTCCCATCTTCACAGAAGAAAACCCTAAGGTCAGGCATACAGCAACTTCCCCAGGTCAGAGGGCTGATCCATCAGTGAGCCTGTGCCTGGGAGTCAGGCTCTGGGGTCAGGACCCTAGCTTTCCTACCAGCCCCCAGTGCTGCTTTCTGCCAATCACATAATCTTTGTGTGCTTAGGTCCCTTTCTATTGTCCTGGGGTTGGACAATAGAAAGAGAAGGGCTTTACCAGTCAGTGCCCCAGGGTAAAGGGAACCAGTGTGGGTGGTGCTGTTTTCTCACTCTAAGGGAACTCTGGGAACATTTCACCTGTGCGGGGCACAGACAAGCAAGACAGGTGTGATGGGACATGCTTCAGAGGTCCAGACTTCACTGGCCTTCTGTGAAGGAAACACAGCCCTTGTCAGTTTCGTGATGCTCTCGTCACCAAGGCGGCAAAGCAAACAACAGGAACTTCTATTCTTGACTGAGTTCTGATGAAAAAGCAGCTGATGGGTCCTGCGCTACTTCCAGGAACTTGGAGGAGAAATGAGCAGGTCACTGTGAGTTTGGTGATGAAGGTGAGTCTGTTGACCTTAGGTCTGGACAGCTTCAAAAAGGTTCAGAGAAATGAGCACTTGGACCCCTCTGCTGGGAATACAGTTCACAATGGAGGGAAACCCTGAAACAAACAAACAAGCAAACAACAGAGAGAGGGTGGAGGGGTGTTAGGTGCTGAGTGCCTATTTGACTTATCAAAAAGGATGCTGGCTGCCAGGTTCTCCCTGCATCCCTCTGTCCCTACCTGTTACAGGACCACCCTGTCTCTGTCTGGCCTACCCCACACCCTACCCTGAACTCTCCAGCCCAGAGGCCTTTCCCCTAGATGCCCTTCCCTATATAATACAAGCATTTTGGTTACCTGGTCCTTTTTGTCTATGCTGGGCCTCCTGGATGCTGCACCTGGTTCCCCTGTCTCCTCTTTCCTCTCTCCTCACATGACACAGCTCAGTCTGGTCATGTCCACTCTGGGTGTTTCCAGATGCCCCTGCCTCTGGCTATACTCTCCCACATATCTACAATAAAGATTCTCCGTGATACCTAGGGCCAGTAGTTTCCTTTCCCTTTTTATTTATTTATTTGTTTGCTTGTTTGTTTATTTAATTATTGGATTCAGTGTCCACCACTGAACACCCATAAAATAATTTCAGTGAAAAAGGGACATGAGACGGTGGTGACAGAAATGCTCCCAGCTGTTCTTATTGCAAAGTGCTGTGTGTGTAAGGGACAAGGACAACCATTGGACTGTGCCCTGGGCTAAGCATCTGCAGGAGAGCAGGCCATCATCAAGGCAAAGCTTGGGCACATTGGCATTCGTCACTTCACCCACACTTTGGCCTTAAGAAGTAGATACTCAGAGACAACTCAATAGTGAAGAGTGCATACTGCTTTAGCAGAGAGCCTGATTTCAGTTCCCAGCACCCATGTCAGGTGCTCGGGTGGCTCTCAACTGCCTGTGACTTCAACTCTGTGTGTGTGGGTGTCTGATGTCTCTGGTCTCCAGGATACCTGTATGCACATTTACACAGCCCCATATACACACACATATATAACTAGAAAATATTAATGATGCTTTAAAAAAGAACTAGGTTGGGCTGTGGAGGTAGTGCAGTCAGTAAAGTGCTTGCTTTGGGTGCAAGCAGACTTGATTCAACCCTAGAACTGAAAAACCCAAGCCTGGTGTGGTGACATGTACTTGTAGTCACGGTGCAGGAGTGGCAGAGGCCGGAGGATCCTAGGACTCCAGACAGACTGACAGACAGACTAGGCAAATCAGTGAGCTCCAGCCAAGCAATGACCTTTTTCTAAAGAGACAGAAAGAGAAGATGGCGCATGAAAACTGCAGTTGGAGTTGACCTCTGACCTCCACACAGGTGTGTGCACACGCACGCGCGCGCACACACACAAAGTAGGTGTTACCAGTTTCACATTTTGGGAATAAGAAAGCAAGGACCACACATAGCATCAGTAGGATTAGAATCCAGAGTCCTCCTGGGCTCCCTGCTACTCAGCAGGGTGACCTTGAACCCTAGGGTCTGGAGCAGAGGTCAGGAGCATTTGTGATGCTGGGACACTGCTGTTCCTATGCCTTGGCTGGTGCCTTCCTTGTTCCCTATGCACTTGCTAGGGAAGGTCAGAGAGAACAAGTCCCAGAGCCAAACCCTCCATGTCTAGGGCTGACCAGGCAGGTGTCAACACCAGAGAGCACACACTGGAAGCCACACTCCCTTCTGGGCACCACTCCCTCCACACCACCATGTCCCGAGACTCGTTAACCTGGAGCTTGTGCATCATGATACCCTGGAGGCTATCACTGAAGGACTAGATGAGACACTAAGTCCACCAGCTGCCAGCTGTGCATTCTTACCCTGACCCCTTCATTCGAAGGACAAGGCTGTCCCACAGAGCACACAGGATTGCCTTCACCCGGCCTTGCCCATCTGATAGCTGTCTTAACCGAACCGGGAAGGTTTCTTGTTTGCCTTCAAGGCTCTCCAGTAATCTCTTTTTCAATCTTTAAGAGCCTTTGGTCTCTTTCCTCTGAGGTCTAACTGAAGCCACGGACCATTGGGGTCTCAGAAGGACATGGTTCAAATGTTGGAAAAGGGAATGAGAAACATATCACTTGAGACTTAGTAATTGTTTGCTCTGAACCCCCAATGCAATATGAAGCCAGGACACATACCCATATAAGGAAAGGATACATGAGGCACAAATAGCACCCACTTTAGGTTCAAGCCCAGGATCCCAGGCAATGTGGGGAGCTCCATGCAGGTTGCAGGCAGGTGGCTGCCTGGGAGACCTGGCGGTAGGTTCCCAGCCTTGGCCACGGGCAAGGGTCAGTTCTGGGATAGGACAGTCTGTTGCTGGGGCCTGGGGCAGTGGGCAAGAAGAATGCTCCTTGGGAAGGACAGAGGATGAATGTAGGAGACACCAGGGGTACCAAAGTCAGCTGGATACAAGTGCTTTGAGCTGCTAACCTGGCCATCTGCTCCCTCTACTCAGGACAGACAGCTCCTGACACATTAACACTGAAGGAAGTTCATCACCTTGTAAACCCACACTGCCTCAGGCCAAGGTCCTCATGGGCTCAGGCATTTGAACACTTGACCCTCAGTTGATGGCACTGTTTAGGAAGATTATGAAACCTTCAGAAGGTGAAGCCTAGCAGAGGAAGTACATCATGGGGGGCGGGGACTTTGGGAGTTCATAGCCTTGGCCATTCTCTGCTTTCTTGAAGACTGACTGCTCCTCTTCCTGATCCAGCTTCTGGTTGCCTGCTGCCATGCCTCCCTTGCCATCCCAGAATGATTTTTCACTGGTTCTACCTCATTGATGAAGGTAGGGTCTTTCAATCAAACCCAGGGCTTACCATTGTGACTGGAAACCCCCCTTTTTCTGCCTTTTCAGGCTGGAATTGTGGGTGGCGCTCCATGCTCATCTGACATTTATATGGGTTCTGGGGATCTGAACTCCTGTCCTTACACTTGCATGGCAAACACTTTCACCTACTGAGCCATGCCCCAGACCCTGAACTCAGCACATTTTCAGCGTGGACAGAGATTCACAGTGGGAAAGGCAGTTAGGACACAGTGATTGCTGCGAGGAAGGGGAGACTCCAGCTTGGTTTAAAGACCTGTAAACGGTATCTATAAGCAATTAAAGTTTCCTGGGTGACCAGAGACATTCAGAAAGCCCTTACCTGAACCTGTAACCTGAAGTATAGTCCCTTCTCTTTCTTCTAGAAGTTTCAGAGTTTCAGTGCTGAAACTGAGGTCTTTGATGCATTTGGAATTGACTTGTGTTCAGGGTAAGAGGCCAAAACCTCACACATGGAGATTCAGTTTCCCCAGCACCATTGCTAAAGATGCTTCTCCCGTGTATGCTTTTTGCATCTGTCAAAAACCAGGTAGCAGCTAGGCAGTGGTGGTACGCACTTTTAATCCCTGCACTTAGGAGGCAGAGCCAGGTAGGCGGATCTCTGGTCTACAAAGTTACAGAGAGAAACCCTGTCTCGAAAAATCCAAAAAAAAAAAAAAAAAAAAAAAAAAACCCAGACAAATAACAAAACAGAACAAAACAAAAATCCAAAGCAAGTTTCAGGACAGCCAGGGCTGTTATATAGAGAAACCCTTTCTTGAAAAATCAGACCAACCAAACAAAGCCAGATGTTCCCGGCCTTTCATCTGGAGCCCTGAGTCTATTCCATGAATCAGTGTGCCTGTTTTTGTGTGTTCTGTGCTTTTTTACCAGTATGGCTCTGTTGTCACCTACCGAAGTGTTTTTGCTGTTAAGGATTATTTTGGCTATCTGGGTCTTTGTGCTTCTAAATGAAGTTTAATATTTTTTTCAATTTCTGTGAAGAATTGGGTTGAAATTTTGTGAGAATTACATTGAATTTATAAACTCTTTTTTGGTAGGGTGTTCATCCTCACAATTATTAATCCTATCATCAATCCATATGCACAGAAGGCTTCTCTATCTTCTAGTATTTTCTCCAGTTTCTCTCTTCAGTGTTTTAAAATTGTATAGGTCTTTCACTTCCTAGATCAGATTAAATCCAAGGGTAACCTGATTTCTTTGTCATTCTGTTTGTCTTTGATATAAAAGTATATATTCATAGGAGAGCTTAATTGGAGTTTCCTGCATTGGGGTTGTGCTCACCCCAGAAGCCAAAAATAAAAATCCCGGTGCCAGGTATAGAATACTTCTCCTAGAACCCGTGGTCAGAGGTGCTCCACAAACCCCTAGAACAGTACAGGGTGCTACTTAACTGAGGGCTACTTAACACACACACACACACACACACACACACACACACACACACACACACACACGGGGTTCCTTGATATCCTGGGATTCACTCTGTAGACCAGACTAGCCTTGAACTCAGTGATCCTGCTCTGAGTAGGATTAAAGGTTCGTGCTACCCCAGCACTACAAGAATGTTTTGAAGAATGTACTCCTAGTAGATCTACCACAATCCCATGCACAAGTGGTCCTACCTCCGGGAGTATATATAAGGACAGTACAAATTGGAGTCTATGGGTTATTATTATTTTTTAAGGACACAAAGTAGAGACTAGAAGGGTGGGGTGGACTTTGGAGGAGTTGGGGGAGCAACAGTGTAGGAGGAGGCTGGGAGGAAACGCCCATTCTGAGGGGCCAGTTGAGCATGCGCATTGATAACTTCCCCTTGAGCCAATTGGGAACTTGTTGTAGAGCTCAGAGGCCGATGATGCCATGAACCAGAGGGCCTGAGCCAATGAAGGAGAGGCAACACGGCATTCCAGATGACACCACCCGCTGGGTCCGGGAGTGGGTATAAAGGTCTGCCTAACACCCACAATAAAGGATCTGCTCTGCCACTACCCCGACTCTCCGCGATTTTACCACCACCCTCAGAGTGTGGTAGCGGGAGGCAAGTGACAGAATAGGAAGTGAATGTGATCAAAATCTTTAAAATAAAAAAAGGACTTTCAGAGAATGAGATCTCTACCTCCCTGAGTAGTCTTTCTGGAGCTTTCCAACTTTTTCACTTTTTTTTTTTTTTCTATTCAAACATTTAAGCCAGTAATAAGAAAAAACAAACAAAAACCATGTCAAAACCTGTATTGCGGAGCACAGGAGGAAAACGTCTGCCACTTCCACTGCAGATGTTACAGCCTCTAAAAGTCAAGCCGTTGTGGTGCTGTTAAGGACTCAGCTTACCCTTCCAGAAGAGCTGTGTTGAAGTCCACGGGTGGCTTTAATTAGAGAAAAGATCTTTACAGATGCCATTTAGGTGAAATGAAGGCACAAGTGTGTCTTCTGCCTTTCCGAAAGAAGGGCATACGGACATAAACAGCAGAGGGCACAGGAGTCACAGGATGTCCGGCTGCAAGTTCCCTGGAATGGGACGGGAGAAATCTTGGGGATCCCGAACACACAGGATTCCAGAGCTGTGTGACCTGACATGCCCCCTTCCTGATGTTTGGGCCCCTTGCTCACACAATTGACATTTGCATTTTTAATGTGCAGTATGTAGGGGTCAGTCAGGAGCTCCGATTCATCCTTTGTCATTACCTAGCAGGGAGCATTCAGTTTTTATTTAGTTACAAGGGCTATGTATCCCTGGCTGTGCTAGGATTGCTGTCACTGGCCTGGACTTCACAGAGCTCTGCCTGTGTCTGCCTCCCAAGTGCTGGGGTTAAGTGTGTGTGTCACCACACCCAGCCTCACTTTAAATATAAAGTACATTTGTGTGATCTTCTCCTCTGATGGGACCACCAAAGAATCCACAGTTTGATGGGGCATCCTTGTATGCTACAGCCTCCCTGTGTTTGAGTGCTCACTCATTTCTGTTTTTGGCTTAGAGTTTCTTTCTTCCTCAGATGCTCAGACTGTTTAATAAGTTTTAGAATATACCAAGGACATGAGGGTGCACAGTCTCTGAGGACTCTCATAGTTGCTACACTACTGCCTTGCTGCTTTGCCATACAAAGCTCCTCATGTTCTCCAGCAACAGATCTGAGGTCTGGCCCGGCCCCACTGTTCTTACTGCCTTAGTGCTTAGGCCTGATGGAGACCCTGTGTGGTCCCAGAGGGGACTCTGGTCTTCATGCCATGGGGTCTCCCAGTTTTATCAATCACAACTGAGGGTCTCCCAGTTTTATCAATCACAACCAGAAGACCTACTCTTAATCAGAGGACAGAATGTCCAACTACAGATGGGGACAAAAAGAAGCGTCAATGTGAGCCAGAGCTTACAGGAAGGTTTCATGTAATTAGCTCCAAATAGTCTTTTTTCTCCATGCTTTTCCCAGGGAGGTGTGCAGCTGGTGGGGACAGCAAGCACTGGCAGGCAGAGATCCTAGTGGCCTGAGCCACCCACCTCACTGTGTGACTTTGGGCAAGTCATGGGGTGCCGTGTATTCAGACTCTCGGATTCTAATGCTAGGGATTCTAATGCTTTCTTTTCTAATAGAAAGCCCTGCCCTTTCTATTCACTTCAAATTCAGGTCCATTCCAGTTCTTAGAACAAGCCAGTGGCGTTTGCAGAAAAGGACAGATTCCCATGACTACCATGTTGAAGGTGGATGAGTACACACTGTGCCTGTATTGGCCCTCATATGCTGCCTTTATACCCAGGAGGCCCTGGGAAGGCTGTCCTTACTCTGAGTGCCACTGGATGCTGTTTTCTAAAGGTTTTGTAAAGTGCACTTTCAGAGATAGGAAATGGAAGAAGAAAGTCTAACAAATACAAACATCAAAATAACATGACCTTTCCGCCATAAATTAGGGGGCTGTAGAAATGGCTTTCTACAGCTGGGGTATTTGATGTGCCGAATTTGCTGGGTTGGCAGATTAATCACATTTATAGTGGGAAAGTATTCCAGGACATTAAAGGATTTATTTGTTTGCTAATCTGCTTCAGGCCCCAGAGGCCTTGTTACAAAATAAGGAGGTGGAAGGAGAAGGAAAGGGGCTGGGAGGAGGCTGGGAACAGGACAGGGTTTCTTCCCTGTTGGGTAGGCAGTTTTGTTAACCCAGGAGGCCCAACCCCTCAAATGCCATAGGAACCATGCCTGACAGGGGGGGCCGGGTGTGTGTGTGTGTGTGTGTGTGTGTGTGTGTGTGTGTGTGTGTGTGTGTGTGTGTCACTGTTTATAAGATGGACAAAGAAGTTTGCTTGTTCTTTCTCCAACATTAACCTGGTTTTCCTCTGTAAACACAGAAGCAAGATTACTTCCTCCTTGTTTTAAAAAGTAGGATTTGGAAGTGCCTGCGTGAGAGACAAGCAGATGGAAAAATATGCAGAGAATTCTATAAGATTTACTGAGGGGGACTGCCAATGGTCCTTTCATTTGAGGTAGTTCCCTTTCTCCCCGGTTTGTAAAAGAAAAACAAAAATAAAAACAAAAACAAAACAAAACTCTTTGCCCTCAAATACAAACATTTGCTTCCCCATTGCTTTTTCCCCCTGCCAACAGGCTACAAAGTGCACTAGCCAAACAGTCCCTTAATCTCTTTTCCAAGGACTATAACCTTCTTTTGGCAAAGCAGTGATTTTATTTTGTTCCCCAGCACCTTGACAATGCTCAGAAAACATAATCCTCCCCTCACAATGGAATCTGAGCTTTGCTGTTCTACCCCCGGCAGTCCAAGTGATGGTATTAAAGGGCAGCTAAGCTTTTTCCGTGAGGCATTTCCTTCCTTGCAGTCCTCACAGAAAAGTCTGCTTTATTTTTAGTAATATCCTGGCTCCTGGTATTGTGTTTGTGCACATAATCCCTCCACAATAACGCTAGCTGTCTGGTGGCACGTCCCCCCAAGGAACTCAAAGGCCTTCACAGACGTTAATTAATTCTCCCAGCACCCGGGTGAGATGGGCGAGTGTTCCATTCCGATCTCTGTATTATTATTCCCATTTTGCGATTTTGCCAAAATTCTTTTGTTTTTTTTCTCCAGTGTGTTTCCGAGTGGAATTCATCCTCAGTGCTGGGCTGGCTAGTTAAGTCCACAGGGAAGGCAGGAGCCAGAGTAAAAAGGAAACAAAAGAGAAATGTGAAGTGTACTGTCAGGAGGAGGGCTGGGCTACTGGCACACAGGGTGCAGGGTGTGCGGTACCCTTGGCGTCTTCACGGATGCACCAGGAAGAGAAGAGGGACATACAGACCTCCCATTACCCCAGAGCAGAGCCTGGCCTGGGAACAATGGTAGACAAGGTGCCTAACACTAACAATTCAGAAGCAGAAGTCAGAAAGACTACTTGCATTCCTTGCCTCCAGCAAGGACATTTTGAGAACTGCTTCTTCAGGGTCTCTTTCCTGCCTCAGCAGTTGATACCTCCTATTCCCATTGGTAGGCTCTCCTAAGGTCGTTCTAGAATCCTGGTCATGTGAAACATACCAGTGCTGTTGACTTTTCTCATGATACAGGAAAAACTCTTTTGGGGCAAGGATAGTTGGTTAAAGAACTTAGTATAGGGCCGGCAAGATGGCTCAGCTGCTCAAAGCCTTTGATGTGCAAGCCTGATGACCTGAGTTCAATTTGGGAGAACTCTCGAGAACGGAGGAAGTTGCCCTCCGAACTCTATGTGCCCACAGTGCCACAAGCATACTTGCACTATACAGGCACAAACACAAAACTAGTAACTTGCAGTTTTTTTTTTTTTTTTTAAATAAAAACACAACTCTTCTATAATGAAAAATGATTGGAACAATGGAATGAAGTGGCATCATATGGAGGGCACAATGGGCTCATGGGTCCCAGGGAAGGTCACAGACTGGTTCTTGCAGCAAAGAGGCTGGGACTAGGAGGCACATAGACAGATTTATGAGCTCTGGTAGCCAAGATGAACAAATCAATTATAGGACAAATTGATTACAGGAGGAATCCATTACAGGACTCACAGTGAGTCTGAGAAAGATGATAAAATTTGCAGAATAAATCTCTGGGTAGTGTTGGGGGGGGGGGGAAAGTGACTTGTATATGAACCAGAATGTGACCTTATTTTGTTGGAGCCAACAGTGAAGTCTAGGTAGGGGTGTGTATTATGTGCCAAGCCTTGTATGACAAGGCTTGTGACAAGCATCCACCAGGTCTCTGAGACCCGATGAAGCAGGAGTTTGAGCAGGCCTTTATGTTGAAGTTGTAGGCTCATATTGCTGGCTGTTTGTTTTCATACTGGCCTGAACCTACAACCACCTAATTTTATTTTCTTTTTACTGTGGTTCATTTTTCTTCTAATTTTGTCATCTTTTAAAGATACAACTGGAAGTTGTATTGTCTGTTTCTTCTCTTTTGTATTACCACTTCAGTGTATTAAAGCGACACAAACATACTGTTAGCTCATAGGATCTGAATGAAATGGGTGGTTATGGGAGTTATGACTGGTTACTAAGGCAATCTGAACACTCTAGAGCTTTCTTGTCTTTTCCAGAGCCCTGCTGTCCTTGGCTTGCAGCCCTTCTTTCAAGCATAAAGCCAGCTATGCTGCTTCATAGCTAGCTCTTCAGACTTTTGTAATTATATCGGGTCTACCCAAGCAGTCCAGGATTGTCACTTGGGCCATGTGAAAGGGATTCCACACATCCAGTTTAGGGCTAAGAAGGCAGACACGTATGTAAGGAGTGTTCATTCTAACTTACAGAGGTGCTTGTTACGGGTTTTTGCCTTCCAAGGACGGAACTGATTGCTGTCATTTCTATTGTTTTTCACGTGTAATTTCTACTTCAATGTTCATATTTTCTGTGAAGCTAATTCGGTGTTCTTTTTTCTTTTCAGTGGAATGCTTAATTCAGCTGTGTCACCCACTGTGCAGTGCTCACTGAACCCACTGAGCACGTGGTTTCCCCATCTACATAATGGCTTTTTCTTTGACCAAGGAAGGAGTCATTTAAATTGTTTGTTTATATATTGTTTCTATACTGGGTTGCCGTAGTTAGAAGCATCACTTACGTGGTTTCTGAATCACATCATTTCTGCAAGCAACCGTGCTTGAGACTGCACATAACTGAGATACTGTGTCTGTAGTTCAAACCACGGATTGTTATTTTGTCTCTGGACAAGGTATCATGTCAGAGAACTTTTCTTCCCTTTGTAATAGCAGTGTAATATTTTACTGTTGAATAAGATAAAGATTTTAATCACCCTTTAATGTTAGGTGATTGAGCTGTTAAGAATACTGTTATGCAAATAAGGCTGGAAACTTTCCCTTTGCCATCCCTCCCCAAGGATTTGCAGAATAAAGTAGGATTTCTGAATCAAATGGTGGTGCCTGGAGGGATTATCTGTAATCCTCATCCTTAATCTAGTCTATTTTTTCCCCGTTATCAGAAAATGCCCTCCTTCCTCTCCCCAGGTGTGATATTTTTGTTTTGTCATTTTTAGATTACTGGCATAGTCTCTGCTGTTAAGTCCATATGGGGGATTTCTGTCTTTGGTTATTCCCCACTCCAAGATAATCTTAACTCTATTTGTTACAGCTCTCATCATGAGGATTGTACTGCTACAGTACTTTAATTGCTATCTTGAGTCTACTCCTTTAGCTCCATCCTTCCGGTATTCCTTCTACTCACTCAAATAACATTCAGCTGACTTTTACGATCAGGCTTTAATGCTTCTACTGTCAAGAGATATACTGATGGGAGATGCCATTCTAAATAAGTTTCTTATTGGTTAATGAATAAAGCACTGTTGGCCAATAGGAAAGCAAGATAGGCGGGACTAGGAGACTAGGAGGAAAGAGGAAGGAGTAAGGAGGAGTCAACATGGAGAGACTGGAGAGAGCAGAATGCCAGCCCACTCTCTGGTAAGATTAGGCCACGTGGAAATTCTTAGATTAATAGAAATGGGTTAATCATTTTAAAACAGAGCTAGCAGATAAGAAACAAGTAACAGGCCAACATATTTATATCTAATACAGTGTCTCTGTGTATTATTTGGAACTTGCGTGGTGGTGGGCCTGGGCTGGCAGGGAAAAACCTGATCATAGCAATAAACATTGCTAGTACGGAAGTATCACAGTCCTCTGTGGTTTTCAAATAAAGAATTTATTTGTGTTTTATGAGATATATCCAGTTTGGTTTGGGATGAGCAAGCAAGTAAACAGAGCATTAAGCTGTCAAACATCCCTGAACTCACTCTAGGGTAAGCCACACCTGATTCTGGAGAGTAACCAGGTAGCTGTTTGCACTTTCAGAAAGGATTCCAGGAGGAGAAGGAATAAGCAAGGACCCCAGGGCTACATTTTCAGAAAGACAATTTCATTCTATGTTTCTATAGTTGTTTTCTGATCAGCAGATGGGCAAGCCTGTAATCTCAGGATTTGGGAGCCTGAGACAGGAGGCTTGCCTTGGTTGATTGATCTCAAGACCAGCTTGGGTACAGAGTGAGACCTAGTCTTAAATTAAGCATAAAAAAACAAACGAAAACAAAAACTATACATTTCCTTTGAAAACTGTTTTATACATTAGAGATAAAACTGAAGCATTGTCAAGAAAGATCAGGGTGAGTTATCAGCCATGAAGAGATAAAAGGTGGAAATCGTTCTTCAAAATTTCAATGTTAGAAAAAAAAAAAAAAAAGGCAAAACCCAAATTATTTAAACCTTTTGGAACACTGTGATGACATTAGTATCAATATCCTTAAAATGACAAAACAAACAAACAAAAAAACCTAGAACAAAGACAAACTCCTGACCAGATGCTAAAAAGTAAACCATATGGAGTCAAGAAGCTGGTCTTTTTATTATAAAATAAGCCATGGCCTGTACTATGTATGCATTCATTCTATCACAACAAACACAAATAGTAGGATCATGTACCACTTATCCATAAACATGAGCCTTTGGGATCAGAAATGAAACTCTTAAGACAAAGCTGGCATAAACAAATAGTGTTGATGCCTGCCCTGGCCTTTTGTGTGCTTTATAATGGTATTGGTATAAAAAGGGCACAAGTCAAATAAGAGAACAGCTTGATTTGTGTTAGGACTCAAGCACTGAGGTGGGTTACTGCAACCGTGCAGCTTGGGTCCTGGAGCCCTGACTAAGGGTGAAGAGGGAATGGAGAACAGACAGACATACAGAAACATGCACAGGAAAGCTGGGGCCAGGTAGGGGTTGTACTGACGAAGGGCACCTACTACTGCCAGCAACCCAGAATATCATATCTCTTTCCATTGGTTTCCTAGGTCTCCATTTTGTCTTGCATCTTATTTACTCTGCATTTTATCTTTAAACACAGTGTTCCTGAGTCTTTAGACAGGGTGTAGATACCCTGGATCAAGATGCAAGTCAATGCAATTAAATGACTGTGATGTTCATTAAAGCCTATTTAGAAAATCAGCACACATATGCAGGCACACCTTAAAAAAAAAAAATGACACCTGGATTACTGTCACTCAGCTAAGAACTGAAGCAGCTAACACAATATAAGAATTGCTGCTTTGGCCTCTCCCAAACCCCTATTCTGTATCTCTCTTTTTCTCTTGTACAGTCCCTATAAACAACAAATAATTCTACTTGAGACGGTCTTGCTGTGTAGGCTTAAGCTTACAATCAGCTTCATGCTTTAACAGTCTTCTAAGATGCTTCTTCGTTTCAGATTTGGATTAAACGTCTTTTATGTATTCTCAACTGTCACTGTGTTTTAGTTCATGACTTCCCTTACGTCTTCTCAACTGCTCTTAAACTTGGAGGTCCACTCTTCTAAAGGTCTCTGAACTGAGTCACTGTACACACAGAGACCTAGGATTCCTGAGCTGTTTTCAGAGGTGGCTGCATTGTCTGTAATCCTTGGGGATTACAGATGCTTCTCTGTGGGATGTCAGCTGCTTAGAACCTCCAGTATCTGGGGTGTAGGTAAGTTCACTAGTGGCTGCTAGCCACCCTAAGACAGTTCTTGCACGGATTCATGCTTTTGTGGGAATTTGAAGTAGTGTGAATTCAAACCTAAACACTGTGGGCATAATTCCTAGCAGGCCCTTTTCAAATATCCAAAGCACAGGGCAAATATGAGGTTCCTGTGCCCCCCCCCACACTTGTCCTCTAGTCTGCTCTTGCACTGAGGGTGTGCGTGGGGCAGGCTCAACTACAGCTTGTGTGTGACAACACCCAATCTCTTTTGTTTGCCAAGATCAACACCATTCTTTTCCCCACTTCACTCAAGTTCTAGTTTGTACTTCACGAGGAAAGGTGTTCTCTTTAGATTCTTGCCCAGTCCTTGCCTAGCTTTTCTCTTATTTTCTTATATTCTGGGTCATACATGGGCAGAAAGTGAGGTTCTTCCTTTTTGTAATTTTATTTACAAATAAATAAAAGTAGGGAGCACAAAAGTAGTTTTGAGGGAGGTCTTGTTTATCTCAGTGTGTAAACCTAATTTCTCTATTCAGGCTCGCTTCAAACTTTCTATGTAGCCCAGGTTGGGCCTGAGCTTATAATCCTCTACTTCTATCTCCCAAATGTTGGGATTGTAGGCATGTACCACTCTGGCCTAAATTATAAAGCTAATTTGCAAGTTATCAGTATCCAACCAAACTATCTGAATGGTTGGATTTCCTATAGAGTCACATTTGAAGAGAGCCTAACAACATTTTGATATTATTTCATTTAAATAAGCACTGCATAGTATTAAATAGTAACATTTTTTTTGTTCTTAAGAGCTGTTATAAACTGATAACTAATGTGGTCTTGCAGGATGAATAACTGTGATGACTTCTTCACATCTTCAGGTTATTTTCAGCCACAGAACTGTTTGTCTTTTTGATTCTTAAACACTAGATGCTTCTGCCTCCTGGATGCTGGGAATAAAGGTGTGTGTGCCACCACTGCCTGGCTCTAAAATCTTTTTAAATTCTTTACCTTTCAACTCCTTTCTTTTCACTAATATCACACCACCACCACGCCATTTTTTCAAGAGGTTTACACAATATTAAAGTGTCAAGGAATTTCAAGGATCTATAACTAGAGACATAAATATACATATTTAAAATACAACACAATGCAACAGAATTAAAGGTAAATTTGTGTTGTTAATTTTTAAAACTACATTTATTCATGTGTGTATGTTTATGCTATGGTGTATCTGTGAAGGTCAAAGGACAACTTGATGGGTTCTCTCTGTCAACCAGAGACCAAACTCAGGTTGTTAGGGTTGGTGGTAAATGTTTTCACCTGTTAGGCCATCGCCATAGTTCTGTTTGATTTTTAGGTTTTCTTTTTAACTGAAAAGAATAACTGACAATGTGTACATAGGCACACACTGCATACATTGATTTCCTTACAGTATTGTAGCAAAAGCTGAGGGTCCTCTTCTGGGCTCAAAATGGCCCTACACTTTAAATTTTCTAAGCCTATTACTGTATGTGATAATTTCATGCTTTCTGGCCATAAATGCAATGGCAAGAGCAATGAGAGCTACACATTTGGAATTAAACCTGGCTGGCCTTTCAGAGTGTAGATTTGGAGGATTGATTGCTGGGTTCAAGATCCAGCACTGTATAAACAGTACAGCAGAATATACCTGTAATCCCAGCACTTGGGAAGGAGAGGCAGCAGAATCAGAATTTAAGGTCATCTCCAGTTAAGTAAAAACCCAGTGAATTCTGAAGTAAGAAAATAATACAAGGGTTGAACATATGTTGTTGAAAATTAAATGTAAAACTGGTTTGAACTCATGCCCAGAGATATGTTTATTGTACTTGAAAAATTCAAAAACATTTAGGTGATGCTCTTCAACTCCAGTGAGGATATTTCAAACATTTACCTCTATTAAGAAATTGTAAACACTCTCAAGACAAAATTTGCAAACAAACTTTTCTCTACAAAATATATGCATATAAGTATGTATTTCTTAGACTGTGTGTAGCCCACTCTTTTCTTGGTAATCTTCATAAAAACGAATCAGTGACTCTGGGATTCTAGGTGTCACAATGCTCAAGGCTTGAGTAAAATGCCTCTTCATAATGCGGTCAGCTTTAATGTCTTCTTCCAGGGCCAGGAGAGCAGCCTCCTTGCAGACAGCTATGATCTGAAATTGAACAAGTAAAAGGAGGGAGAAAGCAGTTAGCATTTTTTGTCAACAAATTATTTTCAACAATTTTATCTGTGGTATGACATTTTAAAGAGTCTCTTATTTTTGAGATCATAATTACATCTTTTTCCCCCTCTAAAATCTTCTATGTGCTCCACTACCCCCCTTCCAAATTCACAGTCTCTATTTCTTGTGTGTGTGTGTGTGTGTGTGTGTGTGTGTGTGTGTGTGTGTATGTGTGTAGGAGGGGTATAGTTCTAATATGTGCATACAATTAAATATGTACATATAACTTGCTCAGTCTGTATAGCTTTATTTGTATGTATGTTTTCAGGGCTTATCATTTGGAACTGGTCTGCTCTCAACATTATTTAGCTGATGTATAGGGTTGAGGCCTTGTGAGCTTTCCACGGTAGCATGTTTATAGGTGTTGTCCTTGTTCAGGTCAAGTTCAGGAGCCATGCTGGTGAGACTTCATATTGAGCGTAGCTTCTGACAAGTAGTGTGACTTCTGCATTATGAGTGCATCCTGTGGGAGTTACTCAACTTATGTTTGTTTTTTTCGGTGGTGAAATACATAGATCCAGGGCCTTGCATATGCTAGGCAAACCCTCTACTTTAAGCTTACATATGGAAAAAGCAATCATAGATACAGCTGTCTGTTCTCTCCAGAGTAAACAAGCACAAAGATGCATGACAAGCATGCTTGCTCTTCAGAGCATGTGCTGTTAAGTGTGTGGATATGATATGCTACCCAACTTCCATTCCCACTCCCAACACTGGATGGCCACAGACAGCTGCCTGTGAGTTTTGGGGGGAGGAGCCCTAAGCAGAGGTAATATGATACACAGTGAGGCCCTGCTAATCAATAATCAGCACCCCTGCTACAGCACATTCCTTTCAACCTTTGCTGTATAACAGCATGTGAAGCATGTCTCTTTCACCAGCTCCTAATTCCTGGTAATATCAGAGTGAACTGTTTCCTCAGGGAGGAAAGCTGGGAGAATGGTGAAAGAAAGGCCAGGTGAAAAGATTCCAGCTACCCAGAATATTCTGTTAGCCTATTTACTGCAAATGGTTCCTCTGTTTAGCTGGGTTAACGGTGCTAAAACAGTTTAGCTTTCTAGGAGATTTAGCAGCATGCTCTCTCTCTCTCTCACACACACACACCCTCCACCCCACACAGGGGTTGGGGCAGGGACTGATTGATTTGGGTGGCTTTGTCAAGTTCCCACAATACAACTATTAGTTCTGGGCTTCAGTAATGAGCACACAAGCTAACTTTAGTGATAAAATGATGTCAATGCTTTTCTGAAAATAGAGTGGCCACCAAATTGCTAAGACAGAAAGCACAGCAAAGGCTCCATGGTGATTCCCAGTGGGAACATGAGAGCCTCCACAGAGGGAGGTGAGGGCCCTCACAGGGAGAGTCCTTCCATCACTTCACTTAAGAAACACCTCTTTCATTCTGACAAGATTTGAAGCACTATTGGAGAAACAGGGAGTGCTGGTTGCTGAGAATCCCTTCCTCATACTCCATAGCATAGGGAAATACATCAGAGGGTGGCTCTCTTTTTGATCAGGGAGAGCAAAGTACTAGACCTTGGGCCAATAGCACATTTTACATACCCTTACCCGAGACTTATCCCAGAGAACACAAAGCCCAGCATATAATTATTTTCTAAATATCTTCTATAAATGCTAGACATATACCAATTCTTTACTCATTCATTACTGATGATGCTCAGGTTCTGCACACTGACTGGAGCATGTGCTGACCACAGGAAACACATGTAATATGCTGTTGGGGAGGGGGACTTGATAAGGAAGGAGATGATCAAAGGGATGCCTGGAACCGAGAAGTTCTGGGTTCTCATGGTCAGAAAGGTAGGTGGATAGCACTGTGGTACACAGGGTCAAACAAGGGAACTAATGGTCTGGTCTGCCAGGCTTCTTGTTGGCATGCTGTATTACATTGGGACAGAAAGAAATGACTACACTGGCTGCTGGAAGGCAAATGCTTATAAGTTGGAGCTCCAAGTATGTATCAACATCTGAGAGTGGTCTTGAATTTAATAAGATAATTTATATTGTGGGATAGAACTTTGAGACAGAACAGTGGGAACATCTGGATTAGATGAGATGTTCTGTAGAACCTTTGAAGGAAGACAAATGTAAGACAGGTGCTGAATACTGGGCCTGATGGCCTCTTGTCAGAGCCCTCTTCATAGCTGTATTCAACTTGCATGCAGCCCATGGGCCACAAGTTGCCACAGAGAACCAGGAATGTGGCTCAAAACAGAATTGTAAATTGCACGCTTTATGAGATGCTCTGATAACTCAACTCATGGTTATTAATTCATCTCTAGATAAAATACTACCACAATGTTACCAACTGGACACCTACGGAAGGAGTTGATGTTGTATTTCCTACTGATAAGTTTAGCACTTACTTCAACAGCCTTCATCTTGTTTATCACATTAGGGAATGCTTGGAAGAAGCAATTATACAATCCTTTCTGTAAAAAAATTTCACTTTTGCTTTCCTTCCAAACTTACTTAGCAATACACAACCAAAAGTAGGACAATATGGATTTCTTAGTCAGGGTTCCACTCTTCAGTCAATAGCAATGGAGCTGTTCTGTGGAGGGACTGCAGAAGGTCAACTACAAGATCAAGGGGCGTGAAAACTGTCTTCCTGTCTCCACACACCAGCAGAGGATGGACACAGGTTGACTGCCAGAAAGGAAAACCACAGTATTTACGTGAAGAGAAGAAAGACATTGCTAAGTGTGAAGAACAGAATATGCATGCACGTGGTGGCATCTGATTATATAGAATAAAATTGAGCAAGGACAGCTGGAGAGGTCTTTCAGCAGGTAAAAGTCTTATTGCCCAAGCCCGATAACCCTTCCTAGAGTCCGTGGTAGAATTGACTTCTAATATTTGTCCTGACTTTCACATGTGTGCTTGGTCTCAGGAACCAAAAATTATTCTGACAAGGGTTTCTGAATAGCAGGGACACTGCTTCTATCAGTTCTCTGAAGCCCTTAGCCCAACCCACTGACAGAGCAGGCACTAAGGGCCTCTTTGTTTTCACTTGTCCCTCACAAAAGACCTCAGTAGAAATCCAAAGGAGAAGTGCTATGTGATTACTGGCCCTTTTCTTCTAACCCAAATGAAAGGGTGGGTCTGGAAACTGACACACTTCTTGACCAGGGGTTTCCTTATGTTCTAGGCACCACTCTGGCAAGACCTCCAAGATAGCATATTTCTCAAGGGGAAAAAAAAATACAGCTCCCATGGACCAGGACAACAATTCCTCAGATGATATCAATGGTCAGCATTTTATGATTAAGTAAGTTTAGGCCAACATAAAATACATTCTGTTCCATTCAGGAAACAGGTAGAAGGGAAGCCATTGAACTTTGCAGTCTAGCTCAGTCTGCTCTGACCCACTTATTTTAGTGTTTTGCCCCCAAGTGTTGTGGTCTTAATAAAAATGACCCCAATAAGCCCACAGGGAGTGGTACTATTAGGAGTTACGGCCTTGTGGAAGAAGTATGTCATAGGGGGGTTTCAAATGCTCAAGCCAGGCCCAGTGTAGCTCTCCTGCTGACTGCAGATCCAGTCATAGAACTCTCAGCTACCTCTCTAGCACCATTATCTGCTTGCATGCTGCCACACTTCTGGCCATGATAATAATGGACCAACCCTCTAAACTGTAAGTCAGCCCCAATTAAATGTTTTCCTTTATAAGAATTGCTGTGGTCATGGTGTCTCTTGACAGCAATAGAACTTTGGCTAAGACACCAGGACTCACACACTGGAGCCTCCAAGGTAGCAGCACTCCATCTCCACCTGCACAGAAGGTCTAGTACCCTTATGGAAGGCCCTCGGAGCTGATTGGACCCTTCTACTACGCAGAGACACAGCAAGAAAGCTCCATCATAGAGGAACAAATTCATGTGCCTAATTTAGGGTTCCACAGACATCCAATTTGTGAGCAGCTAATTGCCCATCAATTAGCTAGTCAATCTGACACAGTACCTGGGATCAGACAAGACACCCAATGATTCCCACAGAACTCTTCTCCCCTCTTAATTTTAACAGACCACTAATAAACTGTTTTATTGCTGACCTTTTCTTTTTCCTTTGGAAAATACTTTTATTATATTTGATTATTTCTGGAGGGTGTGTGTGCATGCCACAGCACAAATGTGATGGTCAGATAATATAGGGCAGAAGTCAGTTCTTTCCTCCTATTGTATGTGCCCTGGGATAGAACTCAGGTTGTCACGATTAGCAACAAGCACTTTTACCCAACAACTCAACTTGCTGGTCCTTACTGGTAATCTTCAGCATAATTATACCAGAAAACTTACTCAAGATTGACAGTGTGGTTCTTTCCTGTTTTATATCCCTTTAAACTCTGCTCTCCTGTATTACTGAGTGTGAATTTCATTTTCTGTGTGCTCTGCAGTAGGCTGCATGGGGAAGCAGTGCTCCAGGATGAGGAGGCTGTTGACCACTAAGCCTTGGGAAATCTCTAATTACTTCACTTCTAAATGCAAAAGGGCAAAAAAAAGGCAATTGTATGGAATTCTGAAAGCCATGAAGAACAATGTTGTACTTCATCATGGGGGGTGGGAGGGAAGGCTTCATCTATATAGCCTATGGTTCTTTCCCCAATCCATCAGAGAAGCAGGGTTTGAACAGGTATCTTGGCATACAAAATAGAAACAGGACAACAGCAAAAATTAAAATCAACATAGCTTCTCAGCAGACAGCAATGTTTTCTTAAAAAAAAAAAAAAAAAAAAAACATGACAAGGAGTAAGTCAAGACCATCACTGTCTACTAAAAAGTAGTTAATAGGAAGGAGAACTTGGCCATGCTTGGAAATTTCCTGGACTCTATCCACTGTGTGCTAGAGCATTTCTTTCTCTTGTCTATTTCAGCTTCACAATGAAACTGGTTTCTTCTCTGGTGCATTCAGTATCAGAAACAGTACTTGCTTTTGAGTACTTGCTTCCATTTCCAGGCATGGCCTAGGTGAATCTGCTTTCTGTTATCAAGACAAGCATAGTGACAGTGACAACAGGGAAACATGCACACAAGTGGCTAGAAACCTAGGGGAGGGAGGCTGCTGTAAACACCTTAGGGGCTGGGGCAAAGAGCTGCTTCTTGCCTACAAGCATTGCGTTCTAGCTAACTGTTCTGGTATACTACCTCAGAGAGCACTACTGTCCTCAAAGTGACACAATCAATAGGAAAGCCACCCTGCAGAACTTAAGAATGGTCAGAGAATAGGTAGATGCACAGATAATAGAGCCATGTTCAAATGGGCCAGTGGACACCAGAGGACAAGGTGACTTTAGATGGGAAAGACCCCCCCCCCAGTTTGTCTCTCTTTTTGAGACAGGGCTTCTCTGTGTAATAACACCCAGGCTGGTTGGGAACTCACAGAGATCCAAATGCCTCTGCCTCTCCAGTGCTAGGATTAATTAAAGGCATGTACCACCATGCCCAGTTACTTTTTTTTTTTTTTTTAAGGTTTATTTTATGCCTAAGAGTATTTGCCTGCATGTATGTATATGTACCACATGTGTGCCTGGTACCCAAGAAGTCAGATGAGGGAGTGGAATCCCCTGGAAATGGGGTTCTGGATCCTTGTGGGTGCTGGGAACCAAACATGGCAGCAAGTGCTCTTAACTACTGAGCCATATCTCTAGTTCCTTTTTTTTTTTTTAAACTTATTTTTTGGTGGTGGAACTGAGTGGCTTTCTTTCATGTGCTCTACCACCAAGATACAAATCTCTAGTCCATCAAAAGCGAACCTCCATGTAGCAGAATCTTTTGAACTTGCAGGCAGCTGAGAATGATGTTGATTCACTTGCTTCTATCTCCCCAGTGCTGGGATCACAGGCAAACCCCATCATGTCCAGTTGTGCTGGGGGCCAATCTGAGCTTCCTCTGTGCTGTGTAAGCACTGTATCAATGGAGTTGCATCTCGAACACCACCCTTCTCTTTTGTAAAGTATTTCTTGACAGCGGAATTCATACCCTGCTTAACAGCACTCTCCAGGATGACTTAAAACATTATAAGTTCACCTATCAGTGCACCTGACAGATGGTGATTTCAGAGTGCAAAGGTACAGACATACTACATGTTGCTTTTTGCTGGAGCTGGTGAGCTGCCCTGAACTCAGTCTTTGGACTGCACTGAAGACAGACCCCTTCCTTTCCTTGCAGCTGCACACTGAACCCACAATGGCCCAGAAGCTGTCTGTGCTACTCCTGCTGTTTGGCAGGAAGAAAGCACACACCATCCAGGAGGCTTAATCTCAGCTTCTTTGTATTTCAAGTGTAGTAAATAGCTTAAAAAAAAAAAAAAATCCACCAAAAGAAATGGGCCTCAGTGCTTAAAAAATTCTTAGGTAGTCTCATAAAGTGGTTTTGTTAAGCGTCTTGTCTGTCTGAACACCTGTGACCTGTTGAGCTTAATTGGGCTGCAGCTGGCGCCAATTGTGGCACAGCCACTGGAGCACTAGCAAGTCGCCCGCCCTCTTCTCTTCTCTTTTCACTTTCACAGCCCTGCGACCTCCTTCCCCTGTGTGTTGGAGGGATTAGGAACCCAGTGAGAGTGGTGTCTTGCTGTTCATGAACAGCATGCTCTGGAGGTGCTTCAAGGAGGCTACCTGGGAGACTATGCTCCTGTGGATGGGAGGGAGGGAGGGCCATTGAGGGCTGAATCGCAGCTGAAAAGCGAGCTTGAAAGATGGGTCTGGGGCAGCGCAGCAGGCTCGGCGGGAATAGAGGCTCATGAAGTGGGACCTTTACAGACACAGGGAGGAGAGCTGGGCACTGCCACCAGCAGCTCAGGGAGCCATGCTGCGTTGCAGAAGGGGATTAATTAAGGGTCGCTCGAAGCACTTATCTTTTTTTTTTTTTTTTGAATTTTTTTGAAGCACTTAAAATGTTTCTTCACTTAAAAAGTTGTAAGTGGTGAGGCAAGAATTGAAGTTTAGAGCCTTTATTACCTAATTATGCTCTTGGGCTTAATTCCATTGCAAAACAATTTTCACTGGTTACTCCATCTGGGCTTAAAGTCATATGCTCTAGAATGTCATGCATAGCACTCCATTCAAATAAAACAAAAATTTCTGCAAATACATATTTATACCTGATGATGACTATGGGGAGAACATTTGGTGGTTTAATTTTGCTGATTTAAAGTTACTCTGAGGTCTTTGGGACATGGTTAAATACTTTTGCATTTGGAGTACAACCTTTCATTATTTCTCATGAGAAAATGACAACAATAGTTTTTGCTTTTTTCAAGTTTACACAATCTGGGCACTTGGGAAGGCTGAGGCCAGTCTGGTCAGCTTGAACTACAATGGAGACCCCTATCTCAAGACAAAAGAACATTACAAACAGATCAACTATCCTGTAGAAGTAAAAGGTGTTGAATATTATTTGTTCCCGTGGAATTTTAAGTTTTTTTTTTTTTTAAACTTTAATGGAGCCATTATGACAAGATAAAAAAGGTGGTATTATTGGTTTTGAAAAGAAAACTGTCATGGAAATTAACAGGGCAGGAACTATTCCAGTGCAGTGTTAAGATGGCATGAGCCCCATTCTCTGGTCACTCAAGGAATCTGACTGCCTACAAGGTGGAAGGCTACAGGGAACCCAGAAGTAAAACCCAAAGCTCATGTTAAGGCACTGGTGTGCACCACAGGGCCTCTCCTCTAGTCTTGTCAGTGGAGTACTGGTGTCTCACTGGCAGGTGTCTTATGGCCCACAAAAATATCTGGTTCCAGAGTCTAACTGCCTGCTGCTTGCACTGTTTCTACTGTCCAATTGCCCAAGTTTAGAGTTATCTGTGCTAAATGGTGAAGGTTTTACAGGCTCAGTCCTATTCTACTTCTCAGATACACTAACTAGGTCTGCACATTAGACTGTCTGCTGAAGTTGATTATCTCTGAAGACACACATGAGCTAGCTCTTGCCTTTTTAGTTGCCCCCCCAACTCCTTGTTGAAATTGTCATGATAACTCATTACCTAGAGTAAAAAAGCACCATCACCCTGGGCAAAATGAACACTCTATGATGCTGTGTGATTTATGAGACCTTGCTAGCTGGGAGAACCCTGAAATAGGTACCAGTTTTTGTTGTTTCTGAGACAGGGTTTCTGTATGTAGCTCTAGGGCTCCCTTATAAATCTGGAGGGTCTGATCCTCATACCACTATTCTGGAAGTGTGCATGGCAGGGGATGCTATTGAGTTTTAGTGTGTGCTGTGTTCTCATCTCTACTGTCATTCTCTTGCCTGTGAACTGGCCTAATGATCAGCAACTGACTACTCATCACACCCAAGACAGCTTTGCTATGTAGCCCAGGCTGACCTCAACTTTATGGTGATCTTCCTGTCCCAGCATCCTGAGTGTCAGGGTTAGAGGGATATGTTGCCCTACCCTGAAATCATTTTTAGCATGGTATGATATTTATGGCTATTTGTGCTAAGCAGCAGGAGGAGAGAGGCTGGATAATTTTTCTACAGTCAGCTAAGGGGGAGCAAGAGACAATACCACTTATACTTCATGTGTCACTCTAGTTGACAGTGTACTCTTCTAAAAGAAAGGGTGCCCTCCCAGCATAAAAACACAGCTACATTATTTGAAGGTACACACTTTTCATTAGATGAGATAGTCTTAAATAAGGATACATTCCATATACCTTTGCTTTCGGACTCTGAGGTGTTTTTACTCTGGTAATGCTTACACTGTTTTACAAGACATTTATAAAGAAGCTGACACCATGCTGCTTAGAATTTACACTTACCAGTATTTCAAGTGGTACCTCACCAGTTCTGTATACTATTATTGATGACATACTTAAGTCTTCCAGAATTCATAGCTATCTAGATGGACATTAGCATATAGCAGAAACCTGTGAAAACACCCACTAGCAATAAATATCGCTACCTGTCTATACTCCAATGTGTTTTACAGCTGTTATCACAGAATAAAAAGGTCTCATGACCTAAAAAGACTAAGAACTACTATACTATTTTATAATATCACAAACCTGAAAGAAAGTCAGGGAGAATTATGGGGACACAGGAAGGAAAAGGAGCCTATCACTCTTGAGTCTGGAGCTTTTCTCCAGGCAAGAGAATTAAAATTTGCTGTGAAGACTGCTGACATTGAGATAAAATACTGGTTTTATATACTAGCCATTTCATTTAAGTCATCATTGAACCATACTAAAGGCCTAAGCCTACATGATCTTCAAGTATGGCCTTACCCTCTTCTAGACATCCCTGGGGATCTCCCACTAGGCTATGTACTTGGCTCACAGTGAAGACCCCTAATGTTTCCTTACTCATGATCTAGACTTTTGTTTTGCCACCCGTAATCCTGTCAGGTACACCACAGGGACCACTTCGTGGATTCTTTATCAAAAAGATTTCTATTTCAAAACCAACCAACAAAAATCACCCAAAATCCTGTATGTGACTACTGTAAAGACAGTGAAGTGAGACTCATCTTTGAGAAATTAACACCCATGCTCTGGAGTGTATCTTATTTTCTTTCAGAGTACCCCTCTTTCTCTTAACCTTTGTTCTTAAAATCTGTACTGGAACTTCTTTGTGTGCATGAGCAAATGATGTATGTATTCATGTGGGTGTATGTACATGCATGTGCCCATGGAGGCAGAGGTTGACACTGGGTATACACTGTGAAGATGTGTCTTTGCCAAGGTGTCTTCTGAATGGTTTAATAAAGAGCTGAATGGCAAACAGCTAGGTAGGAAGAGGTTAGATGGGACTTCTGGACAGAGAGAAAGAGAAGGAGGTGAAATGAATCTAGGTGCAGGGGAGAGGCCAGAGGACACAGAGAGGAAACAATAGGTGCAAGATGGAAGAGAGGTCAAAAGCCATGAGACAAAACAGATGAATATAAATGGGTTAATTTAAGTTATAACATCTAGTGGGACAAATCTGAGCTATAGGCTTTGTGTGTGTGTGTGTGTGTGTGTGTGTGTGTATGTGTGTGTGTGGCAGCCCCCCCACCTGTCTACACTACAATTCAACACTAATTTTTAAAGTTATATTTTATTTTATGTGAATGGGTGTTTTGCCTGTGTGTATGGATACATATCACATGCATACAGTATTCATGAAGGCCAGAAGAGGGCATCAGATTCCCTGGAGCTGAAGTTGCAGAGGGTTGTGAGCTTAAATGTGGGAGCTGGGAATTACCCTGGGTTCCCACAAAGAACAGACAGTAACCTTAACCATTAAGCCAACTCTCCAACTCCTCAACATCCATCCATCCATCCATCCATCCATCCATCCATCCATCCATCCATCCATCCATCCATCCAAAAACAAGTTCTTCTCGTGGAATTTGGAGTCCATCAATTCAGCCAAGCTGGCTTGTCAGTGAGCTCAAGAGGACTACCTGCTTCTTTCTATTCCACAACACTGGGGTTACAAATATGTGCTGTTGTACTCAGCTTTTACATGGTTGCTGGGGATCTGAATATAGTATCTTATTCTTACCTGGCTAGCACTTTACAGACTAAAACATCTTTCCAGTCCCTTAAAACTTCTCTTAATAAACACCAACTCTGCTTCATACCAGTTTGTCCCTAGTGCACTACACCCATGTTTTGTCTCTGCTGCCCTGACTCATAGGACCTCTCTACCCCATTGGGGCCAGAATCCACATGCCTTTAATTATCAAGGTTGGGAGTACGGAGTAAAAATGTTAGTTGAGTAGTTTTTCCTTTTGTAGATTCTACTTTTTGTGTCCAGAAAATGTCTACAATTGTTCATACATAGAACTTAGTTCATTTATTTGGATCTTCACTGCATCTTAGTGCATTTACTTGAATCTTTATTAAAATAAAACATATGATAGAGCAATAAGACATTAAGACTACAAATTATATATAGTAAAGGAATTGTAAAACTAAATAGCCAAGGTAAGATTAGGATTTACAAGTGGCAGGCATTAACTATGTGTAATTAGAGATAACCTGCGGGGGGGGGGGAAGGGGGAGGGGGAAGAGATACATATTACTGTCTTGCCAACTGGTAACATGTGTAACTCAAGAGTCTCATCTGAAAGTGTTAAGAGGATCACATAAACTTTAAACTCTATTTTCTAAATGTCCACTCGAAAGAAAAAAGTCTCCAATTTCACTGAGTAGAAACTAACAGTGAAATCCAGTTTTTGCTTTTAACAATAAAAATTGATAGCTATGGCATAATTTCAAAGATCATAATAACAAGCTTTAGGAACATTTCCAATACTGTCCTCATCAAAGCTTGAACCAAAACACTTTTTTCTCTTTTGGCTACTGAGTCCGTTACTTAATGAACACCAAACTAACCAGTCTTTCCTGACTGCATACTCAAACTCTGCAAGAATCCTAATAAGAAGGTTTGGTGTAAAGACCAACAGTGAGGAAGTCTAAGGATGCTTGTTGAACATTCAAGATTTACTCAGATTTACTTAACTTTGTATGTTTACATTTTTAGAGCTAGATAAACAGTATGTCCTAAAATTCACCCTTAACTCATCAGAAGCAGCAGCTGTGGCATTCCCATTAAACTAGTCTATACTTTGTATTAGGCTGAAAAGCCTCAAGGGATACAAATCAATAACTTCTTTTAAAATTCTTAAGGAGGATACAGAAAAAGTTAAGGTATTCTTTTGAAATCAATTCCAGTAATGTGTCACAGACAGTTAGTAGCAGCTTTCTTTATGTTAAATTCATTCTTTTTCTTGGCAACCAGAGATGGCTGCATAGAAAGCAAACATGTACTATCTATCTTTTTCACGGGGGAAGTGGTCAGAATAAATGAATTCCAAAGTTCTAATGTGGGGCTCGGCTCTTCAGTTTGAAAGTTTATGGAAATTTTATATGGAGACAGTCTCTAAAGTCAATTAAGATTATACATGTAACTGGAAATGCATGTTGACAGGGCTTAAAAAGAAGGACGGAGTGGACAGCATCACAAGATAAAGATCTTTGACTGCATGCTATAGTTTCTGAGTGGATGGAAAATTGTAGCAAATGTCTACTCACTCCAGAAGCTGACCCTGCCATGGAATAATCCTTCTGTACAATGGGAAAATGTGTTGCTCTATTGTTAATAAAAAGATGATTGGACAATAGCTAGGCAGGATTCTTGAGGCAGAGAAAATGTTGGAAAGAAGGAAGGAATCTGAGAGTCTCAAGCCTGATGCAGGTAAACATCGCAGGTAAACAATACTTGAGGCAGCACATAGATGTTATTTTTTGGGTGGGGAGGAGATTTAATGTCAATATTCACCCATTAGGATGTACAAACAAACAAACAAACTCAGAAGAACAGACAAAAAAAAAAAAAAACCCACAAATATGTAAACTGCCAATTTATCGCCAGTCTCAGATATTTCACTTCTAAAATACTAATACACAAATTAACTAATAAAAAGCTATAGGACATTCAACACATATATCCCCAAACAAAAAATAAAATAAAAATAAATGCTATTTCTTCCTATGTATCAAATCAAGACTACAAATAGCATTTATTATTCAAATTAAGAAATACATTTTATCTGATAATGGTTATTGTCTTAAAAGAGTCATTCAGTTTTCCCACATTTAAAAGCATATCATTGCTAATTCTGGTTACTTAACCCAACAGTACAAAGAGCCTCCAGGCACAAAGATGCTGAACTTGGCAGAGATTCAGGGTCTGGGGTCCTCAGCATGTTGGTCCTTGCATGATGGCCTCCTAGATGCTTCCCTGTTTCCTGTTTGAAGAGGTTGTGGTCACCTGGCAAGAAGTAGGACCCTGATAAAGTGCCTATGTGAGAATCACCTGGCCTGATGCTCTTTCCTGACACAAAGCAGCAGGAAGCAGAGGTTCTAAGGTTCTAAGTCTCCCCAAGATGCCCAAGATGATGGGCAGTATTGCCAGGTCAAGAGGGCTTGAGGATCACAGAGAGACACTGCCAGCCACTTTGGTTCAAATGACTTTAATAAAAGTGAGGTAGCACATAGACCAATAGAAATGGGCTAATAATTGTAAGAGCTGGTTGGAGATAAGCCTAAGCTATGGGCCAAGCATTTATTTAGAAGTGACTTCCTGTGGTGATATCTTGTTTGTCCTCTAACAAATAAGGCTTGCCTGAAGATCAGAGGGCAGAACTAGCTACTACTTAACTACAGAGGTCTGGAGGTGACAGGAGCTTGGCCCCTTTTTGGTCTGAGGACTTTGCAGAGGTAAGAAATCAGTGGCTGGTGGCTCTGCTTCTTTGATCTTTCAGCTTTCACCCCCTAATATCTGTCTCTGGGTTTTTATTATTAAGACCAATTAGAATTTGTGCTCCAACTGCCAGGACACAGAAAGACCCTGCCTATGTAACCCACTTTCTCTCAAGAAGAGGTGAAAGGGAGAATGGAGGAGACTTAAATTACCAATGACCATTTAGGGAGAGAATAATAACACTCTATGGAAACCTAGTACTTAACTATGGAAAAAACACACCACCATCATCACCACCAGGGAGGAGGAGGACAAAGAGAGAA
This sequence comes from Cricetiscus sungorus, assembly GCA_030556225.1. Lineage (NCBI taxonomy): Eukaryota > Metazoa > Chordata > Mammalia > Rodentia > Cricetidae > Cricetiscus > Cricetiscus sungorus. The sequence continues at coordinate 60,372,703 of JANBXA010000730.1, read as the reverse complement.
AGAGCACAGAGAACACTCATTCACCTGAGCGGCTTTTACATTGATATACATACACACATCTGATTTTTATTCTCCCACTCCCTAGGAACACACTGGGTTAGAAAAAAATTCAGAATCAGAATATCTAATTACTAAACACTTTAGTACATACCTTTAAAATAATTAAAACAATACCTTTCCACATTAAAAACTATAAAAAGTCCTTCATATTATCAACAACCAGTCAGTGCTAAAATCTTACCAGTTAGCAACAAATGTTTAAGTTGGGATTAAAATACTTACAGCACACTGCATTGAGTGGGTACAGCTCACACCTACTACATTCAGTGAGCATAGCTCACATCTTTCTCTTACTCTGTGTTAAAGGGACTGGTTCATAGCCTATGCATTTTCTCATACCTTCAGCACATTTTTAGACTTATTTATTTTTGCATGTATGTATTGTATAGGCACGCAGAGGACAACTTTTGGAAATTACTTCTCTTTTTGCATTGTACAGATACTGCCTCCACTGCCTAAGTACTGGAATTACAAGTGTATGCCACCATATCTAGTTTTTGACCTCTAAAGGGAAAATGTACTATTCCTAATTCCTTAGGTAAATGTTAGCACACTACACTTTCCTCTCTCTGCCTTGCCCTCTTCAGATAACAATGTATCCAAGAGCCTACTTGACATTATATGTAAAACTGTTTCTCATTCCCTTCACAGCTGCAGTTTATTCAACCCAGTTCCATGGAAAAGGTATTTGAGCTGTTTCCCTTTTATCTTAAGACTTTACTAATATGCCAAAGTGTCAAGACAGTTAAACAGGACAAAGAGCCAAACCTAGTTAAATGTTCTATTTCACTGAACATGAGTATGACTATATAACACCCCACCTCCCTGAGACAGGGTTTCTTTGTGCAACACTAGCTATCCTCGAACTAGCTCTGTGGACCAGTCTGGCCAAGAACTCAAAGATCTGCCTCCAGCGTGCTGGGATTAAAGGCTTGAGCCATCACTACCCTGAAACCTGCACCCCTCCCCCATTAACATTTGTATTGATTCTCTGGGAGTTTCACATCACACCCCCCCATCATAATTCCTCCACAGTCCTTTCATGTCTGACCCCTGAAAAAGATGTAAAAAAAAAAAGAAGAAGGTTCACTTTGTGCTGCCTCTATACTTCCTGGATCATGGTCAAATTCTTAGTGGCTGCTCTTTAAACAGAACTTAGTCCTTGCCCTCCCACGACTTTGCCAGAGGCCATCATCTGTGGAGAGCTACTCTTCAGCATCTCTATCACACTTTTTAAGAGTTCTTTACAGTAACTTCCTGTCTAGGCTGTCACTTTCGGGGGAAGGAGGGAGGTGCTGGGGTTGTCACAGAAGCCTTCCCAACCTGCATCTTTTTCAAAACCACTGTTCATTCAAAATATTAGAAAAGTAAATTTCAAAAATCATACACCCTCCCCACTTGCCTCTGGTTTTTTCATTCTCCTCTTACTGTCACCACTTTTCCAAGGCTTTATATCTTTGCCATCAAGACACAGCTTTTCTCTACGTTTCCCCAGGGAGTTGCATGTATGTGTGGCACTGACTTGGCCTTTCTCCTAGCACCGCCACTAGAGTTTAGTCAGGCTTCTGGGGCTCACCATGGCTGCAAATGCTCTGCTGCAGGAACCCTGCTAATGAGGCTCAGGGTTATCTCAGGTCAGCTTAGTCTGAGCTCAGAAGTACTTGAGCAGCAACCATGGGCTTAGAAAGTCACAATGGGAAGGTCAGAATAGTCTTGTTTAGAGGTTATTAGAACCAGTGTGGTACTACCACATTAACTTATGTACATGGTAAAGTGAAGTTGTACCTTCTAATTCTCAGATGTGGTACTATGTACCACAGATGTGAACAACCAGAGGTAGGCATGTGGGGCACAGACATACAGACAGCACCCCCCCCCAAATAATAAAGTAAGTAATTTAAAAAGAGAGATTTGGCAAAACCTATAATAATTTCCCATAGCCTTTAGTACAACTGAACTGTACAACAGGGTGCAAATTTAGGTTAAGAAGAGCTAGCTGCCTGTGACTAGTTATTTGATGCTTGTGGTTGGCAAGAGTTCTAAAAAGTTGGGTTGCATTAAACATAGAAACCAAATAAAAATTCTAGTGATTAAATAGGATTAGACTAAATGAATGTTAAATAAAGATCTCAACTTTGACACCATTTTATAGTCCACAGTGGGTATAAATATTTCTCAAAGTGTTCCAGTGTGGATTTATTATGAGCCTTGAGTAGGCCCCATGTCCTGATCTATCACTTCTCTGAGTGCAGAAGCCTTTCTGGGCACTGATCAGGGCATTCCCTCAGCAGCTGGTATGCTAGTACTTTAAGAAGGTACTCCACGTGAAGAGGTACTGTTTGCTAAGGCTAAGGCTCTGAACTTCTGTCTGGTCTGTAAGCCAAATCCAAGAGTGCTCCTGAGATAAAAATTCAGACTGTGGGGAACAGAGCCATGCTTTCACTATATGAGTCTTCAAACTAACAGTAGAGCCTAATGTACAGACGTAGCTTTTAGGATGATAGGCTAGCCAGCCATGTGTGATTTCAGAAGAAGCATGGCTTTTCAAAGGTTTCAGAAACATGCTAAAGGGAAAAAAAGAATATTTGTTTAAGAAAAAATATGGAGATGGAAAAGCTCCCAGTATTTTAAGTGAAAAACTTTGCAGTTGGCCGACCTTATAAAGTTAAAAAACAAAACAAAACCCTGAAAAGTAACATAATGTTTGAATATTTCTTATTTGAAATATTTTATTTCTGATAGCATTTATAAAGCAACTACAAAGTAGCTCTTTTAATAACTATGTGTGTGTGTGTGTGTGTGTGTGTGTCTGTGTGTGTGTAATTGGGGGGGGGGGGCAGACTCACACTAGTGAAGGTCAGAGGACAACCTGCTGGAACGAGTTCTCTCCTTCAACCTTGTGGGTCCCAGGAATTAAATTTAGGTGCTTAGGCATGGCAGCAGGTGCCTTTACCATCTGAGCATTCTAATTGGTACTGAAGTAGTTATTTATTTTAAAGGAAAGAGTTATCAGTTGGGCATAGTGGCACACACTTTAATCCCAACACTTAGGAGGCAGAGGCAGGCCCATCTCTGTGAGTTTGAGGAACAGCTGAAGCTTCACCTTAAGTCTATCTCAAAAGAAAAAAATTACTCAGACTAGATATAAACATACAAGTCCGTTAGTCTCAGGAACAGCAGAGAAGTAAATTAAAAAGCTGATTTGTATCAAGCTTTAGTGTACTAACATATGAGAAAAATGACTTTTGAAGATACAATTATAAGCTTTGCATCTCTGAATTCTATGAACACCATATACAGCCAACATTTCCCTTAGGGGAGAAGCGTTATTCTACACACCTAACATTTTGGACAAGTCACTGTGTTACACTCATGGGAAATGGCTAAGAAAAAAAAACATCAACATTTGTGTAATGCAGATGGGAAAATGAGCCACCAATGCCTGTTTAGAATGTGCAGTGATGTAGCTGACAAGAGAAACATGGAATGCTGGCAAGGAGAACAGTATTGATGGCAGTTAGGACTACTGATAGCACCATCATGCAATGCACAGGGCTGAGGAGTCTCAAGGGCCCTGGGCCTTCATTTAGGCTTTCTAACAATCCATCAAGCAGACATCTTCTCCAAACAAAATAACAACAAACAAACAAAAAACAAAAACAAACAAACCAGATTTTAATGGATTTGAGCAGATGGCCGCAAATCATACAAAAGGCTAAGCTGGAGCTCCAGGCTTACATGTACATATGCCCATCACAATTAACTGTTCTTTATCTAGCCCATCAGACTGCCCTGAAGTAGATGAGTAGAGAGCATGTGCTGGGAGCTCAGCAACATCCTTGGAGCTCTTTAGGGCCTGAGCTTTAAAGGACCATGACGATGTGCAGGTGCATTCACTCCCAGGGAGGCTGGTCTGTGCAAAGACACAGAAGTAGTAGAGGACAGACCACCTCCAAAGGAGTCAGAAGCAGCCTTCTAGGACTGGAGTAGTTTCCCAACTATGCTTGTCTACAGCCCTCTATAACCTTCTAAGGCGCTGGCACTCAGAAAGGATGAGTAGCCACACTGGTGTATCCAATCTGGGGTGATAGGCCACATGCAGCCAAAGACTGCTACGAATGGGGCTCAATACAAACTTGCAAGCCTTAAAATATTTCCATTTTATATGTATGGTGTATACATGCTGTGTAAATATGTACACAATGCACGTATCTTCCTCAGTTCTCCACCCTATCTTTTGAGGTAGGATCTTTCAATAAACCTGGAGCTCACCAATTAGCTAACCAGATTGGCCAATCATCTATCTCCACTTGTCTCTGCCTCCCCAGTGCTAGGGTTAGAGACACATACCACTGTAGTGGCATCTTGTCTTGCCAGTGAACTTGTAGTGGTGGCCACAGCCTTTTGGTGTGGTTTTGGGAGCAGACAGGACCCATTATAAGGTAGAGGAAGGGCTGGTTCACACTTTCTTGGGTTGCAAAGACCATCAGAAGGGCAGAGACCGCATTTTCTAGAGCAGGAAGACTGTGGTGCTCATTTACTCCTACCTGTTTAAGTGTTTCCCTAATAAATACCTTGGGTCTGGTGGACTCATCTAAAACCCGCCTTCAATTGGCAACCAACCTGAGGTTCGAACCCATGACCTTGGGATTAAGAGTCCCATGCTTTACTGACTGAGCTAGCACTACATCCACATACTACTACTGTACCTAATTTGTACATGGGTGCCAGAGAACTGAACTTAGATTCTCATATTTGCATGGCAAGTACTTTACTGATTGAACCATCTCCCCAGTCTCTGTCATTCTTTTTATTTTTAAAGTGACCAAGCAGTTCTCAAATGTGAACTTGGTAGATGACAATACCATGACACAATGTCAAAAGTTTGAGCACACTGGGGAGAGAAGAGGTCCAGGAAACAACCTTGGGAACATTTAAACTCATCTCCATACTAGGGAATGGGGGTCTGCATGGAAAGAAAAAACAAGGGAACACGAAGCATGAAAATCTTTAGAAGGGTTATATGGCAGATGGGGTGAGAAAAACAGGGAAACTAAGGCTACTTAAGGCCCATTACCAGGAGGAAAAATCTCCAGTGAGTTCAGATCAGCAGTATGGGAGTAAGGTGTGAGCAAACAGTCCCCAGGAGGAGGTGCAGGCAGCAGGTATGCTAGATCTTTAGGAGTGTAGGTGGGGAAGGAGATAGGATGTAACCTCAGAGAAACATTTAAAAGGAATATACTACCCCAAATCCTTACGAAGCACAAAATATTACTTCTAGAGTCCATTTTTAAGTTCCTGAATTCACTAATGTAAAAATTTCCAATCATTTTGGCATTTACATACATATTGGCATGTGCAGTTGTGGAGGCAGAGGTTCTGAGGAAATGCTTTGGAACTGCAACTTAACCCAGGCTAGAGGGTATCCAATGAGCATACCCCAAGTGTGGTACAGACAACACAGTACTTTTCCTTTGTACACTGTCATGTACTTTTTCCTTTGTATTCACTTGTATTTGTTTCACCTTAAGTCGCCTCCGATCATGCTGACATCTACTACTGATTATATTAAATCTAAAGTGTTCTTAAACAAATGAAAACTAGTCACTTCCATTCCTGAGAGCCCTGCTTCCAATTTTCAGGAGGAAATTAAATAATGTATAAATCAAATACTGGGCCCAAGCCCAGACAGCTGAACATCGTTCTGTCCTTTCAAGGCAAAGAGGAAGTGTCTGCTGAGGGAGGGACAAGCCAAAAGAAATAAACCTTAACCTCAGCCCATGTGAAAGCGATCTCAGATAACTAGGGCGTCTGCAAGTGGGTTAAAAATGAGACCACATACTAATACAGAACTTTCCATGGAAGTGAAAGACTGTATCCGGATCTAACTCCCACCTTGAAAACAAAAACATGCTGGGGAAAGAGAAGGCACCTTAGAAATTCTCCATAAAGATAAAGGGAAGGAAAGCCACAGGGAGGGAGGCAGACAACTATTCCCCTGACCATTTACTGCAGACTCACTCACAAAAGGATTTCACTGAATTGTAAACAATGCCAAAAGAATGAGGCGTGTCCATGTGAAGCCAAAGGGAGGAGAGAAAAAAAAAAAATCCAGTGTGTAGGTGAGGGTAGAGAATGGTGAAAAGCTTTTAGATCAGTGGATAGCAAAATGACTGTGATTTTTCCATAAGGCAGATCTGGGAAGAAATCAGTGTCTCCTGTAGGCACTTAAATCTGACCCTGTGGTGTGTCACAGCTGAAGGGTGAAGATGCAAAGACCAAGGGTGATGTGTTCCCAATAACACTGAAATTTGAATTTCATATATTTTTAAATATATTTTAAATAAATTGTGTACTGGCTGACACAAGCTAGAGGCATCAGAGAGGAAGGAGCCTCAGTTGAGGAAATGCCTCCATGAGATCCAGCACTTTTGGCCCAGGAGGGCCCAGCCCATGGTGGGTAGTGCTACCCCTGGGCTGCTGGTCCTATGATCTATAAGAAACCAGGCTGAGCAAGCATGTGGAGCAAGCCAGTAAATAGCACCCACCATGGTTTCTGCATCTGCTCCTACCTCCAGGATCCAGCCCTGTTTGAGTTCCTGTCCTGACTTCCTTTGGTGATGAACAAAAATGTGGAATCATACGCCAAACAAACTCTTTCCTCCCCAACTTGTTTTTGGGTCATGGTGTTTGCTTGCAGCAATAGAAACCCTACACAAGACCAGTCACAAAATCTGTTGATTTTTCTCCATCTATTTAAAAAGTCTAAGTCTGTTAATAGCTTTTGGGCTTTACAAAAACAGGTTTTGGGCCATATTTGTTCCTCAGACTGCAGTTACCTCCTCAGTAAAATCTCCCTATGGAACTGACTTGCTCTTCATTTGGGATTCTGCATAACAAAAATTATTCTTTTAATTCTTCTAAATTAGCTGAATGAAAAGATGGCAGTAACAAGAGGAAAGAATTACTGGAAAGATGAGTTCCTCTCTAGCATCCCTATACACTAACATAAACATCAAAGTGTATGGATGATTATGAAGTGAACTACTATTTAACCATTAATACTATGACATCATTCCTGGGCCAAGACTGATGTAAAAATGCCACTCCCCCCCCTCCCAACCAGAATCTCATGTTGCTCAATGCTTGGCCCCAGAAGGATTTTCTTGAGCACATGCTGTGGTGAAACCTTTAAGGACCATCTGGCCTGGCTACAGAAACCAAGCAACTATAAGACTGTGTGGCTATGGTTCTTAGAAAGCAAACAATTTTTTATACATTGTCTCTGATTAAAAAAACAAAAACAAAACACGGTTTTTCTTACTCTGTCAAAGTAGAAAATCCTATAAAGTACTCCAGTAGATGCCTCAAAACCATGCTACAGGAAACATGGCGTCCTTCTTGCATCTTTTCCCCTTCCCCCAACCCTTTCTGTTCTGACCCTCCATTTATTTGTAAATAATCCCAGTAATTCTTTGCTCCTGAACAAATGAGGCTGCCTTCTTTAAGAAACTGTCCTCAGCCACTCCAACCCTTCTTAAAGATCAGCCTTATAGCCCTGTTCTGTAGGACCATCTGGCCCAGGATAACAATGAAGGATGGCTTCCCTGAGCTGTTTTTACAGGCCAATCACTCATGGCGTACTGGACCTCCATGTGTAAAGCATTCTTGCATTCCAGAGGAAGTAGACCATACATTAAAATGATAGCAAGTTCTTTTTCAGGAATGCAGTTCTCAGTTATGAAATAGCAATTATAAAAAGATATGATTCCATCAGAATCAACTTTTCAGTCATATATCTGAACCCAGACAGTAAAAAGCTGGCTTAATCAACTACACTGAAGAGATAAACCTGAATGAGAACACTGGGGAACTGGAAGTAGAGATGTGACCAGCTCAGGCGCTTTTTAGTTTCAAGTCCACAGTTTAATCACTAAGTACAGAATCCTCATACACCCTCTGCCCTATACACATAGCACTTTGTATCATCCCAATTATTACTCTGGTTATATCTGAGGTTATACTGACTCTCTCCCCAGACCCATGGCCTACACCAGGGTTCACTATTTTATAGTATTAGCTTCATTTTTTCTATTAGTCAACTTTTTAGCCCTGTGTAAAACACCTAAGAGAAATCATTTAAAGAAGGAACCATTTGTTTTTGGAAGGTTCAGTCAATGGTGAGGCAGGCCGGTGCTGAGGCAGATCATCATGGTGCTAAGGGTGACTGGAGTCTACAGACCCCATGGGAGCCAGGAAGCAGAGAAGACTGATAGGAGTGGACTAGTCAACTACATAACCACGGATGATGTCCTTCTAACCAGGCTCCACTCCTATCCTTTCCCCTCCCAGGTCATCAGACTATAAAACCTGCCCATAGATTAAAATCACAACCCAATCATCTCCCACTGATTAGCTTAAATGCCTGAGCACATCTGAGCTTGGTGGGAGCATTTCATATTCAAACTGGCTTCTTGCCCCTTCCCTCCCCTAATCTTTTCACACACTCTAGAATGCTGTATATTTGGAATCATGCAGTATAGCCTCCTCAGATTGTTTTTTCTGTGTATTTTCCTGGCAAAATAGTTTACCTACTTAAAATGGATGATATTGTACTGTTTGTATGTATCACAGGTTATATACCTTTGTGGCTTCCACTGTGTTTTTAGTGTTGTTTTTGCTTTGTCATCAGTGTGGAATCAAAGGGTATCATGTAGATATAGTCTTAATTAGTTGTAATAACCTTCAGAGCAGATCTGAGGAAACAAACCTAGCAGCTAAGTAAATGGCCCACAGAAGTGCTCTCTTCACAGGGTAACTGTCTGAGCTGGGCCTAGTCACACCTCATGGTATCCCTCTCTCCTTGCAGGTAAGCCTCAAAGCCTACTATTCTCTGAGTTCTGACATGTGGCTCTTCCCCCCAACCCCCTAGGTGTGGTAACGTTGGCCTTTAATCCAGCACTTGGGAGGTGGAGGCAGAGGCAGCTTGGTTTACATAGCAAGCTTTGGGCCAACCAAGACTACATAATAAGACCCTGTCTCAAACACACACACACACACACACACACACACACACACACACACACACACACACACACACACACACACACACACACACACATTTTAATAACAGATGTACTCCCCTTTAGCTTTGTAACTGCTGCTAAACACAAGACCCAAATCTTGCCTTTATCTATAAATGTTCAAAGTTTTGCTCACACACACTTATGCAATTGTACCTTTAAGTTTTTAAACATGGCACTAAGTAAAAAGCAAATAAAAGCTACTGTGACCAAGAGAGTGAATTTTTACAATCATAGCAACATAAAGAACAAAGATGAAAATACAAATGCTGGGATCTGAGGATATGTGGCACCAGATGAGCTGTATTTACATGTATCTCAAGATGGCAAGTTCTACAGTTGCCTTCTTTGACAATTGAGAGAGAGTACTATGTCCTTTGCCCACAAATAGAATAGAGCCTGTGACTGTGTTATTGTCCAAGACAAGGTGCTCACAGTTACAGGTGGAACTAAGACTGGTTATCATTTGATCTGACAGGAGAAGTAGCCCAGCTTATGTGGACGTATTTCTATAATTAGAAAGGTCCTTTGAGTGTGACAGGCACAAGTCAAAAAGGGAGAGATGTAATACAGCCAAGCAAATGCAGGGGGGTCTCAAGACTCATAATAACAGCAAAAACAAAAACAAGAAAACCAAAATAGATTGTTCTATAACCTAGAAAAAGCACAGGCTTGCAGATTTGCTGCATTTAGTTCAGTGGCACCCTAAACACCTGACTTTCAACTTCCAGAACTAAAGCATCAAAATACCTGTATTGTCTAAAGAGCTATTTTGTGTAACTTCTTATAGCAGTAATTGAAAGCATTTATATACGTGAGAATCTGACTATTAAATGAAAACAGTAGCATTTTTCAACAATGGGACTAATCATAAAATCAGCTGTTTTTCATTAAACATCCTATATCTTATTTACAATTTTTAAGACCTGTGGAAGCAATATTATTGCACTTTTACAGTGTCAGCAATAACTCACATTACAGCTTATAAGCAGCAGAGCTAGAACTGGAATGCAGTGTATGAGATGCCACTGTCCACCCTTCCACCAAACAAAAGACTAGCAGACAGAACTTCATTGTCTAGTAAGACAGTATGACTCAGCACTGTATGTCTTCTTGTAGGAACCACATGACTTTCCTTCTTACTCATTTTTCTGATCCCCAAAAGACCAAAGTGATGCATTCTGAAAAAAGCAAACTAGGGCTGGAGGGATTGATGGGAGATGTTATTCTGTAAATATGTTTCTCATACTGGTTAATGAATAAAGCACTGTGGGCCAATGGGAAAGCATGATAGGTGGGGCTAGGAGTCAAGGAGGAAAGAAGAAGTAGTAAGGAGTAGTCAAGATGGAGAGCCAGGAGAGGTAGGCCGCCAGCCACTCTGGCTGGTAAGATGAGCCACGTGGAAATACTTAGATAGTAGAAATGGGTTAATCATTAAGACAGAGCTAGCCAGGAAGAAACTAGTACCTGGCCAACAGCCTTATATCAAATACGGAGTCTCTGCGTGTTATTGGGGGCTGGCGTGGCGGTGGGACCAGACCAGTGGCGGTGGCAGCGGGTAGGGGGGAAGAACCTGCACATAACAAGGGATGGCTCAGCATGGGCTGTTCTTCCATAGGATATGGGCTAAGCGCCAACTAACCAGTGGCTCTCACAACTATCTGGAACTCCAGCTTCTGGCCTCTGTAGGCACCAGATATACATGTGATCCACAGACATACAAGCAGGCAAAACACACATGCATAAAAAAACTTAAAAAGAATGATTCAAACAAACAACACACTAAAGGAAAGGCTGTAAGGATTTTGTGGAAACAGTGTCTGCAACCACTTCTTCTGCCAGTCTCAGTATTTGGTTTCTCTGCAAATTAATAAGCACAAACTCTAGGGAAGAAGCAGAAAACTGTACAGAGTGCAACTAATTTGTTCACACTTAACTGAAACACGCAACAGGAAAGAATGGAAACTGGAGGGGGTTAAAGAAAAAGAAATAACCAATCAAAGGTTTATATGAACAAAAACTACTGCACAGAAAGGTGAACATAGTTAACTAAAACACAAATGGTTTCTAGCATACTTGGCTGGGAGGCAGATATCTGCACAACACAAAACAACAACAGCAACTAACCCTGACCCCCACCAAGCTGTCCTGATTAGCTGTGCAGAGTTGTAGGAAATGCATTTTTATTCTTATCCATTAGATAGTCTCTTTCTTTCTTACTAAAAATTAAAATCATCAGTAAACTTGACTTTGACCACTGTTTTAGATCACTGCCTCCTGAACTCTGCTCACAAAAATGGATAGAGCTACAGTCTGAATTCTTGTCTCACACTCATTTGTAAAGGAATGATAAGCTCTCATTATCAGACAGTCTCTTAAAACATGGGCTATTTACTGGGAGTCTAATTACCATTTCCAGATTAAATCAGTAGCAAAAGCAACTGAGTAACAGGATACACCAGGGATTAACAAATCATGAACTCTTCTAAATCTGCCCAAACTAGCAATTACCCAAACTTATTATAATCAATCATTAGAATTTATAACCAAGGTAAAAGGAAATGACTATGTTTTATTTAAAAACTCTCTAGCCTTGGTGAGTATCCAGATGTCGCAAAAAAAAAAAAAAAAAAAAAAGTAAAGATGGAAGGGTATTGTAGTGGATGCCAAGTATCACTTTAGTTAAAGTGAATGTTTTAAAAAGAGCATGTGGTACTTCTTCCCAAGTGAAGTTCAGAAATTTTTTTAATTAATTATTATTATTATTTTTTTAAGACAGGGTCTCTCTACATAGTTCTAGGATTCACTATGTAGACCAGACTGGTTTTGAACTCACATCTTCCTGTCTCTGTCTCTCAAGTGTACCACTACATCTGTCAAACTTACAATTTTTAATGAGAAACTTTCACAAAAAAGAAACTGCATTCATCCACCCACCCATCCATCCTCAAACATTCATGAAGTACAGTCTTGTCTCTTCCTTCTTAAAGACAAGGTCTTGTATCTAGCACTAAACTTGCTATGTAAACAAAGAAGCCTCTTGCTGTGAGTTCAAGTGTTGAGCCACCATGCCTGGTTTATGTGGTGCTAGCGAGGACAAACATTGGGCTTCTAGCATGCTTCAGTAAGCACTCTACTATACTGAATTACAGTGCCACTACTTCTTTTGATCAATCAATTTTCTTGACATTTGCATTATATTACAAAAACAATAGATCTGAAATGTGGAAATGGTTCTCAGATGACTGCAGAAGGTCAATCATTAAAACAATTAGACATTTTAAAAACATTCCTTGTGGTACATATGACTAGATTACATAACAGGTTAGAAAACAATGACAAGCTAAGGTATGAGTTTAAATTCAGCAGAAGTGTTACATGGACAAGGTCTCTAGCACCAGGTCCTGAGGAACTAGTAATTAAATAAAGCCAAAGTCTGTTCTTCTCAGTACATCCACTCCTAGTTAACCACAGAGAAACATAGTATACATTTACTGGATCAACTCCCACCAGTAAATTGCCACCAACTACACAGGACTGCTTTCTCCTATCTCTTCATGGAGTAAATCAATATACTGACTAAAATCCCATAGATATTATTTACAAAGAAATGGGGGGAAATAAAACAAATATTTGAACAGCTAGGGATATAAGCACAGTAGAATGCTTGTCTAACATGTGTAAAGCTATGAATACAATCCTTAAGCCCTTCCTCAACAGACACACACACTTGCACAAAGACACAGACATATATATCTGTACAGACATATGTACACATACAGAGTATGGAAATCATCTCTAAGATGGCTCACAGGTACCCCAGACTCAGAATGATTACCGTTCTACGTTTGACTTCTAGTTATTATTTAAAAAGATGGATCAGACTCTATGTTGTATAGTATTCACAATACAGAGCAAACATGTCAAGGCTGCTCACTGTACATTAATTCAGTATCAATATGTGTTCAGTAAGACTTCATGGAATAGACCTTCAGGTTGAGAGGAGATAACTAACTCCAATATCCACACCCTTCAACTTTATAGTAAAGTTCTTTCATAATACGAAATATAGCCACACTCTTTCATCGGAAAGCAAATCCTTCTTTTTGACAATGACCCTGATTCTGTCACCCTTTTTTTTAGATACTTCATCCCTTTTATGTTATCCTATTCCTCCTCAGTCTCTCTTCTGCTACCATTACTTCTGGGGCTTCTAATTAAACTTTTCCCTCTTAAAATTTTTTTTTTAAATTAGCTTAAAATTTTAATTCTTTTTGTTTATGTGTGTGTAAAGGTCAAAGGTCAGTTGCTCACTGACTGGCTAGATAGTTGGTGAGCATGTGCCAGAGCTCCTCCTGCCACACCCCCCTCCAAAGGATACAGCAGATTCATATGACCATACGCCTAGCTGGCATATGGATGCTGGCATCTCAGTTCAGATTCTCACTCTCAGGCAATAGGCATTTACTAACTGAGCCATTTCCCCAAGCTTATTCACTTAAGATTCTTAAACAAAGACCCATGCTCACTTCATTTCTTTACAATCCAGATTTTCCCTTCACTGCACCACAGGAACAGCTTTCAGTGAAGACATTAACTACCTGCAGACTGCTTAGTACAACAGACTCCAACCTTTTAGCTGCATGCTTAGCAGGCTTTACGTCATTCACTTCTAGAGATCTTTCTCCAGTTACTTCTAAAGTGTCCTTCTCAGGTCAATGACTCTTTATTTTATACAGCACTCTGAAGGTACTCTTAAAATTTGTTTTTCCATAGTTTATTTTATTCTTTCTCCAGTCCATTTTTTTTTTAAAAGAGGTGATGTGGATTATTTTAAGGTGTGTTACATTTGTTTATGCTGTGGAGGATTTTTAATGATGTAAAGATGTGTTGCTGGTGTTTGTGTTGCATTTGTTCAACTCTGTGAAGCTATGATTCTTTTTACCTGTCTAAAACACCTGATAGTTAATAAAGAGCTGAACAGCCAATAGCAAAGCAGAAAAAAGGATAGGTGGGTTGGCAGGCAAAGAGAATAAATAGGAGAAATCAGGGAGAAAGGAAGAAGGAACAAGAACACATGGAGAGATCATGGGGGGAGTAAGAGAAAGTTAAAAACCCAGAGACAAAAAGTTAAACACCCAAAGGCAAAAGGTAGATGGGTTAATTTAAGAAAAGATGGCAAGAAACAAGCCAAGCTAAGGGTGGACATTTAAGTAATCTACTTGGGAGCTGGGTGGTAGGTCCCCTAAAAGAATAAAGAGTAGTAAAGAGTAAAACAAGCAACTACAAATAGGCACAGTACTTATGAAAGTTTAAGAAACATAATCATAGATTAAATGTGGTTATTTCTAAAATTGTATATCTATTTTAAAAAATTACAAATGAAGGGGAAACCATGTATATATCCATGAAAGAATTTCTGGATAAATAACTTTAATTAATATATTACCACATTTCCTAGCTATAACATATAAGGTTTATAGCTCATCATGAACAAGTACTATGTTCAATGTGTTAAGATGGGTAATCCTTGACTGCAAGGATGCTAAAGCTGATAGTGATAGCTACTATGGCGAATTTTATGGGATCTATAATCATTGAGTGCTGTGGAATAATCCTCTTGTGCACTGTAAAGATTTGTCACCTGAATTGGTTTAATAAAATGCTGACTGGCCAGTAGCCAGGTAGGAAGTATAGTCGTGGTGATCAAACTAAGAATGCTGGGAAGAAGGGTGGAATCAGAAGTTGCCAGCAAGATGAGAATGCTGTGCTGAGAAAACATACCAAGCCATGTGGCCAAACATCATTAAGAACTGTGGGTTAATTTAATTGTAAGAGCCTGAGGTATTGGCAAAGCACTTATAATTAATATAAGCCTCTGTGTGGTAATTTGGGAAGTGACTGCCGGGTATTTGGGAGTTTGCTGGTGGGACAGTAACTAACTTCCGCCTACAATCTCTGAGCATGTCTGTGAGAGAATTTCTAGACTGAGTTGACTGAAGTAGGAAGACCTACCATAAGTGTAGGTGACACCAGTCTAGACTGAAGAAAAAGGAGAAATAGAGTGAGTACCAACATTTTCTGCTTTCTGACTACAGATGAACTGCGGCTTCCTGCTTTGAATAGCAGGATAAAATAAGCCTCCAAACTGTGAACCCAAATAAACACTTTTTTTTTTAAAAGTTGCTTTTGTATAGTAAGGAGGAAAGTAATACACTGGGGTTCTCCAAGGAGGTTGCAGCAGGGAGGCAGGATATGTGTGGGGTCAGAGTACAGATTTCCCAAGTAAATTGGGTTCCACCAGGGTGATGTACTTATTCAGTAGTCAGTACTAGCATCATACACTGACCTTTGTTAGAACCCATAAAAATGGTTTCACTTCATCTTGGCTTAATATCAGGGGGTTCAAAACTGTCCTTATTCTTCCAAAGTTAAAGGCATAAGACTTAAAGGTCTAAGGTGTGGCTATTATAGGATGTTTTGTCTTGGTTATGGATGTCTTATCTAAACAAAAGACTTGCTCTGAGGTGTGGTTACTCTTGACTTTCAAGGCCAGATAACGAGAAATTTAGTCTAAGGTATGGTTACCAAATGTTTGGAGAATTAAGGAAGAAGGTCTGTTTCTTCTTTGTATCTTGATAAAGAAGTCATTTGCCACATTTCCCTTTAGGTTGGGGTATTTAAGAATGTTGAAGAATAAACTTGGGGCATCCAGTATTCACTGGATTGCCCTCCCAGCTCTATTCTGTGTCTGTGTCCTTTTCTTTGCGTTTTTATCTGCCTTTCTTAATCCACACTCCCATCTCAGGTAAGAACCGGGCAAGTGGGCTGGATCTGACTGAAGTCCCACAAAGACAGGTTACCACAGACCTTGAGGTTTCAATGTTAGTACTGTAGAAAACTAACCAACAGCAAGGCTGATTCATTCACAGAGTACTTTCCATCATTACAAAGAACAGTGATTTTGGATTTCAATCTGTTTTGCATGACACTGAGTGCTCTGTTGATCTCTGAAACCATCACACTTGGATGATATATGTACATGAGTAATGATCATGTTCTATAATGAGAGTCTCTGAACTCATCACACTTGTATGAGTAGTACTCATATTCTCTTACACAAATTTCCAGCTTAGAGAGGAAAGCTGATGATACCAACAGTGTTCACTCCAACAGCCAGAGTATGTGCTTGCTGGCTCAATGAATGAGGTTTGTTTGTTTGTTTGTTTTTTTTTTTTTAATTTGTAGACAGGGTCTCATGTATCCTAGACAGACCTTTTACTTACTATGTAGCATAGGATGAGCTTTAACTTCTGACCACCACCTGTCCAAGGAAGGGGGTATGTGAGGCTGGAGTTTGAACTGAGGACCTGGTATAAGGTTTAACCCCGAATTTTATATATGGAGACATATTACATTTAAAGACCCAGTCTCAGAATTTTTGTTGCTAATCTTAATGATAAGTATTTTTTTTTCCTAAATCTTGACTCTTTAGTTCCCAAAAAGAATACTGTTTCTAACTTTGATATATGATTTAACTGAAAAGGGTGCTGAGATTGCTGTCAGGCCATTAAGAAAGGGGAAAAGGAGAGAGTGAGAGGAGAATGCATATAACTGGGAGGGCTGTGAGTGGAACCATAAAACATGCTGGGTTACTAAGCACAGACTATGCCTAGACTTGGGACTAATAACTATCATGACAGTAAAAAAAGCTCCACCCATAGCACAAATGCCTTTTCTAATACTTGGTGAAGTATTCACCAAAGGCAGAGGTTCACCGATTCTCAATGGAAGAAGCACATCTTAAATCCTATAGACCCACTTCCACAACTTTCAAGCATAGCCTCTACCACTTGTTCTTGCTTTGTAGCCTGAGTACCAACCAATCTTCAATCCCATCTTTTACTTTCATTTCCTTAAACGCTTTTCCCTTCTCCTTAAAAAAATATTTCCACTGGCATAATTATTTTCTTCCACTGGATTTTCTTTCCTATTACAGAGTACTGGTGATGGTTAAATTTACAATTTCAACAGATCTTCTAAGGCAAGATGGAGTCAGTAGAGTCATAGAACAAATGAGAACCATCAGAACATTACTGACCTGGAGAGCAACAGTCCTGTTGAATCACTATGGGATGTTATTCCTTAGCTGAGGAGAAGAATATTATGGCTACTTATTGAGTAACAAGTGTATTAGTTACTTTTCTTGTTACTCTGCCTAATTGCAACTCAAGGAAGGAGCGATTTAAGATGTAGTGTGTATTACATTTTGTTGCTGTGATAAGACCCCATGGCTAAAGCAGCTTAGGGAAGAGAGTTATTTTGGCTTTGGTTGTAGAGGAATAAGAATCTATCATGGCAGAGAGCCAAAGCAGCTAGCTGCAGGTATGGCAGCAGAAACAGGAAGCTTAGAGTCTACAGCTTCAAATGCAAACACAAAGCAGAGAGAAATTTTTCTGAAAAGGGCTTGAAGCTTCAATACCAAAGCCTGCTCCCAGTAATATACTTCTTCCAAGAAGCCTGCATCACCTAAATCTTCCTGTACAGCACCACCAACTGGGAATACCTGAGCCCACTGGGACACTCTTCATTCAAACCTCCACTTTTTACTTCCTGGATCCTATAATCTCTTAGCTGTATCATGATGCAAAATGATATACAAAACTAACACATTCAATCCAACTTTGAAAGTATTTATCAGACTTAAACAGTATCAACACAGTTTAAAAATCTAAAGACTTAATCTCTTAATTGTGTTCCTTTTATCCTATAAAAACAAAACCAAAAACTACATACTTCTAACATATAATGGTATAGACTATATTACCATTTCAAAAGTTAGGGAAGTGGGCATAATGAGGAATACTGGACCAAAGCAAGACTGAAACCCAGCAGGGAAAACATTAAGCCCTGTAGCTTCATGTTTGTTATTAAAGGACTTAGAGGTCTTTGCCCTTTGAGCGTTGTTGCCTGCCAACATCCATTTCTCACTATGGTTGGTTTTACTCCCTGACGCAGCTCTCCATGGCAAATACTCCATTGTTCTGTCTTTCCAGCATCTGGGTGTTTCTACTGCAAATCCATGTTTCACTGTTACTCCATATAATGGTCTCTCAGGGCTTTCATACACGGACTGCCTTGAACTTGTGAGTTCAGGGAAGAGAACACACACACACACACACACACACACACACTGAATCAATTAAATAAAACCTGCCTGACAAATTTTATTCTTGCTCAGATATGCCCTTAAAGATAGTATTATAGAAAATCTTATCTGCAAGAAATAATTTTGTCCCTTAAGACTACTTAGAAGACAAAACTTTCCAACTGTCATGTGAACCAGAGAGCTAGTGACCTAATATTATGTTAGAAATCACCGTCTTTGAGATTTTGAAGGAAAGTTTCCACTGTTAGCACCTTTGTCACCTGAAGACAAAACTATTCTAAATATATAATTCATGCCAAGAAAATGTGGGCTTCTAGATACAGGCTTCGGAATTAGAGCTTAGCTTACATCCGGTTTCTATTAGTTACCTATGGGACGTTGAGAAAGTTACTTTAAGCTGTAGTTTCCTGTTCTATAAAATGAGTATCCCAATTTTGTATACTAGATGTAGTCAGTTGGATAACTTATAAAATGCACATAAGTGTACATTAAGATTGCAATAAACATCAGTAGTGTCTATTATCAACATAAACATGGAACTCAGTGGCTATGGGATTGCCTGGAGCATTTTCCAACAAAAATCAGGTAAGTGAATTAAAGCGGATGTCACTGTGACTCATGTAGGATGTTTTTATCTCATGAGCTATTTTAAGACCTGGCAGGTGGACAGGCTCTTTCTGTTTGTACTTGTCTCTTATTCCTGAAGTTCACGATCTGCTGAAGCCTTTTCCCCACTAGAGAATGGCAGAAACTGCTAAGTGGAAGCTCTGAGTTAAGATGACTACAGGCACACAGCAATACCAAACCAGTTTTGTAGTTACACAATGCACTGGTGTGAATGGAGAATGACTAATACCAGAAACAACAAATAAAACAAGAGATGGAGGGAGACCACTTACCATGATACCCAAACCACATAAAGACTCAACAGAGAAAGAGAATTACAGAGAAATTTATCTTATGAACACACAGATGCAAAAACTCTCAAAAAACAAAACAAAAACTCCGAAAACAGAATAAAAGCACAAAACAAAACAACAACAAAAAAGCAAACATTCTAAGATCATCCACTATGATCAGGCAGGCTTCATCCCAGAGATGCAGGAATGGTTTAACATAGGGAAATCAGAAAATGTAAACCACCATATTAATACACTGGGAGGGGGGGAGGGGGGATCACAAAACATCTCATTAGATGTCTAAAAAGCCTTTGACAAAATCCTACACCCCTCCATGATAAAAGTCCTAGAGAGATTAGGGATAAAAGGGATATACAAAAACATAATAAAGGCAATTCACAGCAAGCCTCTAACAAACAAAAATTAAATGGAGAGGTTGTTCCCTCTTTCCCTATCTATTTGATATAGTACTTGAAGTTTTAGCTAGAGCAGTAAGACAACCACAGGAGATAAATGGATACAAATTGGAAAGGAAAAAGTCAAAGTATTATGTGCAGATATGATAGCATAAATAAGTGACCCTAAAAACTGCACTAGAGAATTCCTACATTTAATATGCATTTTTAACAAAGTGGCTGGATACAACATTAACTCCAGAAAGTCAGCAGCCCTCCTACATACAAATGACAAATGGACTGAGAAAGAAATTAGGGAAACAACACCTTTTACAACAGCCTCAGATAATACAAAATATCTTGAGGTAACTCTAACCAAATAAATAAAAGATTTACATGATAAAAACTTCATCTTTGAAGAAAGAAATTGAAGTTATCAGAAGATGGGAAGATCTCCCATGCTCACGGATCAGTAGAATTAACATAGTAAAAATGGCCTACTATGGATTCAATGAAATCTCCATCAAAATTCCAACAATTATTCATAGATTTTGAAATGACAATTCTAACTTCCCATGGAAACTTACATAAACGACAGCTAAAACAATCCTGAACAACAACAACAAAAAAAAGCACTTGAGGTATTTCTGATTTCAAGTTGTGCCACAGAGCTATAGTAATAAAAACTGTATAGTATTGGCATAAAAAGCCACATTGATCAATAGAACCAAAGACCCAGATATAAATTCACATGTATATAGACACCTGAACTTTTCACAAAGAAGCCAGAAATACACACTGAAAAAAAGAAAGCATCTTCAACAAATGATGCTGGTCAAACTGGTTGTATTTATCACCTTGCACAAAACTCAGGTCCAAGTGGATCAAAGACCTCAAGATAAAACCAGACACACTGAATCTGACAGAAGAGAAAGTAGGAATAACTTTGAATTCATTGGCACAGAAGACAAATATATGAACATTAACATTGATAGCACAGGCACTAAGATTAATGATTAATAAATGGGACCTCATAAAACTGAAAAGTTTCTGTAAGGCAAAGGGCACTATCAATTGGACAAAGAGGCAGCCTACTGAACAGAAAAAGATTTTTATCAACTCCACATTGAATAAAGGTTTAACATTCACAATATATAAAGAATTCAAGAAATTGGAAATCAATAAACTCAAATAACCCACTAAAAATGGAGTACAGATTTAAACAGATAATTCTCATTAGAGGAAATTCAAGTAGCTGAAAACACTCAATGTTCAATATTCTTAGCCACCAGGAAAATGCAAATAAAAGCTACTTTGAGATTTCATCTTACACCTGTCAAAATAATTAAGATCAAAAATACAAATGACAGCTCATGTTAGTGAGGATATGGAGCAACAGGAAACCCCCCTCCCCCATTGCTGGTGGGAGTGCAAACTTGTACATCCACTATGGGTATCAAAATGATGGTTTCTCAGAAAATTGGGACTTGATCTACCTCAAGATATAACTCTGAGGCATAATAGCTAGAAACTGGAAATAACCTAGATATACTTCAAATGAGGACTCCCAGTAATGGAGAATATAGAGTCTGTACAGGACATCTTTTGTAGTCTGGCAAGACTTCCAATGGTGAGATTGGGTTGCATTTCGTTGGGTTGTTGGCTGACAGGCTTCTGTGGAGATCCCTAAAGAACCCAGGCTGATGTTTAAGACAGAAGGCTGCTTTCTGATATAATTCCTTCATCAGTGTTTCCCCAAATATTCAGCCCCAGAGAGACTGGAAAAAAAAAAAAAAAGTGCTGGTTGTTGTTTTTCTTATGTGTCCAGTTTTTCATGGTATTCAAAATAAGCTATATCCTCAAATCTGTACTCCCACTTTTCACTTTAACATACATAGTAGCAGCTCAAGCTATGATTCAGTGCTCTCATTGTACTTTGATCAAACTTCAGGTTAAAATAATTTTCTTGCCAGGATACGCACTTGTTCAAGGTTGTAGTTCTCATAGATTTCAGGCAGGAACACGAGAGTGTTCCAACCTTCGTAAAGGTTGTGTTCTACAAGATTTATTTAAAGGGATAAGAAGAAATGGGTGAGCAAGAAAAAGATTTAACTTAAATTTGATGCCTAATAAGTATTAATAAATACTGACAAAATAGTCTGGTAGTTTACTTCTCACTAAGTTCTTTACAGACAGTGGAGGTGATAAAGTTGGCATTTTTAATATAAATGACAAAACACCTTTTACACTCTAAACAGCATGACCAAGTTCTACTACCGTGGCCTTTATATTTCCAAGGTGTAGAGGAATGTTCAATTATAATGTGAAAAACATCTCAGAATGATGTTTTTCTTTGATGTTTTGAAAATGACAAGTTTTCAAAGCATTGAGTTATCAATTTTTTATTCTTTAATTCTATGTTTTAGTTTTATTTACCAGAGAAGACTGTAGCTGAAAACTATTTCTAACTACCTATCTTTTAAATGTTGCTTGTTGCTTCTACAAAATGTCATGGTGGGGGGAGGGGAGAGAAGAGATGGCAGTGAGGTTAAAGGGCAAATTATAAGAGATGCTGAAAACTCAGGTTCTTTCACCCCAATACAGTGTTATTTGACTGCTCTGTGCTCATTTTAGGTCATTTTATAAAGAGAAATGGGTCACTAAGATATCTTTTATCTGAAACTTGGCAAATTTACTTCATTATTCCCAGAAAAATCAAAGTTGTCAAAATGTAACTTAAGTATATATTTCACATTCACAGGTAAACTTACCAGTCATATAATACCACAGTATTTACTTTTTTCATGAGTTCACGGGACTAATACATGCTCCTGCTATGACTCTGAGAAACAGCAAAAGAAGCTATAGGCTAATCAACACTTTAAAATATTTATTGAATTTTATGTATGTGTTATGTGTTTGAGTGTATAAATGTTGTATCACATGCACAAACCCCTAGAATTAAAGTAACAGATGGTTGTTAGGTGCCATGTCTATAAGTGCTTTTAACTGCTGACACATATTTATAGGCCCCTGAACAGTTATGTTTTGGAGGTCACTGCAGGGGGAAGAGAAGCAATGTATCCAGGAGAGGCTCCATTTGATCAAAGCAGATTCCTCAGTATCTCCTTATAAAATATACTATTCCTTATAAAATATATTATTTTCTCTAAGAACCAGCTCTTAGATTTATTGATTTTTATATTACTTTCCTTTATTGCATTCATTGGAGAAAATACAGAAAATATTTAACAATGCAGAAACCGTATGTTCACAGGCAGGATTAATAACATTAGAGCCATATTTATCACACCACACAAAAATTAGCTACAAATGTGTAAAATAACTCAATTTGAAACTCAAAACACTAAAACTTATCTAAGAAAACATAGGCAGTACCCTATAAGATAAAGGTTTAGGAAATGACTTTTTGAACAGGAATTAAGGTCAACAACTGACAAGGAGGACCTCATAAAATTAAAGGCTTCCATACAGCTAAGAAACCAGTTGAGTGAAGAAGCAACTCACAGAATGGGACAGAATGTTTGTCAGCCATATATGACAAAGGATTAATATTTAGTACATACAAAGAACTAAAAAACAAAACAAAACAAAACCCCAAAGAATTCTTCAAAGAAATAGAAAATGATTGAGACATATCTTAAAGTGTTCACCATCCCTTAGCAATTAGGGAAATGCAAACTAAAACAACTCTGAGATTTCATCTCATGCTAGTCAGAATGGCTAAGTTCAACAAAACGATTGACAACAAATGCTGGTTAAGCTGTGGGGAAAGGTGAGTGATCCCCCACCCTCACTGTAGAAATGCTAAGGGATACAAGCACTATGAAATTCAGTATGCAGAACCCTCAAAAACTAAATCTATCACATGGTCCAGTTACATCATTTCCTTGGCATAGGTCCAAAGAACTTCGTATCTTACTCTATAGAAAACGGTTCATCCAAGTTTACTGCTGCTCTATTAACAATAGCTAGGAAATGTCCTTCAATATATATATCCTAATGTCTTACAGTTGTCCTAAATGTCCTTCAAAAAATGAATGCATAATGAACATATAGCACATATACAGCATGAAATATAGTTATAAAGGAAAATGAAATTATAAAGCATGCAGGTAAATGAATGGACCTAGAAAATATTATCCTGAGTGAGGAATCCAGACCCAGAAGGACAAATGTTGCATGTTTTTTTCCCCCATCTTTGGTTCATAGATCCAAATTCTCACAGAACATGGAGCAACCACAAATATCGTGAAACTATAAAGGAACAAAAGGTGGGTAGTAATGAGGGCTTGAAGTAGCAGGATACAGGTAATATAAAGGGAAAGACAGAAAAGTGGAGAGGGAGCAAGAAGTCAAGTAACACCTAGGTTGTTTGATAAAACGTAAAGGAATCATTTAACTTCTATATTTATCTAAAATTATGCATGTTTCTACCCATAGATTAAATGAAGATATGCTACATTGGATGGCAATGACCTCCACAATAACCAAAGACTAAAACACCAGTACCAGCCACAAGAGCCCTCCTCTCAAGTGGTCAGAGTAATCCAAATGACCCCTAAAAAAATATAGGGCCTTTGGATGTAGCCTTTAGAAGCCTCTCAGAGGTTAAAGGTAAGTCCCTATTGCTGAAGACACCACAGACTTAGGAAACAGGACTTGGATTATTAGAACTCTAACATGTAAGCCTCTTTTCTGTGGTATAGCCTCCACTGCCCCCCAAGGGAGAGCTGTAATTAATAGTCCTACCCAGTTGTGATAACTATAAACTACTACAATGAGCAGTATAGCAAGATAACCAAAAGGTACAACAGAGGCACTCACATGTTGGTGGTAACCACCAGCTGTCCAAGCAAACTTAAAATTTTAAGGCCCACTCAACAGGAAGGAAATCATGCCTTGCCCTCCTAGACACATAGCCAGCTCCCCAGGACTAGTGAGGTCATGGAACTTAGAAGAGAATTTACTACCACCACTTTGCTAGATCAGTATAATTCCTTAACTACATTCTAAATTTTATCCTTATACCCACAAGTAAACGTAGCTATCAAATCCCGTCAAACAATCTTCTCTCTACGGCAAATGGAGACCACTGTAGAAAACACAACTGGACACCATGCAAAGATAGACAGATTATGCCGAGCCAGGCCCTAATGAACACACCTGTGCCACAGGTCCTGCATCTATGGCTCAGGGAACATCATGGAAGCATTAAGGAATGATGAGTAGTGGGCTGGAGATGAATACAGACTGCTTTCTGAGAGGGATGATATGGGGAAGGGGGATTCAAAATTAGAGTTCCACGAAGCTGCAATGTCTTTAAATGTCCCTATGTTCCTCACCCAATAAAAAACTTAACCATATGTGGATTAGGGTGGTCATACACATTGTTTAACTTATTACAGGAAAACAGAGGAATCATGGTGCTCATCCACAGTGAAAACAACAATGTGGATTGACTTAAAAGTAAGGCCAGCAGAAGGAAGTTCCAACCTTTAAATGTGCTCATGTGAGTGAAAACTATCTTTTTAAGAAAGTAACTGAAATCTGAAAATCCTAGACAAAGTTAATGAGCAGGAGCAATGAAAAGCATTACCAAGCTTCCAGAGAACACAAAAGAGTGCTGGGGTGGGTGTCATACACTTACTAAAGGTTTGTTGAGATAGCATTTTAGGGTACCACAGAAGGTGACAAGGACTTTTTACTTGACGAATGTCTGAGTCACTGTGTATTTTAAGTGAACTTTAGCTCTAGTTACAAAGTTGTATTAATCAGTATAGTTCCAGCTAAAACCAAATAAAGCACAATGTGTCACATCATCACAGGAATCCAGCAGTTAAAAGCATGTTTTTTTTTTTTTTTTTTTATACCTGCTGGATGCTGTTTCTCTTTTGCTTCTTGGCTATTGAATATATTCCTCCCTCTTTTGCTCATGGAGGCAATAAAGAATCCTGGTATAAGACCTTCTAATGTGGGCACAGTAGTCAAGGAAAATGAGTTTTGCTTCTTTATACCCACAGAGATATATTCTATCACATATTTAAAGAACTTTGTGATGATTCATGCATGTAGTCCCAGCTCTCAGAAGATTAAGGTAGGAGGATCATGTACTTGAGTCCAACCTCAGATAATGAGACCCCTGTGTCAAACCCACAAAACGTCTGTAAATGGTGCTGTCACTAAAAACTTATCAATTCTCTTTTAGGTTGCAGTTAGTAGAGGATAAAGTACTTCCTTTTAATATCAGCACCCCTTTTCCTTTCTTTCTATTATTCCTTAAAAAAAAAAAAAAAAAAAAAAAAGAAAAAGACTGGTGTCAAACTCATTATGTACCTAGTTGACCTTGAGTTCATGTCTTCCTGCCTCATCCTCTTGAATGCTAGGATTCTAAATATGCACTGCCATACTTGGCTTTACCTTAGCTTAAAAAAGGGCATAGCTAGAATTTCTGTGGACACTTCCCCTAACATCAGCTCTGAAATTATTACAAAAAATAAGCAATGCACAATATAAAAAT
This sequence comes from Cricetiscus sungorus, assembly GCA_030556225.1. Taxonomy (NCBI): domain Eukaryota; kingdom Metazoa; phylum Chordata; class Mammalia; order Rodentia; family Cricetidae; genus Cricetiscus; species Cricetiscus sungorus. Next base: position 60,346,556 of record JANBXA010000730.1, on the reverse strand, counting down.
CAAATACTAGGTAGAAAACATTATATGTACACACACACACACACACACACACACACACACACACACACACACACACACACACACACACACAGAGATCAGTATTTGTCAAAGAGGTCCTGAATTGAAGATGGGGGAAGCTGGAGGACTTAGAGGGGAGAAAGGGAAGGATAGAAATGATATAAATACTCCCATAGAAAATTTGAAATAAGTAATAATAAAAAATTAAGATTAAAAACAAAACACATTTGCCTAATTTAGAGACCCTAGTGACTTAGGCAGGTAGAAATGCTTGCTCTATACAGTATCATAATGTTAGTTCAAAGGGATAAAAGGGAGGTGTGAAGATTTACTTCTCAGACTCCTCGACCCTAAAAGCTGTAAATTATCACATTTATAAATGAAGAAAAAAACTATGGAGTAACTACAGTGATACTAAAATTAACTTCCCCTCATTGAAAGACCAGATAATAAAGGAAGTCAGCCCAGGATAGAATCTATACATCATAAATTCCTGATAAAGAACTGGAATATGAAATATAAAATTTAAAACTCAACAAGAAAAAAAATCTAATTAAAAAAAAACAAAAAAACAGGCAAAATCTCTGAATCAACACTTAACCCAAAAAAGACATACAGATAGGAAGTGGCCAAATGCAAAGATGCTCCACAGTGTATGTCACTGACATACACTGTACAGCCTACAATTTCATAGCATTCCAAGTCAGCACAACAGCAAAGCTGTCAAGATCTAGAGCAAAAGCAGCAATCACTGTTGCTCAAAATGCAAAATGGTGCAGGAATTTTGGAGGAGTCTTAACAGAAAATAACCATCCTACTCTATCATGCAAATGAGGGACTCCTTCGCATCAAAACTGTAGATTCATGAACAGGCCCATACACAAGCATTCAGAGCAACTTATCAGTGGAAAAATGAGGGGGGGGGGTAGGGGGGAGGAATACTCTGCCTTTGTGTCTATAATTAAACTATACACATGAAGGCCATATTTTCACTACCAAAGAAAAAAACATATGAGAACAGTTGACATACAGAGTTATATTTAGACAGAGGTATACAGAAAGATAATATTTCAGTAAATGTACAGATTTCTCCACACCTACAATTATGTTTCAGGTCATCACTGAAGTACAAAAATAGTCCAACACCCTACAGATCACAGTTCATGGATCATAACAAAGCTTTTAGTTAATTTTTATATGTAAACAACAAACCTTTGTTCTGTTTTTTTTTTATAAAAAAGAAAGACACCTATTTTTCATTTTCTTAGGACCGGATCAGACTGGGCCTTGTGCTTGGTACAAAAGTGCCCTATTTTGTGGCTCCTTTCAAGTGAGTGAAGGGGTACCTTTTGCTATAACTGAAAGAATATCTTGTTCAAACGCCAAAAGGATAACTTTTGCATTCTGAGAAGAGCGAAAATATCATCTTATTCAATGAAGACTTTTCCTGTCAGCAAAGTAGCACTTGCACTGAATCTAATGGTCTAGTTAATACACAGAAACTATTGCACACATAAATAATGTTTGAAAGCTCAACCCTGTTGGAGATAAAACACGAGAACCTGGCCCCACATACAATAGACAACTGACACAATGGGATGCTTTCTCCCCAACTCTATGGCTGCCCCTGGTTCAATCCCAGTCTAAAGGAAAGGTGTTGTAACTGAATGCGTATTTTTCTAAACAACTATTTTAATAGAATCAGAACTCCTTGGTTTTCTAAAGTCACCAGCTTTAATAATTTTCTTAATTTAGAAAGGCTTACATAAAGAGAATAAAATTAATCAGGAAAATGGAAACCCTGAAAATATGCTTCAGCATATTTAATAGTGTGAAAAGAAACATTAATTTTGAGAAATAAAGTATTATGGATCTTTTACAAGGAAAGACGAAACTAGGCATCATAAGTATTGATAAGACAGCTGAAATAAATACTGCATAAAGCTATGAAATATAAGCTTAATGACTTACAACTGAAAATAAAAAATAAAATTATTAATATTAAAAATTATAAGATAAAATATGAAAACCTTAGGTAAGTTGCAAATGTTTACTATAGAGGTCAAATGTGATTTACTGATTATAAAAACATTATTCCTGTAACACTTGTGCTGTGCTTACAAAGAAAAGTATATCTATATGAACTGTGCTGTTGAATCTGACAAGGATCTTGTGGGCTGGGTTGGTGTTTGGTCTTCCAACTTCCCCATGCTGTAATCTATGTACTTTTACATGATGCAATTTCACATAGCCAAAAAAAAAAAAAAAAAAAGTTAACACAAGGATCAGTTTTTATATAAAATGGGGACATGTTATCATATAAAAAGATTAGAAATATAATTGGAAGTTAGCTTCCTATCACCTCAGAAAACAAAATAAAAAGAACTGATCATACAAACACTTGTGTGACAAGAGTTAACATACTTTATACATTGTAAAAAAGAAATCACAGGGTCTCTTAAGTTAAAGAATTACCAAATTTTTTAATTCCTCTGAAGATGGAGAAGCAAGTATGCACTGAGTGCTTTGTTTGAGAATTTTGAAGATCTAGCCTAAAGAAATGGAAAATTTGGCACAAAATAAACAAGGGTGAGTATTAAAAAGCTAAGTCATTATCACCACAAATTTAATCCTCCACAGGTACAGGTTTACCTTGGATACAAGCCTTGAGGTAGGTACCAGCCTGTCAGGTAGGTCCTGACTAATTTGTTGCTGGGATAGACTTTCCTACAGAAGGGTTTCTATATTTGGTTAAAAATGCTGTTTTAAGCTCGCTCCTCATTCTGCATCCACTTTCTTTCTGACTAATGCTTCTTAAAAAAAAAAAAAAAAAAGATGACAGCAGTTTTAAACACCTGCCGAGCAGTTCGCAGTACAGGTATGGCAGCACAAAGTGTTCTGACAGGTGACTTGCTGTGGTGTAAACAATCATATATCTAGAACAGCCCCAGGAAAGCCCCCAGTGTGTTCTTTCCAAATCAAGCATAAAGTTTAAAACAAAGTTACAATGAACAAAATCATACCTTTCATTTATTTCCTAACTAAGAGGCTGTAAAGGAAAAAGTTACCTGCTGCTTATTTCTATTTTATAACATAGTTTATTCCATGATCTTCCTGACCACGGCTATGAACCTGATCAGCAGGTACTAAAGGATGCTGAAAAGCAGAACCACCAAAGAACTCAGGACACAAAATGAACAAAATCACACTGTTCATTCAAAAATAGAACTGGCCCCTGGGCAGATTCTCCCTAGCCATCTCTCCTTAGTGTAGCAGTGCTTAAGTCTCCTAAGGAGACTTTCACTGAAATCTGAGTGTATAGTACTGTTTCTTGAGGCTTTCACTCCTCTGGTGCCATGATGGAGATTTGTAAACCACACTAGTAGTATTTAGAGCACTTGTTTCCAAAAGCATCTTAAGAATGACGATCTATAACAATCATGAATCATATTAACACTAGAATTACACTCTCTTTATTAAAAGATGAAAAGTGAGTCTTAGAAGATTTGATTTAGTTAAACTCATAGATAACAGCTAAGATGGGTCTTAATTTTTACCATGTTTGTTCGCTTAACATGTAGACAAAAGAGTGAGGAGAGGAGGTAGCTGGCTGAAAGTCGCTCTGATGTGTGTGTGTGTCAGTATGCAAGTACACTGAAGTGCTGCCATCCTGATCTGTAGGATGCTTTTATAATTCTTTTACATTAAGGCTGCAAATAAAGCCTTTGCCCTAGGACTTGTACTCAAAATTGTGTTCTATACCCACTCTACACACATGCTCTATAATAATCTGGTAATCCATTGGCAAACTATGTCTCCTTGGTAGGTTTGAGGTGCTAATATGTTTATGACTTCTTTACCTCCAAGGGATAAGGCAAATCTTACAGCCACAGAGTGCAGTTTATCCACCTAAAATATAAAATATAAATCTGTCTGCTTTAATGAACACCTATCAATTTTTATACAAGGTAGTGTGCTCAATAATATGATTGACATGAAGTTGAACAAGACAAAAAGGACAGGATTCTCCACACATGAACATTGTACTTACACAAAGGAGTGAGTTAAGGGGTGAAAAGAATTGATATACACTAAGTGTGCTAAGTGATAAGTAAGCTTTCTGTTTTTAAAGAAAGTGTCACCAAAAGAAAACCAAACCAAACAAACAATACAAACAACCCCTATATTTACATAAAGATGCTTGGCCAGTTAGCTACTTACGCTACCAGTCTAACAGTAACATACATCTGATAATACTCACCACATTTCCCCAAGGCCCTCCACCAGGCAGACTACATCTAAGTTCACTTCTAAGTCTAAACTACTTCTTCTGACACATCTCCTACTCCTTGCATATAATTCTATCTTCCATTTGTGTTCAACTTAGACTGTTAGCCACACTCTACTTTCATGCATTTCTGCCTTCTATCTGCTAGAATCACTGAAGGAAACAATAGAAACTGACAGTAGGAATCAGATTAAATGTTCCCACTGGGCATCAACTGTCCCTTTCATTCCCAGCTTATGACTCCCCCTTCTTTCCTTCTATAGCACTCACTATGATATGGCCACACACACTTGTCAGTACAGAATTTAGTTTTATATTCCTTTTTTCTCTAAACTGCAAATATTATTCTAAATACTTGGGAAATTAAATAAATGAATTAAAACACAGATTCTTTACTTCAAATAGGTTGTACATTTTTGAAAGATTTAAAAAAGGTAAAGACAATTACTACAAAGAAATATAAATTCATATAATACATAGTAAATCTATTTCATTTATGTTTAGTTTGTTATTGCTATCACAATAACAGGCAAAACTTCAGCTAATGTTTGGAGAGGCCAAAAGGGAACCAAACAGCTGCAGAGATTCTTCTGTTGAGGCCGAGGGAAGAAGAGGTTACGAGTCTTTCAAAAGGAAGGCAAGATCTAATTTTTGGCTGCTATTGCTTAACTCTGGTTCTTTTTGTTAAAGATTTATTCATTTTATGTGCATTAGTGTTTTGCCTGCATATATGTCTGTATGAGGGTGTCAGATACCCTGGAACTGAAGTTATAGACAGTAGTGAGCTGCCATGTGGGTGCTGGCAACTGAACCTGGGTCCTCTGTTAGTACAGCCAGTGCTCTTAACCAATGAGCCATCTCTTTAGATTGCTTACATGGAGTCAGGGTACTCAGATAACGTGTGAGAAAACACAAACCATTTTAATGAGTGATGAAGCCAACCAGTATTTTTGGTTGGAAAATGAGGTAAGACCTAACCTCTGTCCAGTGTCCAGCGGAGATGAGGTAGTAGCTCATGCATGGCTATGAACAATCAGCTAGGAGTATAAAAGTCAAAGAGAAACAGAAGTACAACAGCTTAGAGGAAAGGCCGTTCTGGAGCAGGTGCCCACAATGCTCTGAAGACATACATAGTAGTGATGTTAGCAGACCAAGCAAGGAAAGAATACTTCAATTCTGGTATTGAGCTTTAGGACAAAATCTCCAAGAAAAGCAGAGAGGATTAAAGATCTCAAATGTGAATGGAAAGCTAGTTGGTCATGGGAGTCTATCTTCACAGGTTTCTTTCCCAGGGCTGGGGAAAGACTTAGAGGGCTGAGGGTTGCTGCAGTGATGTGTTCTGCACATTTGTGGAGATGGGCTCTGAAATCAGCTGCTTTCTACTAACACAATGGAGAGCCTGAGATACACAAAGGCAATCCTATTGCAATGCTCAAGGTTTGTTTCAGTCTTAGATGTGTTTTAGGCAGACTGGTCAGATGAATAGTAAATACATAAATGTTAACTTAGTGTGATAAGCAGTGCTACTACAGAAGACTTCGGATATTCCAACTGGCAGTTAACTGTTCCTATTTTCACACTATGGGAAAGATGCTAACAGTAATATTAATGAAACAAAAAGTAACTCAAGGTGCTCCTTTTAGCAGCTACCACAGTTCATCCATGGTAAACAAAACCTTCTTGAATTAATGAGGCCCACTGAGGTTCCACCCATATCAGATAGGTATAAAACTTCAAAACAAATTTTTAGATAAGACATATCATTTAAATACTGAAACAAGAATAACAGCTTAAGTTTATAAGATGTTAAAGCTTTAAAAAAAAACTATGATGTGAATGACGCAAATAATTGTTTTCAGAAAAAGTTTATCTAGCTATTGTGTCAACACAAAATATACTACCACTTAGCAACAACATCATTTGACATTTTAGTGGTCAATGCACATATTAAACTGAGAAGCAGCAGAATTAGCAAAAGGAAGCCCTCTGGGTGCCAGGCTTGCTTCTTGGTGTTTTTATATTTGTTATCCCATTTAACCAGCAAAACAATTTAAATCACATAAGTTTTCTACATGAGGGAACAAAGAGTTAATAACATCCACTGGAAAAGCCAGAGTCAACTCATGCAGCATCCACAAGCCACACTGCCACTTTATTATCTCTGATGAGAGCCGAATCTGTAAAATCTTGATAAACACTCACTGTCTATAGTGTTTACAAAATGAGTAACAGATACCTGACTCTCAGAAATACAGATGCTCCTTGACTTATCACAGTGTCACATCTGGTAAGGTGAAAAACTGTTTGTGCCAACAGTCCACCTAACCTGTTAACAACTGGACATTGCATGAACCATTACTTTAACCCTATAATCTCAAAGGAGGACTGGGAGCTCAGCACCCTACAGAGGGCAACTGTAGCTTGGGAAAGACCAAGTCAAACCCAGAGTGATGGCTCATACTTACAATTTAAATTTAAGGAAAGGGAGGCAGAGGAAGAATTACGCCCAGGAGCTAGCCTCAGCTATAAAATGAGTTCTAGGCCAGGCCAATCAGAGCTTATATAGCAAGATCCTACCTCAAAAGACCAAAACCCCATAGCAAATAAGTAATCAAATAATCAAAACTTAAGACTGATAGCATGGTCTGTGGCTTCTACCAAGAAAGCACTCCTAATTTTTTCACCATCAATCAAGCTAAAAAAACCTTGAGTAGCCATTTTAACTCAGGTACCATTTTTACAAATGCCCCTTTTTTGAGATAACTACTGAAAAGACGGTGACATCTACATGCCAATATGAATTCAACCCAAATGCCACAGAGCCAGTGGCCAGCACTAGCAAGTCTCCAAAACAGAGGAAATCATCTCTAATCACAAACAGCAAGAAGGTTAGCTCTAGTTTACATGTCAGAAATAAAAGGTTTCAAAAAATAGCAAGAATGAATAACTTCATAAAAAATGGCGACTGCAAAACAACTTTAAACAAACAAACAAAAAAAAAAAAACCAAAACTCAACCATACACACAAGAATAAACACTTTCTTCCTCCCAAGCTTAATTTCTATCTGCTTAAGGAAAAACTATCCCATTAGCTAGCATAGCCAGAAGTCTAAAAACACACCCTTCTGGAGGAATCCCAAACAGCTGACCACTCCCCCATTTCCTTCTGTTAGCAGTCGTTTTCAACTTCCCCAATGATATGACCCTTTAGCATAGCTTCTCATGTTGTGACTCCCAACCACAAAATTATTTTTGTTGCTACTTCATAACCATAATTTTGCCACTGTTATGAATTGTAATGTAAATATCTGTGTTTTCTGATGGTCTTAGGTGAACCCTATGAAAGCATCATTTAACCCTCAAAGGGGTCCAGAGGTTGAGAACCGCTGTGCTAGCACTTCTAGGATACTCCTGGTGCTTACAATATGTCCTCTCCAGGAGGGAAAACAGTGTCTCAGGAGTTACAGGGTCTGCTTCATGACAAGACTTTCACAGAACAACACTGATTGGGCAAATAAAGACACTTGTTTGAAAGTAACCTTGTTCAATTCCATAATTAAAAGACAACCATTTTCACTTCAACCACAGCTATACTGTTTTAGTTGGAAATGAAAAGAACTCTATGAATTTGAGGCCAGCCTGATCTACAGAGCATGTTCCAGGACAGGTTCCAAAAACTATACAGAAAAACCCTGTCTCAAACCCTAACCCCCCCCACCCCCCCCCCCGCCGACCTCCCACCCCACCCTTAAAAAAACAATACTTCAAGATTTTCAAAAATGCAACTTAAGTGTCAGGAATTTTCTCATCTCTACCTCACATGTGGCTGATAATAGTCAAATACAATCTTATATACATTCAAATTTCATTGGATTTCATCTCAGTGAATTTCATTCACTGTTGACAAGTGGAAGCTTGTTTTTCCCAACTGTAAGTTAAACCTTTTCTTTTCCCCCTCCCATTTAGCAAGCATCTGTAAACACATTCTGTACTGAAGGACATGGCCTTACCCTAAGGAGAAAATCAATCACAACAGAGTTCACAAAGTACTGTCTGCAGTATCAGATGACTGAAGTTATCATCTTAAATGCATTTTACTATTAAAAAAAAAAAAAATCAAACCTAATTTTGGCCTTCAAACACTGTAGCACTGTTGTCACTCTGATGAAAAGACAGACAAAAAGAGAGAGAAAGAAAGATGAGATCTTACATTTTGGTCTAAATTTAAGCTTTGACTATTAAATTTCCTGTTTATCAGTTTTAAAACTTAAAAACAATATTTCTTTTTAAATAGGTTTGTGAAATGTTTAACTATTTAACCAACCAACCAGACAGACAGAAAACCTACCTTCCCATCCCACCAACACCCAATTGTGGAAGAAGCCTGTCTCTTCTGAAATGGATATCTCAGCACTAAGAGGGCTCAGCTGTGATGTGAAATTCCTAATTCTCAGAAAGTTATATTCATATAGTAGGAGGTCAGAGTGGCCTTCCCAAAGCCCGAGCATAGCCTAGGAAACGAAATTTACTACTGTTTTCTGTGGCAATTAATAGATATAAAAACTGATCATAAATGTGTTTATATTTTAGGTAGAATAAGACATGTACTATGTGAGAACTTGCTACCTGGTGCAATTGCTGTCACCAAATGAATTTCCTTTTTCCAGCCAGATTAAATCTCATAAACATTTATTTCTGTTTTGTACTAAAGTGTGAATATCATGAATTAGTTCAATATGAAAGGCACATTAACACTGTTAACAACTCTTCCACCTGCTCAAATGAAGGTTTTATAGTTTCTTCTTTTTTTTTTTTTTTTTTTTTAGTAACTTGACATGATATACACCCAAATGAAAAGCCCACTTTAGAAATGCTGGAGTACTCCATCATATTAACTACATTGTTCACTCACCCTGGCTGTATGACCATGCCAAAGAGGTGATCATAAAGACTTCTTTTTCAAATGGGACTAAGCAGTCAGTGTACCCCAACTGCCTCCTAAGCTGCTTCCCACAGCTCATAAGACAAAGTGGTAAGCAGATGTGACAATTTTAGTGGTATTTGCTATGACTGCATGAGATACTAAAGAATCACTTTGGTTTTTACAGAAGTTGGATAAAAAACAGCAGGTAAAACAGAATATGGGACCCTGCCTACTAGCAACCCACAATCAAAAGAATACATAATTTCTTATTTAAAATATTAAATTACCAGTAAAATCCATATCCGTGGTATTTTGAGGCTAATTCTGTGCTACAGTATATGGCATATACTTTTTATAGGATACTGGTTGGGGTGTGTGTGTGTGTGTGTGTGTGTGTGTGTGTGTGTGTGTGTGTGTGTGTGTGAGTGAGACTCTGGGGTTATGGTTTAGTGGTAAAGTCCTTGCCTAGCATATAGCATGTATGAGGACCTGGGATTAATTCCCAGTATCGGAGGTGGCGCATGTAGAAAGTTACACAATTACTTCATGGCATTTTATTTTGAAAGAAAAATAGGATGAGGAAGATTTTCTAAGGAGTGGAAAAATACTTATCTTCCATACATAAAAGTGATCTTAGGGATTTTAGAGGTCTTGTAGTTATTACCAAGAGTTCTTTATGGCTAAGGGCAGATGGTTCCTTTTACTGTTTGAGGTAATGTTTTGTGATCAAAAGTAGAACAGTTAAAACTGTCCACAATGATAAAAAAAAAAATAACAATACTATCTCTTTGCAAAGTACTTTATGTTTATGATATCCTAGTATCTATAGGAAAATAGATGAAAAATCTATTTTACTCTTCTAATTGGTTATTTAGCAAAAGGAACCAAAATTCAGTAAAGTATAGCTGACTAGCTAGAAAACAAAATCAAGAAGTCTAATGGAGCTTTTTCCAGTATAGTGTTCCTACCACTGCAGACTAGTTTGAAATATCAGAGTCAGATAACAAACAATAAGACTCAGCAGAGACCTAGTGTAATGTGACTCAGTGGTTTCTTGTTTTAAGATGTTATTGTTCACAGTAATTTAAAACAGGATTAGCATAGCAAGCAGCTTCTCTTTATGAGCCATTGCTTCCCTTCTACCCATTGTTTTTCTTTTTGGGTATGTGGGGAGTGTGGGATTTGGTGTATGCTTAGGGGTTGAACACAGGACCTTTTGCATTCTAAACATGTGTTGTACCTCTGAGCTACATGTACATTTTGGGTAATTATCTTACCTCTGCTCCTGAATAAGTGTCAGTTTGGAGGACAAGTTCATCCAGGTCAACCTCATTACTGATAGGCATTGAGTGGAACTGCAGATTCAGTATTTCCCTTCTTGTTGCTGTATCTGGTAAGGGCACGTAAATGATCCTGTCGATTCTTCCAGGCCTCATCAAAGCCTGTACAGATGAAACAGCAAGACTCAGAACTGACATTTCATATCAAAGGCTGTCAGGGAAAAAAAAATACCTAGTTTTTTCAGAAATATCCACATAACCAGTTTCCTCAATTAGCCACTCTACAATCTGTTTCATGATATAAGCTGTGTCTAGTTTATTTTTGAAGATTAAGAAAACAGTAGTTCTGGGAAACTCTCTTTCTGTACAACTGCCAAGGTAAGAAGAAAATGGTAACAATTAAGAAAGTGTATGTATGAATTGTACCGATTATATGAAAAAAAAAAAAAATCCATGCTTTTAAAAACTTCCTTCAGTAACTCTTAAAAATACATTAGGCTATTTGCTATTTCAGAAAGCCTTAAAAATAGCACAGCTATGATAAAGGAATAGGTCCAGAGATTAATTAAGTTAGTCGAATTTTTTTTTAACATTTTATTGGAGGCTATATTATGCCAGACCTAATGAACGAACTTACTCAGAAAGTTTACTGAGGACATGTTACTCACCAGACAGCTTTGGTATTAGGAAAAATAACAAATTTTTAAAGCATACATGTGCAAAACTAATGTGGTAACAATTACCTATACCCATGAATAAGAAGCAATAAAAATGTTTTCAATGAATGGATTTTATGATATATGACTTATCTCCATGAAGAAATGGAAATAGATGAATGTCTTTTGAGGGAATGGGGATGGGACAATAAGAAAGGCCTTGCTCAGGAGGTAATTTATACAGATACCTGAAATAGCCTTACAGAGATGTGGGAAAACCACTGAAGGTACAGAAAAGATCAAGTACAAACGAAAACAAGTGGCACATGGCGGAGAAGAAAGAAGCCTAACAGATCTGAAGCATAGTGAATAAAGCATGCAAGAGGTAGCAAGTGAGGTAAGAAAGACTCACAAAAACACCGTACAAAAAGTATTCTACTGCTGAAGCTTGGAAGCAGAAAAGTGAAGTCACAAAATTTACATAAAAAGTCGTCTTGTGAGACAATATAAAATAAGGACTAGTATGTCATAATTAGAGTTCTAGAAGGAAAAGAAAACTTGGTACAAAAAATATCTGTAGAACTAAGGGCCTCAAAATTTCCCCAACAGGCAGTTATCAAGAAAGTAACATTTTTAAAGTGCTAAAACAAAAACATGTGCCACAAAATTGTATTCCTAACAAAAAGTAGCCTTCAATAATGAAGGAGACACAAGGTTATTTTCAAATAAAAGAAAAACAACAAGAAGAAAAGTTCCAGGAGATCTGCCACAGAAATGACCAAGAAGCTTTCAGATTAAAGGCAAATGATACAAAGTAGAAAACAAAATTTTTAGCAAGAAATGAAAAGCATTGGAAATGAAATATTTCAAAATATTCAGACTCCTCCATCAAAACAACTAAAAATATCACTCTTACTGCTCGTGTAATCAGAAATGGCAACGTTAAAGCTGCTCTTCTGATGAATGCCAGTCATTCCAGCAATGGGAGCCAAGGTAGCACATGAAATCTCAAGGCCCATGAAGATTACAGAAGTTTAAAACTAGTCAAGACAACTTAGTAAACCCTGTGTTAAATGAACTGAAAGTGAGCTTCAATGCCCAGGATAAAACAACAAAACCAAACAAATAAAACTAAAATAAAAAATAAAACATTAAAATTATACAACCATTTCAGAATATAGAAGAGGCATACTCATTAAATTGTTTTTATAAGGTTAGACTATTAACCTCAAACTTGGCAAAGAATGAAAATTACAGAAAAATGGCATTCATAAATACAGACCCCCTCAAATCTTCAAAATACTGGCAAACAATCTGATTTACAAAATGAATAATTAAAATCAAGAGTTATCTCTGTAATCAAAGGTTGGGTTAATATTTAAAATTTAATCAAAGTACTTCACTGTGTTGATTTAAAAAGCAGAAAAACTATAATTTTGATATGTGAAGAAAAAAGAACTTGACAATCAATTCAGGATCTATTCATGATGCTAAACTCTCAGGAAACTGAGAGAAGGGATCTTCTTCAATATGACAAAAGGTATACTTACTGAATACTTGTAGCCAGCAACATATTTAACACTGAGATACTTAATGTTATCTACCATCTCTTATACTAGACATTCTAAAAGAGCAAGCAGCAAGGAACAAAGAGGGAGTATAGAACATGTAAAGTGAAACTACATTTAAAAAAAAATCTTCGGAAGAGGTGTTTATATAGTAATTCCTAAGAAAAGTATAAAACTATACCAAGACTACACAGTAAATTTTAATATTAAAAAAAAAAGCTACTGTTACTATATAATAAACTGCAAAAGCTCTCTTACTTGAAATACAGTATAAAACTCAATCTGGAAATAAAATTCTTCACTGAAAAACACAGAATACTTTGGAGAGAAATTAAAGATCTAGATAACTACAGCATGTTTGCAGACTAGAATATTCAATATTACTAAGATAATTGTTCCAAAATTTATCTATAGATTACATGAAATTTCAATATATTTTAAACTGATATATAAGAAACTGATGCCAGATGTGTTGGTCGAACCTTTAATCCTAGAACTCAGAAGGCAAAGGCAGGCAGACCCTTATGAATACAAGGCTGGCCTGGTCTACAAAGCAGGGCTGTTACACAGAGAAACTTTGTATGGAAAAAAAGAGAGAGAGAGAGAGAGATAAATATGGAGGGAGGGAGGGAGGGAGAGAGAGAGAGAAAGAGATAGAGAGAGAGAGAGAGAGAGAGAGAGAGAGAGAGAGAGAGAGAGAGAAGGAGGGTGGGAAGGAGGATCAAGTGACTGAGGATACTGAGAGCAATTCTGCCCTTCTAGTACTGAGTATTACATTTAGGGTCATGCATGTATTAGACAAGTATTCCACCACAGAACTAGTCTGTTCCTCAAACACTTGTAAGAACTTACCAGCTAAAGAAACAAGACTGAGAGAGAATGAGGCTACACCTGTAGAGAATAGATATAAGACCCACGTTGAATCTAAAAGCAAATGATGAAGGAAATATTTTATGAAGGATCCTGCTGCTATAGTTTGTCTTGGGGAAAAAAAAAATCCTGGTAGCAGGAATTGAGAAGAGTTGTCACATAACAGCCCTAGTCAGGAAGCAGAGATGTTAATACTGCACTCTTCTTTCATCCTTTTCTTTGTCTGGAATTTAAGGTGGGGTCTTTCCATCCTAATTAATCAAATCTACAAAAGCTCTCATAGACATGCCCAGAGGTTTGTCTTCTGGACAACTTTATATCCTGCTGAGTTGACAATATTACCACCCAAATCACACACTATTTATATGATTACATGAAAGATCATAAAAATCTAATCTCAAGTAACAAAAAGCAAAGCAAGATTGATGCCAATTGGTAAAAGGAAAGATAGACTGCCAGTGGCTAAACAATCTTTTTGGTGAGTGCAAGTGAAATGTTCTTTAACTTGGTTAGAGGTGGTCTTACAAGTTTACACATAAATTGAACCAAGCACAATAACAGATTCAGTTTATTCTATGCATACTATAACAAAGTAAAACGGATGTAAAGACAAGAATTGCTACATTTGTTAGATGCTCAGCATTGATAAATTAATGAACTTCATGGCAATAGAGATACTGTCAAAATTTCTTCCTTTCTTTGGAAAGACTATTTTCTTTGACTAAGCAGCTTCAGAATTTACATAAGAATCACATAAGAGATGACAAGTTCTAAGCTGTCACAGAGCAATTACTATGATTTGGCTGTAAATGCAAGTGGCAGCTACTATATCTGGTTCACTTCCATAGCAAGCACTTCTTAATTTTCAATTAACCCACAATGCTAATGCTCAGTCTGCTAATGTGTGTGGGTCAGTGACATCCTGCCTCATTGTAGTGATAATAAAACAGTCTAGTTAGTGCTAACAGGAGTATGGGACTTTTGTTAAATGTGTGTGCAAAACATTGGGCAGAAAAAAACTTAACGATTTATGTTATGTTTTAAAAGATTTAACTTTTAACTGTCAGTTTCTGTGTGGATAGGTACATGTGAGTACAGTTGTCCAAGGAGTTGAGAAGAGGGAGTCAGATTCTCTGAAACTGAACTTATAGGTGGAAATGAGGGGAGAGGGGGCAGAGAGAGAGAAGGAGGGAAGGAGGGAGGGAGGGAGGGACAGAGAGAGAGAGAGAGAGAGAGAGAGAGAGAGAGAGAGAGAGAGAGAGAGAACGAAAACACAAAGATAAGTCTTTCCCTGTTACCCAAGTAACAACTTGGACTGCACCTTGTTTAGTTGTTGGGGATACACTTGTAAATAAGCTGGTCTTATTAAAAAAAGACCTTTCCTTTTTAGAAAAACACCATAAATTCCTTAGTAGTTTAAAGTTTCCTTTCTAATGCAAAAAAAAAAAAAAAAAAAAAAAAAATTACAGGGCATAAACATTGGCTAGTGCTGGATCACCCAGCATGCACCTGTGCTCTGTTCTGCTGAGGCTGCTCCAGGGCAATGCAAAGCTGAGTATATGTGAAACCCTCTGGGATTACAGCCAGAGAGAAGCCTTTTCTGGTCTGATCTTGTCAGTGAAAGTCATGCTTTAAAAAGAGCAGGAAAGAGCCTTCCTTCCTGTAAAGCTACAACTGAATTAACACCCTTCCTAGATTTGTTTTTTATAAGTCCTGTTCTGGGTATTGAGGGTGATGAGTACTCTGTGAAATGAGCATGGTACTTGTTGAAGAAGCTGGCCAGGTCTTCTCTAATACTGAAAACTCTTCAGGTGTAAAGTCACACTGAATACTGTAGTGTCTTCATTCAAACAGCATTAACAAACAAACAAACAAACAAAAAACAATTGCAGGGCAAGCTGCTTTCTTTCTTTCTTTTTCCACTGTGCACGTACATACATGTCTGCATATGTGTTTTACAAGTGTGTAGTCATTAAGGATGGGTCTTCCACTCAAACCCAGAGCTGGCTGATTTGGCTAGTTTTGCTAGCCAGCTTTCTCTGGGGATTTCATGTCTCTACTCTCACTAGATGCAGTAACAGGAGGGTTATCATAACAACCCAGCATTTACATGGGTGTCTGGGGCTCAGAACAAGACAAGCTTGCTTTAACTGCTGGTCCATCTCCCCAGTCCCTATCTGCATTTAAGTTTCTAGGTAAATCTGTACACCTCTAATAGCCTTTGTGTCTTTATAGAGACTGAAGGGGCACAAATCAGAGGGGCAGTGTGCATCTGACAGGCACCCTCAAATTATTTAGACATGCCAAATTCTCACTTTTGTAAATATCTTGAGGAAATTCTGCTTCTGTGTCCAGAAAAGAAATTACAGTATCACTACATAACCTTTTATATGTATTCATGTGTATGCATGCATTATGATTGCATGTATGTATTTTGTAGTGCAGGGATGGAATCTAGGACCTTGTACATGTTAAGCAATGGCTCTCTAACACAGCCAGATGACCTTTATAATGGGTTTTCAAGACTCCAGTACTAAAGGTCTACAAGACATCCTACATAGCTTACATGACCAGTAAAGAAAACATGTTCCTTAAAAACCAATATTTCCATTTCTGACTTGTACATAAAGAATACAAAGCATTGCAAATATTTTTGTGAAGCCCAGTGGCAGTTACAGGGCTTCTATTTCTGTTGCACAGGCTCTAAAATTTAACACTTCCAAGTTTGGATTTTATCAAATATTCAAATTTAATTTAACCAGTACAGAAATATGCATGTAGTTCAAAGTATTATAATAGGTACTCTGAAACAAGAACGGTGTTTTTAAACTGCAATCAATCTCAGTACTCAGGAGTCTAAGACAGAAAGATTGCTGTGAAGTTATGCCAGCCAGGGCTACATGTGGAGACCCTGCTTGAAAAACTGAAAACAAAATAAAGCCAAACACAAAAGTGAAAGAATCAGGACCCACTGGCTTGGGTTCTGAATGAGAAAAAGTGCATGTAAGTATAGAGTGTGCACTCCTCTAAAACAGAAGGGTAGCCAATGAACCCACCATTCATGAGAGAACTCCAGAACAGGGGAGAAAGTAAATGCTCGGTAATGGATCCAGGCTGTTTCAAAAGAAAATTTAGTATTAACCTAGCCACTTCTCTTTTCTTCTAAATCTAGCAGACGAATACATGTGGTTAAATGCTACTCCCAAGTCTCTATTGAGATTATGGCTTCTGCTGGATCCTTCACTATATTTGTGTGTTTAATTAAGGCCTTTTCCAACACACTGCAGGCTGAAAGGAACGGCAGAAACCATATTCACTCATCTGTTCAACCATGGCACATAGGAGCCACTAAATAAATGCTCCCTTAGTTAAGCAATCCAATAAAGCCTTGCCTTCTGGAACACCAACTGCCTTGCTGGACACTTTTCTGCCTATAGTCTTGTCTGTGTCTCCCCCCCCCCCAGGCTCTCCCTTTTCTTTATATTCATCACTCCTTACAGTGATTATTTTCATTGAAAACATAAATTTCCTGTTTCTAACCAAATCCCAATCTGCAGTTCCTTTCCTTTTCTCCTGCTGAAGTCCCCACCACATGTAAATACCAAGCTCACAATTCACCACGGGGTTTTCTGCTTCCCTGTCTTCACACACATTTCTCTACTTAGAATGACACCCCTCCCCCATATCATGCAATCACATCTCAATTTTCAATGTGAAGTGTTCTCCAGTTCAGAAAATTTTACTGAAACTTTGTGAGTATGTAACTGGACTTTAAACTTATAATTTGGCACACTACATTAAAAGTGAGGGCAAAAGACCCACAATCTAGTCGAATCATTTAACAACTGTATGTTCAGAAAACTTCATTCCAACCTCTTCACTTACAGCCTTTCAGTCAGCAGCCCTGTGGAGTTCACAGTCTAACTTCAGAGCATTGGAGTGTGTGTATGTGTTTGTATTTTTCTTAGAGATGAGTATATTTGAAAATAATGGAAAATATATGTGAGAGAAAGATGTTTCTTATTTCTTATAACCCAAGGCATAGCTCACTGTTAATTTGTCTTTTCTAAAAGTCCAAAATTAGGTCAGCCATCTCAGCAGGAAAGGGTGCTTATTGTAAAGACTAAGGACCTGAGGGTCCCTGAGTCCTATACAGTGGAAGGAGAGAACTGATTCCTGTAAGCTGTCCTGTCCTGCACATGTATACCCATATATTCTCCTCTCCTCTCCTCTCCTTCCTCCCCCACCTTTCTCTCTCCCCTACTGCTGTAGCCACAATCACAGCAACTTATAAAAGAAAGAATATTTGAGGCTCATGGTTTCAGAAGGTCAGAGTTCATGACCATCGTGTTAACAGGCATAGTACTGGAGCAGTCTGAATATAGATAGGAGAGCTCATATCTTGAGACACAAGTGATGTTCACCACGTTGAAAAGACAAGGAGCAGCAGAGGGAAAACTTGTACAGAAGCATGCAACCCATTTAGAGAGACATTCCACAATGGTCAGAGCAGGGGCAGACCACTCCCAAAAGACTGCTTCCTTCAACTTCAGGAATACCAAGACAGAAAGGGACTGTGATTTCATCTGATTTTTATTCTATCTATGACGATGAACACATCTGGGAAATATTGGTGGCTGACCCTCAGGAACTTGGGGATATGTTGTAGGCAGGTGGAAAAAAATTTACAGGCATGACTGGTATTGTACATGTTAGGCAATCTCCCAGTTTATAGAAAGCTGTGGAGGATTTTTAATAGGGTGAAACATCTGGTTTTTGGTTCTGGATGCAGTATACAGAAATGAAGCACAACAGCCTTTCAGGGCACAGAGACTCAACTCATTACCAGAGACTCCTTCTGACAATACCTCTTTGTCAATAGGAGATAAAGACAAACAGTAAAGACAAACAAGCCTTCCCTCCCTCCCTCCTTCCATTAAACAATGCCTACCAATCAGAGCCTGAAACCTTACTAGCCACTTCACTTTCAAATGCTAGTGAAGCTTCCTTCCTTCTAACCAGTACTTAAATTCATGACTGGCTTCACTGCACTTCAGGCAATAGCTCTGTCCAGCCTTGAGCTTCCCAAAGCAGATCTGTAGAGTGTCTACAATGTGGCAGACTCAGCATCAGGAGATAGGGTTACAGAGTTCTTTGAAAAACAATTTTTAAAAAAGGATTTTATGTGCCAACATCTGAGCATATATTTGTATTAAAACAAATAAATCAATCAATCTTCAGGCTTCTCTCTAATGCTGGGCTTGCTCAGGTCTGTAAAACCCCATAGTACTGTGCAAGAAAAGACTTGATGCATGCAAGAGCAGGTGTTCAGAAGGAATGCACCTCAGAGCACTGCAGCCTTAAGGGTGAAAGCTGAACAAGAACAACTCAGCCTCCTACCTTCCTTTATTAGTCTGACATGTCCTCACGTATGTCTAAAGGATAGGTCCTTTTATGAAACCAAGGTAGCTTTATCTAGATCTATTGTACTTCTCCCCCTTATAAAATGGGAATCCGATTTTTGAAAAGCTATAGAAGGAGGAAGAAAACAATGCAACTAATCTTTCAAGTATCCCTATAAATTTCACTTTGTAAAAAGGATTACCAGAAGGTAGAGGAAGGAAAATTCCTCATGTTTGTATGTTTTGTGATATTCCAAATAAATACATCTATAATGAAATGAGTGGATGGTAGTGGTGAGCAGGTTTTCAGCTTAGTTTTCCACAGCCCCTTCCATGTCCCTGCAGCCCCTGGAAGACAGGACTATTCTCCAGGAGTCTCTTGCTAGAGCACTACTGTCCATACTCCATACAGTCTCCAGTTACTCCTCCAAACCACTGATGTATACATGTAGAAATTGCTTTTCATTTTATCAATCTCTTCTACACATCAGTCACATTTCTACTGTACATGTTACAGAACTGTATTTGTTCATGTTCTAAAACCCCTACTGGTCTTAGAACATATTCAAGGGACATGTTTGGATGAGGCTGCATACATCTGCAATTCTTACAGGGTCTCTTGATTTCGGTGTCCATAGGCACACATAGCTGGAGATTAGAAATGATGGACGTCCTTCGCTATAGCCATTCACTTTGTGGTGGTTATGTACCTTTCTCCATAATACCAAGTAATTTATAAGAACGGAAATGAAGCCCAAAGAGGTTAATTGGCAGAAGTCAGAGAACCCATGTCTCTTAATGCAACACTTAATACTTACATTCCTCAAATTTAATGTAACGTTTTAAAAGGATACATGGAAAAACATCTCAAGTCACATTCTCAATGAATCAGAAAGATTGGGCCACTGGTATTCTACCAAGAGAACGTTCCTTTACAGTTAAGATGTGTATTTTATACAACCTCAAAGGTATTCCTTTCAATATGACAGTGGCACTCTAGTGAGTCCATTTGAGACATTATTGCCAGTGTCTCATGGCAACCAAATTAGTGTGGAAACTGAAGAGTATCTGATTATGAAGTTCATGGTCTAATATAGATCACTAAAGTACTTAGCATATCACTAAACTGTATTATATTTTAAAGATTATCATCTTGATGAAAACTGAAAAAACAAAAATACAAGTCATTCAAACCACAAAGCAAGAGAACACTACAATAATTATCCATGATATTTACCTCAATGGGCATTGACAAAGAAAAACAAACTCCAATTTCTTTCTATCTTTAAAAATTATTTTTCAATATTTTGTGTATGGGTATTTTACCCACATGCCTGTGTACCATGTGTATGTAGCACCCTTTGGAGACCAGAAATGGTAATTGGATTCCCTGAAATTAGAGTTACAGACAGTTCTGAGCTACCATGTAGGTGCTGGGAATTGAACCAAGATCCTCTGAAAGAACAGCAAGTGCTTTTTACTGCTGAGAAATCTCTCCAGCCCCTCTATTTTTTTCTTCCTTCCTTCCTTCCTTCCTTCCTTCCTTCTTTCCTTCTTTCTTTCTTTCTTTC
Source organism: Cricetiscus sungorus (assembly GCA_030556225.1). Taxonomy (NCBI): domain Eukaryota; kingdom Metazoa; phylum Chordata; class Mammalia; order Rodentia; family Cricetidae; genus Cricetiscus; species Cricetiscus sungorus. The sequence goes on along the minus strand of JANBXA010000730.1, from coordinate 60,325,979 downwards.
TTTCTTTCTTTCTTTCTTTCTTTCTTTCTTTCTTTCTCTCTCTTCTTCTACAGCTCTTGGGTCTTTCTACATGCAGAGGGCTATGGATATTTTACCATATAATGTTTTTTCACGGTAGGGAAGATAACACTCATTCAGAATGAGTGCCAACTCCCACAATGTGCAATACTCCTCCCAACATGGCAAACTGTTTAAAAATATATTTGTAGAATTTCTGTAAGTTTAAAAAGTGCCTCTTGCAATGTAGAGGAAGCAGCTTAAGCACCTAATTGAGGTTGACTTTAAATACATCCAGATATTTACAATCTTGAACAGGTCTAGTCATGGCTATGTCCCATGCAACTGCAAAGTCTATAAGCCCTTATGAGAAAGTCACTATTGTAGCAATGTAGTATAACTTAATGAACAGTGGTTCCTAACCTGTGGGTCATGACCTCTTTGGGGGTCAAACAACCCTTTCATAGGAATCACATACCAATATGTGTACATTACAATTCATAACAGTAGCAAAATTACAGTTATAAAATAGCAATTAAAATAATTTTATGGTGGGAGGTCACCACAACATGAGAAACTATATTAAAGGGTACAGTGTTAGGAAACATGAAAACCACTGGTTTGGAAGGCAAAGCTATTGATGGAAATATTGAAAACCTGTTAAGTATGCAGCCAAGGGTGTACACTTAAAATACATGATGGACTCTGAAAACAACAGTAGATGAAAGTACAGTTTAGTTAGAAAATGGAACATAGCCATAAAGACATTTAAGCAACTAGGAAATATAAGTGGTGAATGGGTACTTGAGAAACCATTGGAACTGAAAAGTAAGGTACCATTGTTGGCGTACTAGAACTTTAAATACTGGCAAGGAAGAAAATAAACCAAATTTCTCTTATCACTAGCAGGAATATACAATTAACCAGCTACTCTGGAAGATTGTCTCTTTAAAAAAAAAAAAAATCAACTAAACATAAATTTATCACACATACTAGGAAAAATAACACTCCTGGTACTACCAAGATGTCTCCCAAAACCCAGAAATGCTACCTTACCTAATAAAAGAGAAGAAAGCCTAGAGATGGAATTAAGACTGCATATAAGCAGGCACAATGGCTCACCCTTTTTGGGTGAGTCAATTCAATTGTAAGATTTACTGTTTTACATAACATTAAAATGATTTAAAATGGTAGAAAGGCAGGAGATCAGTAAAGGAAGATGTGAAGAAAGAAGGAAAATGCAAAAAAAAAAGATTTAACTATGCTAGCTCTGAAGATGAGAAAGGAGCCTCTAGTCAAGGATTCAGTGATCTCAGGAGGGGCAGAAAAAGGCAAACAAGCCCTAGAGAGATAGTCCAGAGAAAGCCTCAACAAAACTTAAGAGTCTAGTCAATTCCAAGTTGTGAACTAAGAAGTGTGCTGTTAGCTATTAGACATGTGGTCTGATGCCTATTAAACCTCTCTCTTTGAGGCTTAGGGATCTATGTGGAAGACGGAGGGTTCTTCCATTAATTAAGACCTAGAGGTAGTGAATGATTTTAAGGTAATAGCATTTTCCAGAAACATCAGGGCACATTCATGTGTCAACTCAGACTATGAAAGCATGCACAATACCTGTACAAATTCAAGCCAGACACAATTCCAACAAAGAGGAGGGGAAATAGACATAAAGCCCTACCCACAGTGAAGATGCTATCTGAAAATGATAGCTACTGGGAGAGGGAAAAGTCAGTTTTCTTCAACAGAGTGACACCTGGTATATCAACTACACTGCTGGGCAGACTCCATATTTAGTATTTGGTCAATACAAATCAGACTCCATTATTTTTTAGAGGCTTCTTTTCCCTCCACCCCCTTTTTAAAATAGAACATGAAGTTGGGGGTGGTGGAGTTTAGGGAGAACCTAGAGTTGACAAAAAATACTGTATGAAATTTTCAAAGAACAAACTAAAAAACAACAAAAGGCTTCACTCACATCAAATTTATGAGCACTGTCAGTATAATGTAGTGTGTGTATGTGTGTGTTTGTGTGTGTGTGTGTGTGTGTTTATTTTACTTTCTGGAAATAGGTCTCATTTAGTAGTCCAGACTAGCCTCAAAAGCATGACAAGCCTTGTAGAAACTGGGATTAAAGGCCTGAGCCACCATGTGCCTTTTCCTTCCTTCCTTCCTTCCTTCCTTCCTTCCTTCCTTCCTTCCTTCCTTCCTTCCTTCCTTCCTTCCTCCTTCCCTCCCTCCCTTTCCTTTCTCTCTCTTTTTTAAAAGCAGCCTGTGTGATTCAGGATTAATGCCACCAACAGAATACATGGAACTAAAAATGAAACAACCAGGTTTTGCTCAACAAAGCATGTTTGCAAAAATATACTTGATGTGCCCTGAGTTAATTAATAAACATTGGCAAATTCAAGTGCAACATATTTACAGACTATTTTATTCTTGATAAAATAGTGTTTTTATTTAACCAGTGAGTGAGCAAGTCTACTGCTTTAATGAAAAAGTAAAATTTATGATTTTGGGATAGAACCAGCCAAATATAGATTATTGTTGAATATTAGTCAATTAATAAGGTTGAGCTACAGGCATGTCTATACTTGTGAGGAACTGCTCAGAGTAAATTTAACATAATTCTTCCAAATTTCTAACTCACGGGTAAACACATAGCAAGCATTAAACTGTTTACAACAGGGTTTCTTCAAACATTTAAACTTACTTCTCAAATAGAAAAAATGCTCACACTATGACTTATATTTCATGATCTGGTAAAGAAAATATAGGTAAAAGGTAAAATTTCAAATATATCTTTACCCCCTCCCCCCACCTTCAGCTCATTTTGTTAATGATAGCTCAGTGTTCTTTTAATACTTTTCCTCTGGGTATTAAGCCTGGCTAAACTGTACTTTTAAAGTGTTCTACATTGAAGGTAGAACATTCACCAAAAAACAGGATTGAAAATTATGGAATGAGAAAGTCATGTGAGGATATTGGATCACTGTTATTGGAATGAAACTCAAAGCCTGTGATTTATTTACTTTTGAAAGTAACTGACACCTTGTCACAGCTTCCCTGCCTTGCAAAGGTTAACAAGTTATCCAAGGCAGACAGGCAAAGAGCAGCCTCTGTCAAGAGTACAGCATGCTTGGGCAGGAACTTCCTTCATACATGAACTAACAGGCTTGCTTTCTCATCATTACCCAAGGCAAACAATGAAGGAGTCATTCCAAACCCAGAGTCACAACAGACTGAGGGCCTAGCACTCTCAGCTGAGTAACCAGTGGCAAACACATTCACAAGAAATGTTTTAACAGATTGCCTATGTATCATCCCCTCAGATGCTCTCAGTTCTGTCAACTCAGAATCTGTAGATCTGTAAGGACTATTCAAAATATAAGCCAATAAAACACACACACACACACACACACACACACACACACACACACACACACACACACACACATCCCTCAGGCTCCCAGGGAAGCTGGGGAAAGCAATGCAATTTCCTTTATGATACAGTGCTTCCAACGAGGCTGATGAGGACCCTGGAACAGAGAAACCAGTCCTGCGTTTCATTTTCATGGTATTGTCACACTGTTCCTTGAACAAACAAACCAAATCCTATTCACACATGAAACTATTTGGATTTTAGGAATAATCATCTTAAATGAAAACATAGGTTTTTCTTTTTTTGTGACGTGCTCAGGAAAACTATACTAAGTTATTGTAAGGAATCCTAACAGCTCCCATGTACATGTAAGAGGTACTATGTGTTTTAGATTGGCACAGAGGAACTGAGGATGGTGAGATAAATTACCAGCATTTCCAGGCTGAGAAGGAGTGTGGGTTTCTGTCAGGTAAGACTGGCTGTCGCCACCAATACTGACAGGAAGAGTTAGTGGATTGATGCTCTAGCAAAGAGGAGGGATGCAGAAAGAGCAGCAAGAGAGAGAAACCCTATTCCAAATACCCTGTTAGTAGGCTTTTGCTTTGTTTTTCTTTCCATAGAGGACTAAGATTGTTCAACTTGAATTTTATCAGTTTTGTAACATAGATTATAAAACTGGGCACATTAAACATATAATCCCTTTCTTTACATATATTGTATTTTAAAATATCTATTGTTGATATTATTTCACCTAGCAAAAATTACTAAAGAGTTGAATCTACAATTTTTAATAGTTTCAAATAATTTATATTAATGATAGAAAATATTAGAAATTTATAATACTGACTTGACAGGCTTTGTTTTTATGACAGGCTGTAGAGTGAATCTTATTAAATAACAACAGAGATTACGTTCTGAGGACAGAAAGCAAGTGCAAGAAAAAAGAACAATTTTGATCAAATACTCAGCAGTTTGTGATGTTTTATTACTTTGTTTTCTACTTGACTGTCATAATTTAGAGAACTATGCCAACTGTTCATGAATCTGCTTTAGCTTCTTAACTATCTACTCAAGCCACCATATGTTACTTTGGAAACGAGAAAGTAGAAATAAATAAAAGTAGCAAATGAATGAATGAATGAGTAAAGATAAAGTTACTTGCCTTTAGATCACTTCCCCATTTGCTCTTTAGAGATTACAGTGTTATAGGAAGTATCCTGAGAGAGGATGGGGAGCAGATGGATAATAAAGAACATTATTCTGAGCTCAGGGTTCTCATTTCACTACTTCCACAACTAGTCCTCAGAGCGCACAAACTGATCTTGTCACCATCACGAAAAGATGTGATTTTGTGTTTAATATAATGCATCAATCATCCACTTTGAATTAAACATTAAAAACCTGAAACATCACTCACAAATTCAAATAACTGAGACTGTAATGAAAATGTAACCAAAACTCTTATGTATTCTTTATTTCCTCACGGGGCAAATATCTTTTACAAAATGGCTCAACAGAACACAAGCTCAAGTACCCTGTAAAAGGTACTAGAAAAACTATCACAGGGATTTCAGTAAGTTTGTTCTCCAGGCCTCATCCAAACTTTCCCACCCCTCCCAACCAGACCTGTTGTTTAGTAGCAAGAAGATGACTGAAGTCACTTCACTGTGTTGCTCAATAAAGCCGTATGATTCACTAAGTACAGAAAACTCTTTCCTTGCCCAAGGAAGAAGGGAAAGTATGGAAGAATGCCTACTTTGTTCCACTGCTAAATGAGTTGAGTGTTGTGTTACGCTTTTCTCTTGTCTATGGTAAGTAAGCTCATTAAAACATTCAACATATAAAAGTTCATTAGGAGCCAGGTGGTGATGGCACACACCTTTAATCCCAGCACTTGGGAGGCAGAGGCAGGAGGATCTCTGTGAGTTCAAGGAGTCTGCTCTATAGAGAGAGTGCCAGGACAGGCCCCAAAGTTACACAGAGAAACCCTGTCTCGAAAAAAACCTAACAAATAAAAATCATTAGGAATAACCTATTAATAATTTACTGGTAATCTTATACATGTGGACAAATACACGTTAGAGATGTTTAGAAAGTGAAGCTTTAAGAATACTGCTTCCAGTTTTCTGGGTACAGTAGGTAAATTCTGAGGAAACAACCTGGCATAACTTTTTCTCTTAAGAAAAGTTCTCAGCCTCACTAGGAAGCTGAGGATGATCCTGAACTTCTTGATCTTTCTGCCTCCACCTCCTGAGGGCCAGGATTACAATGTGCACCAACACTCTTGGCTTATGCAATGATTGAGCTTGAAGTTACTGTATAGCACATGCTAAAGACCACTCTATGAGCCAATCTACACTCTGAAGTATACTGCTTGTTAAAAGACAGGGATAGTAAAAATCTTAAGTGCATTTACACCAGTGACAGCCTTACTGAAAAATTAGCGACACTGTCTTTATCTGCAGATCTTATAACTCTCTCCATAGAATCAGGTTTCAGCAAAGTTTTACTAAACTTTACAAAGCTTCAGGTTTCCAAAACCTCTTGTATTCACAAGAAGTTTATTGGTATTCTAAGAAGAATTAAAGACTGAGCAAGCAAAGCATATAAAAATAAATGAACTATGTATTCATTTTCCAGATAATTACTAGATTTATTTCTTATTTATTAACATGAGTAAGACAAACATTACAATGTATGTTTTTTGAAGTTAATGCTGAATTTGACATTGTTTAAAATGTTTTCTTAGACAAGTCCAACCAAAGGTAGAATGTAAAAAATTAGATCTGAATTTAAGATTCCCTTAAAAATCTAGTTTAGAGTAAGTTCATAAAAAAAAAAAAAAAAAAGACTCAAATTGCTAATGATGTTAAGTACTATTTTAAAGAAATCTAAGCTTCAGGCTGGGGATCTGGCTCACTAAATAGAGCACTTAGCTAGCATTCAAAAGTCCCAGTTAGATCCCCAGCACCATATAAACTTAGTGTAGTGGTGTGTATCTGTAATCCTAGCACTGCAGATATGGAGCAAGGCAACATACACATTCAAGGCCATTCTCAGTTATATTTGCAGGTCTTGGAGACTAGCCTGAGTTACATGAGATCTTGTTCTAAAACAAACAAAAAAGAAACAATAACAACAAACCCCGATGAATTACCAAAGTAAGAAAATTAGCATATAATGATAGCATCAAGGACTAGAGTTCAGGGCTGCTTTTTGTGACAGCAGTTCTAATTTTTGGAAGGAGCTATTAAAGGACAAAAAACTAGCTGCCCTTTCAACACATTTCCAGGTCTAGGAAGAAAGAAAGGGACAACACAGCCCTCAAAGGGTGTCTAGGTACCCCCCCCTCCCAATCAGGCATAGAGAGAACTGCAGGATCAGCATTGAGTAGCAGGTACACCCCTGTATTACACAGTCCATACCTTCATGGGAAGTGTGTGAGTAAGTTAGTAGCAAAAATCTCAAGCCTGATTAAGAACATAAAAAGGTAGTACTTTAAAGAGTTTTTTGTTTGTTTGTTTTTCTTTGCTTTGAAGTCTAACTCTGGGGCTGTTCGTTGCTTTCAGAGGGCTGGAATTCCATTCCTAGCACCCACATCCAGTAGATCACAATTGCCTGAAATTCTAGGTCTAGGGTATTCAGTATCCTCTACAGGTCTCTATGGGAATACAATTATGCATACATGCGCACATACAGTGAATCCATAGATTAAAAAAGAATTGTTAAAATGTGTAATTTTGATGTAAAAATACTACGTATAAAGACAAAAAAACAAACTATAAGGGAAAAGATTGCTAAATTTAAATACAATGATGAGCTCTTCTATAATAAAAGACCACATTACAAAGAACAGAAACAAGCAATAGGATTCAAGGAAACATTTGCTATATATAGCTGGAAAAGAATTGCTTACCATTAGTACATAAAAAATTACAAATTGATAGAAAAAAGGCATTGGAAAGATAAAAACAAAAATGGCAAAGAGAATGGGTAATGTTTGAGGACGGGAGCACAAAATAATCCTATTTGCACATCCAAGTGGTGGTGGCACACGCCCTTAATCATAGCGCACAGGACACAGAGGCAGGTGAATCTCTAAATTTGAGGTCAATCTGGTCTATACCGAGTTCCAGGACAACTGGGGCTACACAGAGAACCATTCCATCAGTTAAGTTTTCTTAAAAACAGTTTGTCATGCTATGTAGTATAGGCTACTCTCAAATCCAGGAGCTTCCTGCTTCAGCCTTTTGAGTGCTAGAATTCCAGACATGTCCCATCACATACACCCAGCTGAAGATTTATTCTCATAGTTGGTACTTAAAGAATGGAGTTGGTTAACATGTGAATATCGGCTTATATTTCCTTTGCATGGTACCACTTTCATGAATCACAACAATGTACTCTGACTTTGAACAGTGTATTTACTGATCTAAGTCTCTCTGTGGCGCTACCTACAATTGATGCAGCTATATAAGCAGTTAGAAGTTCATGAAAAGTACTTCTGAGATTACCAGGAGAAGGCATTGCTTAGTGTAATTTTTCTGCAAAGCACTGTTTTTTGGGAAGCTGATTTAAAAAAAAAAAACAAAAAACAAAACTCACTTCCTAGATGATTTCAGGTAATAATGAGTAGAATTGCTAGCAATAGACATAGAAAAGATTGTGACTTGTGAGCCATGGTATTTTGTAAAAGGAAAAACAAAACAAAACAAAACAAAACAAAAAAAACAAACCAAATATCTTAATAGACTTCCATCAAGGCTGCATTATAGAAAACATGATTGGCTATAGAACCCAATTTCCTTTAACCCAAGTCAATTCCTCCTTTATTCCCATGCATACCGGAATTATTAACCCACCAGATCACTTATGAGAAGTCCTTTCAGGAGAAGAGAGAAGATAGAGGCACTCCACAGGCTTGCCTCATTCTGTTGTTCTATTACACAAACACGGAAAGATAGAAATCTATCTAGGAAACTGATACTCCAAAGTCCTCTATTCACCTCCATGCAAATTGGCTTGACTATGAAATCAGCTAAATTTAGAGAAAGAAAGATTGCTTTATTTGTAAGTCCTTTATCATTAGTGCTAAGACAAAAAGTAGACAAAACAAAATGTGACATCTACTTTTCTGGAATTAATTTTAATGCTGGTGTGTAGCCAAGTGTAATCTACCACATTAACAGCAAGAGTGCTACACAGAACAATGCCTGGAACTGCTATTAAACATTTCAATCAACATGTTCTTTTGAATGGAGAATGAGTAGTTAATATGGTGATAAAATCTTAGGATCAAGAAAGACTTATTTATAATATTCAAATAAAATTAGTAAGTGAGTAACACATGCTCAAATCAAACTAACAGAAGCCACCTAAGCAGTAAGTAGGTGCAGAGAAAGGAGAGCAGAGTTAGAAGTTCAAGAAAGGAAGGGTCAGGGGAGCAGCCATAACCAGGGATCTGGGCAGAAGGACAGGAAGCCAAAAGAATAGTAGCTTCCTCAATATTAAGGGACACAGCAAAATGTCCCTCCCTACCTTGTGATTTAAAATTAGACAGGAATATGACCAGTATAAGTTGGTCACTAGGTTAGAAAAGCCAGAAAGCACTGAGCGATTAGGTACATGCTTATAGAAAATCTATTAATTTGAGAAGATGCGAAAGAACAAACTCAGCAGACACAAATATTCAGGTGAATGACTTAGTTTCTCAAAGAGGCAGGGAAGTAAGAAACCAGGGGAGCCATCTTTCTTAATCCAACCGCATTGTATGGGTCAGATAATCTGCCTTGAGAGAGGCCAGCCTGCCAGTGCATAGAAAGCTGCTTAGTAGGTGCCAGTAATACTGTTTTGATAGCTAAAAATATCTCTAGATATTCAAGAGAGAGGGACAAATCATCCCCCAGATAGAACCATTTGAGTAAAAGAAAAATGCTAATTTTAGATACCTTTTCCTCTCAGAGGTGAGTGATGCTTTTAAGAACCATTTTCTTAGTAATTCAATAACAGTCATACCAGACGGCCAGTAAAAACTACTTCTGCTTCTGGTTTTAAGGTGATGTGTCAAGCAATCTGTATTTCTTTCAGATTGCACAAATATATTCACAAGGTATGAAAAAAGAAGGGAATTGCTATATAACACTTAGGAGCTAGGAGTGGTGGCATGCACCTTTAATCCTGGCACTAGAGAGAAAAAGGACAGCTTGGTCTTAATAATAATGATGATAATAATGATAATAATAATAATAATGATGATGATGATGATGATGATGATGATGATGGGTGGAGAGATGGCTCTGTGATTAAGAGCACTGGCTGCTCTTCCAGAGGACCCTGGTTCAATTCCCAACACCCACATGGCAGCTCACAACTGTCTGTAACTTAAGTTCCAGGGGATTTAGAATGCTCATGCAGGCAAAACACCAATGTACATAAAATAAAAATAAGTTAATTATTTAGAAAAATAACACCAACAACAGAAATATGAAACATGTAAGTTTTTTAAAGTGGGTGAGGTTGTTTAGGCAGGCTGAGATGCAGGGCATTCCAGGGAAGGGTAGTACTGTGAATTTAGAAAAAGCCTGGAAGATGGATTTGCTGTTGTTTTACAAACTCAAATTGGGGGGGGGGGGAGTCATTAAACTAAAGCACACTGCAACTCCTGGACTCTGAAACAGGTCTGTATAAATAAATATGTAACTTGAGGCAGGAAAACCAGAAAATGTTAGTGTTTTTTTTTTTGTTGTTGTTATTTTATTTTTACTATGGGTTTATACTAGATTATGCTAAAAAAAAAAAACCAAACAACAAAAAACCACCACCACCACCACCAAAAAAAAAAAACAAAAAACAAAAAAAAAAAAAACAAGTTAGGGTACAGGCAAGCATTTTTTTTCTTTTATTGACAAATACATTCTTTCATATAATACACTCTTATATAGTTTCCTCTCTATGCCTCCTCCCAACCCTCCCATCTGGATCAACCCTTTTCTGTCTCTCAGAAAACAGACAGGCATCTAGGTTAATAATAGAATAAGTTAAAACAAAAAGCAAATAACACTGGAATAGGACAAAACAAACAGAAGGAAGAGTGCAAGAAAATGTAAAAATCAGCTATAGATGCAGAGACCCATTCATTTGCACACAGAGAAATCCCATTAAAAACACAAAGACAAAAGCTGTAATATATATGTGAAAAACTGTAGAATAAAAACGATAATCTCTGAGGGGGGATGGGTGGGAAGGAGGGAGGGAATAAGGGAGAGAGGAAGGGGAGGGAAGGGAGAGGGAGAGAGCCTCTGACACGATCTTATGAAAGAAGGAAACTCCAAAGATGCTGCTGAGTTTGTTTTCTGCTAGCTATCTACTGGACATGAAGTCTATCCTAAGAGTAGTTTGTTTCCGCAGCAAGACTCCCTTGGAAAAAACTAATTTTTTATTTGTAAGTGGTTACTGACCAGGAGATAATCATCTTTTAGCTCTCGGATACCATCTGGTGCAGACCTATGCGTATTGCTTGGGCAAGCAATTTCTAATACTTTCCTGTATCACCTCTTCTATCCAAAGGTTTTGCTTTTTCTTTACATTTAAGTGGGTTACAATGAGATGACTACAGAGACAAAATGTACTATGATCTGATTTGAGCAGGTATTTCTCAGATTTTTGGTAACAGCTTTAAGAAAACCAACTAATAATACAAGGCATATCTAAAGAATGGAGATAGAAACAAACATGGAGTATATTGTTCATGCTGGAAGAGAACAAGTTTCAAAAAAATGTCAGTGAAGCTGAAGCCAATTATACCAAATGTTCAAAATCAGTCTGGAGAAAAGCTGTATCAAGAATGAAGGCCTCACAATTAACACCACAGCAGGCAGCAGCAAAGCCTCAACCTCCAGAAACTATCCAATCCCCAGAGCCTCAGTCTCAGCCAATTCTGCACCTACACTGAGGAGAGACCATCTACATCTAGAGGAGCAATCAACAGAGGTTCAACCCTGTCTGCACCTGAAGGAGCATTCAATAGAACCATAGCCTCCAACTACACCAACTGAATGAGAGAGACCCCCTGAAGCACAGGCTCCACCTGTACCGACTGGTGGAAGAGAAAGGTAGAAAAAGTAAGAATACTCTCAACAACACAATGAGCAATACAGCACCACCAGAAACTAGTTGTTCTACAGCAATAACCCCTCAACATACCAATGCTGATGAAGCAGATGAAAATCTTAAAAATAACTTTATGAGGACAATTGAGGCCCTTAAAGAGGAAGTGAAAAATTCCCTTAAAGAAATGGAGGAAAAGAAACAAAACACGAAAGAGAGCATCAAATCCCTTAAAGAAAACCAAGAAAAAGCAATCAAAGAGGTGAAAGAAACAGTTCAAGACTTGAAAACTGAAATAGAGGCAATAACGAAAACGCAAACTGGGGGAAACTCCGAAAGTGGAAAATCTGAGTAAACAATCAGAACTACAGACATAAGCAAAAACAACAGAATACAAAAGATGAAGGAAAACAATCTCAGGCGTTGTAGAGAAAATAGACTCATCAATCAAAGAAAATGTTAAATCTAACAAATTCTTAATACAAAATATCCAGGAAATCTGCGACACCAAGAAAAGGCCAAACCTAAGAATAACAGAGATAGAAGGAGAAGTCATACAGATCAAAGGCATAGAAAATAATATATTCAACAAAATCATAGAGGAAAACTTTCCCAACCTAAAGAAAAAATATACCTGTGAAAGTACAAGAAGCTTGCAGAACACCAAAAAGACTAGACGCCCCCCCAAATTCTCTTGCCACATAATAATCAAAATACTAAAAATACAGAATAAAGAATGTGGTAGAATATTATTTTAAGGTGTGTCTTTGTTTATGCTGCATTTGTTTAACTCTATGAAGCTGTTGTTACTGTACCTGTCTAAAATACCTGATGGTCTAATAAAGAAGTGAACAGCCAATAGCAAGGCAGGAGCAAGAATAAGCAGAGTTGGTAGGCAGAGCATAAACAAAAGGAGAGGAAGGGGGGAGAGAAAACAAGAGAACAAGGAAAGGAGGAAGACAGGGGCCAGACACCCAGCCAGCCATGGACTAAGAAGAAAAGTTAAGATATACAAAATTAGGAAAGATAAAAGTCCAGACAAAAAGATAGGTTAATTTAAGATAAGAAAAGCTAACTAGAAACAAGCCAAGCTAAGACTGGATACCCATAATTAAGAATAAGCCACTGTTGGGAACTGAGTGGAGCCCACCACCCCCAAAAGGCCAAAAGGGCCGCAGAGTAAAAACCATGCAACAAAGGAGAGACAATTAAGAGCTGCAAAGGAAACAGACCAAGTAACATGTTAAGCCAGACCTATCAGAGTTACACCCGACATCTCAATGGTAACAATGAAAGCCAGAAGGTCCTGGTCAGGCATTACACAGACAATAAGAGATCACGGATGCCAGCCCAGACTACTATATCCAGCAAAGCTTTTAATCACTATAGATGGAGAAAACAAGCTATTTTGTAAAACAGGCAGTAGAAAATCCCACAGCAGCAAATCCTTAAGAAGAGAAACACATACATAATACTACCACCACCAATAAAACCAAAAATAGCAGGAACTAGCAATCACTGGTCATTTTTATCCCTTAATAGCATTTGACACAAGCTACCCAGACTGGATATGAAAAGAATCCATCCTTCTGCTGCATAAAAGAAACATACCTCAACTACAAAGACAGACATTACCTAAAGAGATGAAGATCATTTCATGTTCATCACAGAAAAAATCCATCAATTCTGAATGTCTATGACCCAAATACAAGGGCACCCTCATTTGTAAAAAAAAATATACTAAAACTTAAATCACTCATCAAGCCCCACACACTGATAATGGGAGACTTCAATACCCCACTCTCACCACTGAATAAGTCTACCAAACTGAAACTTAACAAAGAAATAAAGAAACTAACATGATATAACTCAAATGGGCTTAACAGACATCTATAGAATATTCCACCCAAACACAAAAGAATATACCCTTCTTCTCAGCACCCCATGGAATCTTCTCTAATATTGACCACTCACAAACCTCAACAGATAAAAAATAATTGAAATGAGCCCCTTTATCTCCATGGCTTAAAGTTAGAATTCAACAACAACACTAATTGGAGAAAGACCATAAACTCATGGAAACTGAACAATGAACAACTAAATCACCACTGGGACAAGTGAGAAATAAAGGAATGAAAGACTTCCAAAAACTCAATGAAAATGAGTTTTGGGACACAATGAAATTACTGATAAGAGGAAAGTTCATAGCACTAAATGCCTACATGAAGAAGCTAGAGAAATACCACACTAGTGAATTAACAGAACTGAAAATACTAAAACAAAAAAGGGCTGGAAATAATGACAATGAGGGCTTAAAAAAAAAATCAATAAAACAGAAGCAAAGAAAACAATGCAAAGAATCAATAAGATAAAGTATTGGTTCTTAGATAAAAATCAACAAGATAGATAAACCTTTATCCAAACTTACTAAAAGACACAGAGAATACCCAAATTAACAAAATCAGAATGAAAAGGTGGACATAACAACAGACACTGAGGAAATCCAAGAAATCATCATGTCATACTTCAAAACCTGTACTCCACAAAATTAGAAAGTTTAAAGAAAACAGAAAAATTTCTGGATAGATACACATAACCAAAATTAAATCAAGACAGATAAACTTAAATAAACCTATAACCCCTACTGAAATGGAAACAGTCATTAAAAGTCTCCCAACCAATAAAAGCCCAAGGCCAGGTAGTTTCAGTGCAGAATTCTACAAGACGTTCAAAGAAAACCTAATACCAATACTCCTCAAAGTGTTTCACACAATAGAAGCAGAAGGAACATTGCCAAACTTTTTTCAGGTGGCTATAATTAACCCTGATACCCAAACCACACAAAGATACACATAAGATAGAGAACTGCAGACCTATCTCCCTCATGAACACTGACGCAAAAATACGAAATAAATTACCGGGCAAACCGAATCCAAGAACACATTAGAAAAATCATCCACCATAATTAAGCAGGCTTCATCCCAAAGATGCAGGGATGGTTCAACATATGAACATTGGTCAATGTAATCTTGTATAAACAAACTGAAACAAACAAAACAAAACATAACATGATTATCTCATTAGATGCTGAAAAGTCTTTTAAAAAATTCAATACCCTGTCATGATAAAGATCTTGGAGAGAGCAAGGATAGAAGGAACATACTTAAACATAATAAAGGCAATATACAGAAACCCAATGGAGACAAACTCAAAGAGATCCCACTGAAATCAGGAACAACAAGGTTGTCCACTTTCTCTGTATCTACTTTATATAATACACAAAGTTTTAGCTACAGCAATAAGACAACAAGAAGAAATCAAGGGGATACAAACTGGAAAAGAAGAAGTCAAACTTTTGTTATGCGCTGATATCATAATTTAAATAAGTGACTCTCAAAAAATTCTATCAGGAAAAATCTAAAACTGCTAAACACCTTCAGTAATGTATCTGGATACAAGATTAACTTAAAATAAAATATTCAATTGACCTCCTATATACAGATGACAAATGGGGCTTATAAAGAAATCAGAGAAACATCACCCTTCACATTAGCCACATATGACATAAAATATCTTGGGGTAACTCAATCAAACAAGTGAAAGACCTATATGACAAGAACTTTAAGTCTTTAAAGAAAGAAATTAATGAAGATATCAGAAAACAGAAAGATCTCCCATGCTCTTAAGATAGGATCAACATACTAAAAATGGCAATCCTACCAAAAGTAATCTACAGATTCAATGCAATTCCCATCAAAACCTCAGCACAATTCTTCACAGACCTGGAAAGAACAATACTTAACTTCATATGGAAACATAAAAAACCCAGGTTAGCCAAAACAGCTGTACAATAAAGGATCAACTGGGGACATCACCATCCCTGACTTGTGTATGTATATATAAGTGTGAATAATATTAATATATATAAAATGTTAAACAAGTGGTGCTGGTATAGCTGGCTCTTGACATGTAAAAAATGCAAATAGAGCCATAATTATCACTATGCACAAAACTCAAGTAGAAATGGATCAAAGGCCTCAATATAAATTCATCCACACTGAATCTCAGAAGAGAAAGTTGGAAATACCCTTGAACGCATAGACACAGGAGACCACTTCCTAAAGAGAATACCAGTAGCAGACACTGAGAGCAACAATTAATAAATGGGACCTCCTGAAACTGAGAAGCTTCTGTAAAGCAAAGAACACGGTCAACAAGACAAAATGGCTCCCTACAGAATGGGAAAAGATCTTCTTTACCAACCCTACATCTGACAAAGGGCTGATCTCTAAAATGTACAAAGAACTCAAGAAACTAGACATCAAACTACCAAATAATCCAATAAAAAATTGTGATACAGATTTATAAAGAGAATATTAGTGTAATATCCATTTCTCCTTCAAAACTCTTAGAATATTTTTAGATAAACTGATTATGGACTTTAAATACTTTAATCTCAGTAACTTCTCTGAGTAGATAAGCCAGATTTACTACTCAGGGAGTATCACAAAAAAGCAGAGTTCTCCTTTGAACACCTAAGGATTCATCCTCTATAACAGTCCCTCCTCAAGACAGACTGTCCTGTGCTTCCTACCTCTCAAAAGCTCTGGAGACTGTAAGTCAGTAGTGACCCCAACCATCCCAAATGTGCTGCTGATGAACCACCGAGAATATGAAATCTGTCTATTAACAAAGACTGAATAAGTTTTGGAGAAAATCAACAAACTCCCAAATGAACCTAAAAACAGATAAACAAATGGCGATATAACCAAGTTATTTATTGCTTATCCCTTTCCTGTAGAGTTACATGGTTTGAAAACCCTAAACTCTTTTTTTATCAAACTCCTGTGGGAAAAAAAAACCCAATTACCATTCAGGTTCATGGTTTTAACAGAACGTCCAGTGCTTATAAGCCTTTATAAATAAAGTTACAAGAAGGTGATGTTTATTTTGATTGTGCACGAATGTAAAATTATATCAAGTTTTTCCTGGTAAGTAAATAAATCACATGATGTTCTACTTAGGTGAGTGTGAGTCAGTCAGGCAAGGAAGCAACTGGCTTGCTCTGCACTTCTCTCCTGACAGAGTCCTAGGAAAAGATGTCATAATCCTTGTCCAGCGATACAGGATAGCTTGGGAAAAAACTGTTCACAACATGTTCATTTGGTTTGGTTTCTTACTGAGCTTTAAACTCTGGGACAAATGTTATAGCTCATATAGTAACATTAAATGATACAACTGAAAAAGAAAAATTTGGTGTGCATACAAAAAATTATGACACATCATCTCCCTTTGTTTCGTAAGCTCAATGACACATCTTTTAATGACACTAAGTGTTGCTGTCCAGCATGGGGGAAGCTAACTGCAGGAATGCATGGAAGTACAGGAGCATGGATGGTGTTATGGTTTCTGCATGTGCAGCACTACTTTTCTAGAATTCTTTACTGCAAATAAAGTTTGTCAGTCATGTTATAAACTTACAAGGATATGTAATTTACCTCTATTGTTATTTTTTGAAATACAATATTGTTTTGTAGCACAGGCTACACTCAAAGTTGGAATACTTTTCTGCCTCAGCTTTCTGGGTGCTAGGACTTAGGTGTTATATATCATTACATCTGGCTGTAAATGGCTATAACAGTTACTTTCCTATTGTTGTGCTAAAACACTTATGACCAGGATAATTTATTAAAGAAAGGATTTATGTGGGCTTAGTTTCAGAGGAATAAGGATCTATCACCATCATGATGGGGAAGTGTGGCAACAGGCAAAAATGGCAACTGCAGAAGCGAGAGATCACATGTCGATCTGCAAGCAGGAAGCAGAGAGAGAAAGAGGGCAGGGAGAGGACAAGCAGACTGGGGATGGAACATGGCTTTTGAAAACATCAACTGGGGATCAAGTATTCAAACGTCTGAGACTAAGGAACATCTGATTCAAACCTCCATAAATGCCTTCTTTGTAATATTTTAAGAGATAACCATACTGATATACTACATATATATTCTGAGCACTCAAAAGCTAAGGCAGAAGAATAGCAAGTTTGCTGATGATTTGACTACACATTAGGTTCTAGGCCACCCTGGGCTACAGGAAGACTCTTCTCAGCAACTTCCCTCAAAAGTGTTTCCTGAGAAAATGTGAACTTGGGTAATTTACTCACAAGCCAATCTTATGAATGCAGTTCCTTCTTAACCCTAGGTACACAAAACAAACCTAGAATTTACAGCATGTATTTAGAGATGAAACAAAATTATTTTGGAGATCAAACTGTGGAGTGAGAATGAATAGGTTGCTCTTTTAAAATATCTAATGAACACCTACTCTCTTGCTGCTTCATTCTTTTTATTATATTTAAAAAATTTATATACACTAAGTGCATGTCTGTGCACGACTGTGCCAAGTGTTGAGGTCAGAGGACAACTTTTGGGAATCAGTTAATTCCCATTATGCAAGACCCTGGGATTAAATTCAGGTCATTAGGTTTGTGCCTTTACCTACTGAGATCTCTTGCTGGTCCATAAATAGATTTTTAAAAAACAATATAAATGTCTCGAGAAAACAGATATCTTGGGTTGAAGACATAGCTCAGTTGGAAGAGTGCTTGTCTTGCACTCTTGAAGCCCTGACTTTGATCTCCAATAGTCTTTAAAAAAGAAAGAAAGAAAGAAAGAAAGAAAGAAAGAAAGAAAGAAAGAAAGAAAGAAAGAAAGGAAGGAAGGAAGAAACCTGGCCTCAGTTGTCCAGTATGCCTGTAAACCCAACAGTTGTTCAAGGTTATCCTCGGCCATCTAATGAATTTATAAGTTGAAGGCCAATCTGAAATATACTAGATCTTGTCATGGGGCAGGGAGACGGGGGTGGGGGGTTGGGAGGTGTTACTGAGCAAGATTTTATAGCTTTTAAATAGACAAAAACTGCAGAGTAATTCACCAATTACCAATTCAAAGTACTGTTGAAGAATGTGAAAAAGACATGGGTGAAGAAGAATATAGATTTAATTTTTTTCTTTAGAGATTTATTTCTTTTTACCATATGTATAAATGTTTTGTGTGTATGACGACATTTATGTGAGGGTACTGTGTGCATGGTTCCGCTCAAAGAGACCAGAAGAGGTCACTTGGATCCCCTGGAACAGGGGTTACAGATTGTTGTATGCCACCCTGTAGGTACTAAGAATTCCTGTATGCCACCCTGTAGGTACTCAGCAGTGAACATGACTGAGATACTAGAAAACCAAAGGGAAGGCAATGAGGAGCTACAATGCCGGAAACCACATACTACTTCTGTAGGAACTCAGCAGATGTGTTCAAATTCAGATTTATTTCTTTCCGGAAGCAACAATACAATTACTGTCTTTAACTCTGACTCTTACTCATGAAGGAAGCAAAAGGCAATTCAAGGGAGACATTAGAACCTTAGTTTTAGACAATCACACGTAAGACCAGACCAGTTTTCCCAAAGTTAAGTAAATGATGACATAACATGACTACACGCACTAGTTTCAAGTCTTATGAAAAGATCCTTTACTGGGTTGTAATAAACTATGTTTCTCTGAAGCTGAGTTAGTTTATTCTTCTCTCTTCATTTGATTTTAAACTTTCAAAGCTTTTGAGTATGGTTAAAGCTAAGTCAAGTTCCCACATGAAATATTAATGCTCTCATTTTTTACTGGTGGTGGGCATGTTTTATTTCAACAAGCACCAACATGCTGTCATTATTGCAGCTCATTCCTGCTAGGAGAAATGAGAGATTTAAGAAAAACTGAAAGCATGCTCTTCTTCGCCACCAGGCTGGAGACAGTAAAGGCAGCAGATGCTAGGTTACAGAAACCTCCCTTTTCTTTGGAAGTGCAGACTGGCTTTTGATTTTGGCTGCTTACCTCTGTAAATACAGAACATTACCATTACAAGACAGACATCAATCCTCTTCCATGTGATATATGGAGAAACTGAAGTACAAAGAAGTTCCTACAGTCAAAAAGGGGAGAACTACAATGTTATCATTATGGTGATCTTGAGATCATATAGTTTCAGCTTGACCACTCACCATTCCATGATCTCATTGAAACCTCACTATGTACTTATTAAAGAGACAGGTAATAGGAGGTAAGTATAAGTATATGGTAACTGAATAAGCTAAGAGATGTCTCCTTCCAGAACTAACAGTTGGAAAAGAAGTGAAAAAAGTAAGAAATTCAACTTCAAAAAGAGAAAAAGTAAGTATATTATCTTTATTTTTAGACGATGACATTCTCCTTGTCAAGACTCTGGAGAAATATAATTCTGATCAATTCAGTGTCACCAGTCAAATGAGCTGGTGTTTTCTTTGTGTTACTTGTTCTTTTTCAGATGCACAACAGTTTATGCATCACTTTCTCATCAAAATTAATTTTTATTATCTTTTGTTAAGATTGCCACAAAAACTCAGGTAACAGAATGTCAAAAAGATCCAGGGTCATAAGATTTGTTCTTTGCAGTTCGAATATGACAAAACAAATCCTCTTTATAATGTTTACATTTTCTAACTAATTACACAAGTATCTTCAAATCACTTTAACTTGCTTCCTTATATAGAAGTAATGCTTATTGAGTTTCATAAAAATATTTATTTGTGTGGTTATAAAGTTACAAGTATCAAAACTTCTCTAAAAAACATTAATTCAAGATCCAGTTTCCTGCATTATGAAGTAAAAGCCTTCCCAATGATTGGGAAGTCTTCTCAGAATACCACAAGAATCACTAGTTCAAAGGCACATCAAATGCAGATTAGGGAAAGAAGGTAATTAGTGCCTGCAGCTTTGTTTAGGGTTCCCAGTGCCAAGAACTTCGGTCAGAGCATATGCAAACAGTCTTTGCACATTATAATTAGAAGAGGGAACGGATGCAACTCTATATAATGATTACTAAAAACAGTAAGTGTTAGAACTGCTGAAAGGAACTCACGAACTTTCCCACCAAATCACCTTCCAGCTTTGTTGCTTTGTAAATACTTTCCTAAGCATTCTGAGGAGAGTACTTCAGTACTTCATGGGTATTTTTATTTTTTTGCTCATCCACTGTTCCACATGAATGCCCAGGACACATATAAAGCAAGAGCTTGTAAACTGAAAAGAGGCTTGGTACCAGTAAGACTGATGTATTAGAATGGGAATGGTGAATATTAAGACATAATTATTTGCTCTGCCTGACATTTCAGATTTAACACAGAAAAACTGTAATAGATACAATTCAAACTGACCTCTCCAGTTTCAACTTGGTCTTATAAGATTCAGCTGATCTTTGAAATAATCTATTTAATTGGCACCAGTGATTCAGAAATCTCTTCAATATCCTCAAAGCATTACATCAAACTGTGTCCTTCAAAGTCAACCGAGGACATCCTGTGCTGACTTATTTATCAATGGCAGAGGCAAGACTGCCCAAATAACACGGTAAAGTTAGAGCATGAAGTGGCAGAGCTGTGTTTGAACTAAGGAATGCCTGAGGTCAGCCAATTGTTTTACAAATTATGCCATGACGACCAATTATAAATGAAGATTTTGTTATTTGGTGTTCATTTTAAGACAGATTTATTACTAAATACAGGAGAATCTAGAATTCTAGATTCTAGATGTCTTTATGTTTACTAGAGAACTATAAATCAGAACTATCCATGCAATACAATAATACATGTCAGTTTAAAGCTATTAGTGGTCCACTGACCTTTCTTTCTTTTTATATTTTTGTAGGATTACCAATAGATCCAATACATTCATAGTTTAACATTTTGAAAAATTTGGTACTGTCAACATTCTCTTCTAATATACATTTCCTGTATTTCTGATAGCCAGCTCACATTGACAATGAATACTTAATGTTAAAAAGTTGGGGTAAGAGAGGTAGCTTAACAGTTAAGAGAGTCAGCGTGCAAGCACAAGAATCAGAATTACCCCAGCACATACACAACAAAGTGGGCATAGTCCCATGCACACCTTGAACCCCAGGACTGGAAGGGGGGGACAGGGACCATGACAACAGGGAGCCAAATGCTTGGTGTTTCTCAGACTCATTAAAGAATAAATACATAAAAAGGCAAGATCCAGGTTCAATGAGAGACTGTGCCTCAAAGGATAAAGGAGGGTATTGGACATCCTCCTTTGGCCTCTGTGCATGGTATTCCACATCCCACCTCCACAAGCACATACAACATACTCTGGTGTATAAGAAGGGAGAGAGGGAGAGAGGGGAAAGAAGGGAGAGAGGTTACATATAGCTTACAAAATGGTTCTTTATGTATGAAGTTAGTTTAATGTATTTAAGTCTTTTTCTACATAGTAGACATTGCAAGTAACTATAGAATTCAAATTTCTTACAGGATGGGAGATGTCATTCTGTAAATATATTTCTCTTATTGATGAATGAATAAATTTAGCACTGTTGGCCAATTACTAGTTTCTCATCAGCTAGCTCTGTCTTAAATGTCAACCCATTTCTATTAATCTAAGTACTTCCACGTGGTCTTATCGGAGAGAGGGGCTGGAGTTCTTCTCTCTTCATCCTCCATCTTGAATCTCCTCTCTCCTACTTCCGGAATCCTCCTTGTCTCCTAGTCCCACCTATCTTCCCTTCCTATTGGTCAACAGTGCTTTATTCATTAACCAATACAAAAAACATATTTACAGAATGACATCTCCCATCACTTACAGGTCTGCTTTATCATAAACTAAACCTCTCAAAATACATTCTAGTTGGCATAAACCACTTTTCATGTTTCATTTTGGCTCTCTGGAATTAACTGAGGAGGGCACTATCTCCTCTAGATAACTGTCCCAGCACCTGAATCTGCCTGTCAATCCGTTCTTCGAGTGTTTTC
Source organism: Cricetiscus sungorus (assembly GCA_030556225.1). NCBI lineage: Eukaryota > Metazoa > Chordata > Mammalia > Rodentia > Cricetidae > Cricetiscus > Cricetiscus sungorus. The sequence continues at coordinate 60,303,643 of JANBXA010000730.1, read as the reverse complement.
TCCCTTCTAGATACCCAAAAACTGTACATCTAACTAGGGTAAAGACACTATTTCTTTCCCACTCAAATACTGGACTTTCATTTGGATTTACTCTAAGCTGCTACTGTTTTCCTTAACTGTTTCAGAGATGAAATGTGAGTTGACCAGATGTGGTACAGGAGACACTACACATGACATAATCACTCAAATTTATGCTCTTGTTTTTATTTAACTTCTAACTTTATAAACTTCTTTTCATCTTCTAAATTAACTACTAATGGATTAACGCTTAGCCTTTAGTTTCTGCCTCTTCTAGTTTAGTACAAACACTGAATTGATCCAATAAAATGTGAGTTTAGTTCACACATTATTTTCCCATGGCCTACTAAATTTTGAACTGTTTCACAGTTATTTCTCAACTTTATCAGCTATTATATGTAACAATTCTAACCCACAAAACTCAGAATATATACCATTCTCTAAACACATTTCTTGCTTTCATAATTGATGACTAACCTTTTCTCTTTCTTTATATCTTACCATTATCTAGTAGACACAATGCTAACATACAACATGATAAATTACACCATTCAAAAATAAGTGATTCACTTTGGGTGAGTAGAGACCTGCCACATGACCACCAACTTTTCTACAGGCAAATACAATTCCTTTTCCTGCAAACAAAAACACCACAAGCTACTATGGGCAGCTGTTGACATTATCATCTCATAGCAATTACATACACATATTTGCTAGTATAACTTCTTACGAAGTTACTTAATTTTACTCTTTTTAGTAGCTCACAGTTATCTAAAAAAGTAAGGTTAAATGTTTTACAGACATTGTATCACTTCACATCACTTCTAGGCTTCAAGATTTTAGTAAGTGCTCTCCCATTTATACTGTCCATTCTATTTCTTTTGTGTGTAAAGTGGGTGGTGGTAATAGTATTAATAACAGACCTCACAGCCTAAACAGGCAATCTATTCAACTACAGCCCCCGCTCCTGACTTCTGACACATGACTGTGCTCAATTCTGAGCAGACCCAAAAGGCTGAAGCTCCAAACATCTTGTCCTCTTCTGTACCTTGTCCTCTGTTTTAGGGTTTTTATTGCTGTGAAAGCACCATGACCATAGGAACTCTTATAAAGGAAAACATTTAATTGGGGTGGCTCACTTATAGTTTTAGTCCATTATCATCATGGTACAGAGCATAGCGGTATGCAGGCAGACATGGTACTGGAGAAGTGGCAGAGAGTCTACATCTTGTAGGCAACAGGAAGTCTACTGAGATACCAGGTGGTATCCTAAACATAGGAAACCTCAAAGCCTGCCCCGCCCCCACAGTGACAAGGCCATACCCACTCCAACAAAGCCACACCTCCTAATAGTGCCATTCCCTGTGAGATTTGGCAGCGGCGGGGGTGGGGTGGGGGGTTGGGAGGGTGTCAATTCATTCAAACTACCATATCCTCACTATCTGCACCTCCTAGCCCAACATTCTCTTACCATGTTCCCTGACAAGCTGGCTCTATCTACTGAGAGCTCTTGTTGCTTCTCTGCTGCCTTCCCTTCAGAAAGGACTTGTTCTCACCTGGCCTGCTATGTTCTGTATCTCACTGAGCACCTGGGACTCGGTCTTGTAATCAACACATCAATGGTGTAAATGGCTAACTGTTTTCATTATAATCTATAAACAGTGCACCCTATCAGCAAAGGATCATGACTGAAAACGTGTGACTTCAACTTGATGGACTGTAATTCTTGCAATACTTTCCTATAGAATCATGCCCACTTACCAAAGCTGGAATTGAGGGGGAAATATATACACTGAAGTTACCAGGGAAAAAATGAAAAGAAATACCTCTGATACTGCACAGTCAAATGACTGAACTTGGGAGATAATGGAGAGGTAAAAAGCCTCAGACAAGAGCCAAATTACTTCTGGCTATCTATCTTATTTTTTTAACGAAGGCCAATCATCCCCTGCTGTGTCTGATCTAATATTCTAGAGATTATCAAAACCTACAAAATGTATTCATAGCAGAATATAAGCTTCTGCCAATCTAATAGGTAAGAATGCCATCAGGTAGCACCTGAAACCTAAAGAGTTTGTTCTGCTGTAACCCCATACTGGTGGTCCCTACCAATGTATTTGGTAAATGCCTAGATTTACGACTTTGTTATATAACTAATAAATCTCATATAACCACTAAACAGTAGAACATGCCCTTTAGGCAACTTGAATCCCTGTTCCTAGGCCATGGTTACTAACACCTGGTTCAAAAATACATTGTACTTATTCCTTTTGTGATCAAGGCTGTTTGGCACTGATAACTGAGACCTTGTAAGTAACGAATTTAGCAGTTTCCAAATATGATGGAACACTGTTTAAAAACTTCCAAAAAAACAAAACAACAACAACAACAAAAACCCAAACCACCTTCAACAAATTATCTGTAAACTTTTAAGAACTATTTCCTCAGAATCATAGAATAGCTATCAGTAAATGGCGAGGGCACTTGCTTCTTACTCTCCAGTAACTGACTGTCTGGGCTCTGAAAACAATCTATCTGAATGACTCTTCTTCGTCCCCAAGTACAATAGAAAGAATGCTGAAGCAGGGAGCAAACAACACTCCTGGACACAATGTTAACATCAACTGAAAACAGAAGGGCTAAACAGGCTTGCTAAAGTTTCTTTTAACACTATTGTCTACTTTACTAGTAGAATATAGATTTTGAAATCTACACCTTTGTAATGTTAGCAGCTGAGTTTGAAGTCTGGTTTCCTACAAGAATCTAGTTCTTTTGTGCTGCAGTGCTGAGACATTCTGGCATTCTTCCTCACTGACTTCCTTCCTGACTGTGGCAGGCAGGTTACAACAGGCAGTGCTTTCTTTAGGTTTACTGTGCTAAAATGTTGTCTGTGTTTTCTTCCACTGACATGATGCAACATTTGCCATGTTTATGCTCTACCTGTGTATGGTATTTCTTGACCCAGTACACAATAGTTATTAGTGCACCTTGAGTTTGAAGATGAAAAGCTGAAAGGATGCTTGACTCACCTGATTGTTATCATACTACATGGAAGTTACCCCAGTAAACCTGTGTTTTTATAGTAGGTTTGTATGAAAGTGTATCAAGACCCCAAGACTGGTGTTTTGAAGAGACTCCCCAAATTGAAATGTCAAAAGTTGACAGATATGGAGTTAGAGGACAGAAATTAATCTATGATCCAGGTTAGTCATTTTCTTTGCCAAAGTGGTTTAAACAAGTCCTTTCATCTTCTCAAAGCTGTAATTGTCACATTCGTATAAAAAGGAGGATTCAGATTGGCAGCAATTTCAACCTGTTCTCTGCTGTAACATGCCAGCAACATCACCCATCACCACTGCTGTTCAGTTACTTGCCTAGCAGTGCTGTGGAGAGAAGAGGCTGTGATGGGGCTGTACCTGATAAACCTAAAGTAGTGAACATCCTTCATACTCCTCACTTTTTCCACCACCTAGGACTACTTCAGGGCCAGTGACTGACAAGGAAGGACTTTCCACAACAGCATACTTTATTATTTATGATGATTGAATGGGCTTTGCTCCTTCATAGATAGATGGGTAGTAAAGAAGCTGTCCTTTTTACTAAAAACTACATAGCCTGTGATGCTGGAATGTGTGAGCTGACCAGGAATTAGTTTTATGTTAATAGGATGCATGAGCAACACTTTGTTATATAAATCAGGAGTTAGAATTCTTTTCATGGTGACCTACTCCTAACAGCAGCTTGAGAAAACAATGAATTCATTACTATGCCCATAAAGCAGGAAAAGTAGAACTCTTTCTAATAGAATAAAAAGAAGACTCTTGTAAAAGGTTCTTTATTCCTTCTTTCCAGAACATTTCTTTCACAGGAATTCTTCACCTGTTTATTATAACATGTCCTTTTAAAATCCTGAAGTCCTGGATACTGAAAAGTGTAGCTAGTAACAGAATACTGCACAGCTAAGTTCAGAAAAGAAAACCCTACACCCTTCTTCTGGGATCTGGAGTCTACTCAAGTCTCACTCTATTAGTTTTTATTTTTAACAGAAAAGACACAGATTAGGGTTCCACACATCAAGTGGGCCTAAGGGAAGGGAGAAGGAATACAGGCAGAGGAGATTAATGAAGATTCAGGCTGTGCAGTATTAAAGTGCTCAGTCATACCTTTTGATCCTTCTTCCTAAGATCTATGACGGAAGTTGCTCTAACTTTTTACTTTAACAACAACAAACACCCACGTCAGCACCAGACTCTGTATTTTGCTTTATTTATGTTCTGCTTTGTGCTCCTAGTCTCCACTATAATCCTAACCCACAATAACAATGTCACTGTCTAAATGCTATGCTGATGTCAAAGTTCCTCTAGCAAATCCAATTGACACACCTTTAAAGGACTCTCATAAGGTTTTAGACCAATTCCTAGCCAGAATCTAACAGGAATGGCTTCCGAGTCCATTCTTCCTCAGAATCACTGTTACTTTTTGGTTTCTCTTTTCTTTTCTTCCTTTCTTTCTCTTTCTCTTCCTCTTCTTTCCACCAACGCCTGGCCACTATTACTTTCTTAAATATCATGAGTGCAGTCTTTTCTGCATGCCTGTCTACTAGGATTCTGGTCTTCTGAGGCCCCACCAGAATTTCCCAATGCTCTGATTCTCTACCCTGAAATTGCAAACCTTCCAAGTTCTTCCTAAAAACCAGTTCCAAAGGCCCAAGAACCACATGGACTGGTTTAACTGTAGTGGCCTCATTTCCCTGCTAATTTGTGCTTTAGTTTTTCTTGCTACTGTAACCTCCCTGATACCACTAACAACAAAAACCCACCTTAGGGCAGGAAGGATTTATTTGCTTATGATTTCAGAGGAGAAGGTCTGGCAGCACAGCTCCTAGCATGATGCAAAGGAAGGCCAGGTGCTTTTAAGAGGTTTCTGGCATGGGACAGTGTTTTCCTTTATTTTGGTTCAATCTGCACATTCTTTGAGTTACTGTTATATACTACATTGCTATTTCTATGAATATTTAAGGCACTACTGTCTTAAGTATGTTCTTTGATCTTATTCCCATTCCAGTGACAGATATCTAATGTCATCTTTGTTAAATTACCAAGTCTGTCCCAAGTATAACTAATGCTCTAGGAGTTTCTTGTTTGTTTTTTAGAGGAAAGGGGTCTCTTGCTTTTATTATTGCTGTTTGTCTCTTCTCTGAGTGCACCACTGTAAATGAGTTCATTGCTAACAGCTGATCTGCCCACTGTTTTTTATTTTGCACTGTCTCATTTGCTATTAAACAGTGAATGTGTCTTTTCCAATTGTGGTTTTTAATATCTAAGTGTCTGTTATATGATTGCTTTTCAAGAAGCAAAGTTCTAGAAAATGACATTTCAGAAAAATAAAGGTTAAGGGAAACAAACTCTAAAAACCTAGAAACTGGATCATTTCATACAATAAAAACTGAAGGTAGAAAGGAAAGGAGAGAAGAGGAGGGGAGAGAAGAGAGAAGGGGAGGCGAGGGGAAAGACTTTGCTTTATCTCTCATTCACTGTGGTCTAGTCTTGTGATGATGACAGAGACGCACAGTAGGACACTGCACAACTGGATACTTCTTTCAGGGCAATTTGTCTCTTTTTTAAAATAAATTATTTATTTTTATTTTATGTCCATTGGGGTTTTCCTCTAGGTATGTCTGTATGAGGACACAGATCCCCTGGTACAGGAGTGAGCTGCCATGTGAATACTGGGAATTAAATCTGGGTCCTCTAGAAGAGCAGCTAGTGCTCTTAACTGCTCAGCCATTTCTCCAGCCCTCCGAGGGTGATTTCCTAACATGAGAACCTTGGCTACTATGCATAATAAGCACAAACTGGACAAAGGTCACCCAGATGTGCTTGCTCCAAGGTGTAACAGGAAGTTGTCAAGATGACCCTGACATAGACACAAAAGTGAATCATGACAGACATTTTAGCACACTCAGCTTCTAATAAAAAGAAGTAGGAGATGAGTGAAAGGTTCACTGGGTAAAACATTTAGCAGCCAAGCAGGAGGGTGTGAGTTCAGAGCCACCCATCCATGTAAAGGTAAGACAGGCTGGGTGAGCTTTCCCCAAGGAAAGCTGGCTAGCGAGACTAGCTGAATCAGTGAACTTAGTTTTAACTGAAACCTTGCCTCAATATTTAAGACAGAGACTGACTGAGTATGGTACCTGTTATCAATCTGGGGCCTGCACATGCTCAATGGACCTTGTGCACCCACTCACCTATATATGTGAACATGCATATGAATATTAATGTAACGCACACACGCACACGCGCGTGCGCACGCACACACACAGAAATATAAAAGGAAGCTAAGACAGGACTGACTTTGTTACTCAGACTAAAATAAAGCCAATTCATTTTCTGAAAGAAAAGCAAGCAGGAAGAACACTGGGAATATCTTAGTAAGACAGATATATAGTCAATACTATGAAGACAATCTAACTTAGGACAGCATATTTATTAAATGTCTGCTTATAATGAACTACTTGTAAATATCTCAAATTATCTCTTAAATTTATTATTTTATCTATGAAATGCCAGCTGTTGTCTTTTCTTATTGGATGATTTGGCCAAAAGAAGCTTTCTCATTTCAAATGTCCCTAAGTGTAATATAACAGCTCACACCCAAAGCATTCCAGCTCCTACCTCTCTTCTCTTTAAAAGTGATGGAGACCTGGGCCAGGGGGGATCGTTCAGTGGGTAGAGGTGCTTTGGTGAAGCTTCATGACCCATGGTAAACCTTTGGCACCCACATGGTGAGAAGAAAGAAAGAACTGACTCGTGCCGTTTGTCAACTGACCCCACACGTGCCATTGTAGGGTATGTGTACTCAGGCCCTTCTCCCAAAAAATAAACGCAGCCAAAAATAAAAAATCTTTAAAGATTTTAAATTTTACACGGTGATAGGTTTCTTTCTTCATATGTGACTTGTAGTTAGATGAATACTACCAAAATTATTGTCAAGAAGAGAGGTATTTAGGGCATATTTCCCATCAGAGCAGTTTTAGGTTCCACAGTCATATAACCTCCCTCATCAGTTTCTTCCAGTGAAGCAAACATTTACATGGGATGTTCTCAGAGCTGTCTACAGGAATGGAGAAACACACAGTGACATAAATCCAGTCATGACATCATACAATGTAGTCCGTTGTACTACTAAACATACTCAGTACTGCTGCTGACCCTCTTCCCTCAGCTCCTGGGAAGCATTCATTTTTCTACTGTTCCCAATTTGTTTCACCATGTACTCCCACATATTTTCATGACTTACTGTTTTAACTAGAGGAAAATGTAAACCACCATTATTTTTAAAAGTGTATGTGTTCTGCACTATCATAAGCTTTTGCCAAGGCATACTTTTTACTGAAAATTAGGACTGTCAATCCCTTCCCCCAAGAAAAGCAGCAAACTAGAGAAGGCTAGGCTACAACAATGAGCCAGTCCAGCCAACTCTCATTAATACAGTCAGTCATTTTGGCAGAAAGTAGAAAGAATCAAGAAACACTAATGGCATCAGTACTAAAACTGAATACAGCTCTAGTCTGCAGTGCTGTTTCCAAGACATCCACCTTTGTAGATCTGCTTCCAAAACGTACTTTGTAACCACCCACTCTGCACCACTCCCCAGAAAAAATATCTCACTGCTGCTTAACTGTTAGGAGTGCCTTTTGCTTCCCCCCATTCTCCAGAAACTCATTGCTGCTGTGTACATGTAACTTCTAGTAGTGCTGAGAAAGAACAGTGTGCATACTAAATAAGAAAATTGAGATTATCATTTTTAAGCTATGTATATGGTTAAATAACTACAAAGGATGAGATTTCTAGCTTTAATACTACAACTTAAATGGAAGAGCTTTACATAGTCATTCCAATGCATTCAGGAGATTTAAGTCCACAGAGACATGCCACCTTAGCATTATCCATTTAAGCCCGGCTTTGAAAATTTTTAAATTGCCTTTTCTCTTTTCCTTGATTTTGTACTTTTTTGTACCCCAATAAGACCTCCTTGTTTTGTTGATTATCTTGTAATAGTTCTAAAGAATAAAAAGATTTTTTTTGAAAAGGCAAATATATTGGAAAAGAATTTTAAATTTCAGTCACATGAACACAAATTTCCAAGAGTTCTGTCACACAATTGTACAGATACATTAAAGACTTTTGAGAACTACTAATAAGGATAAAAAGCACAGTGAAATTCATTTTTAAAGAAGAGAAAAGTGACATAGGAGCCTATTCTCCAGTGAGTCCTTGTAAAAAATAAGATGTTACTACTTACTGCTATGGTTAATTTAAAATTTCTATTTCATTTCGAAATTGTAAAACAAGGGTCAAAGAGACCTTGTTTACATCAATTAAATCAGAATAAGTATTATATCTCTTATGAAACTTTAGTCATATATTAGAAAACATGACAACTGAAAATCTGTTTTCACTGTAACTACTGAGACAATTTAAGTACAAATGGCAAACAGCAATTATTCCAACTTCTAGGCCACACTCCAAATCTCAGGCCTGTCACCTTCCCACACCTGCTACTTGAGTGTTAGAGGCAGTAAAGAGATGTCTATAGGACCAGATCTTCCTTACAAGGTGTTCTGTAAGGTCAGTTTAGGTACCAAAAATCTAGACATTTCTCTAAGCTATCACTCTTGTGTATGTCATGCATACCTCACACAGGAAGCATCCTTGCTTAAACAAATTAAACTGTCAGAATGAAGGTAACAAAGGAGTGAAACTGTAACACAATATCATCGGTAATAAAACAAGTTTATTCCATTATAGACCTTGAAATTACCAGATGAAAGAAAGGAAAAATGGTTCACAATGGAACAAAGCCAGAAGCTAAAATAGTGTTAAGGGCATCTTGACAGATGACCCCCCCCCCCATAGGAACAATGTTGTATGACAGTTCAGATTGTGTCAGCTACTCCCCAGTTATGCCTGAACAAATGTCATTGATTTCCAATATGTGCTGTTCAATCTGGGGTCTCACAATGAGGTAAATAAATTATGTATTCTTAATACACACATCTTTGTTGTTGTTTCCCCTTTAAAAGGAGAAGGGGTGTTCATGTAGCCTAGGCTGCCTTTCTGTACATCCTGAAGCCACAGTACAAATCCTAGCTCTTACACATTTTAGATGGAGGGCCTGGAATTAAAGCTTTCCCTCTGGTTTTCTTATCTGTAATAGTAATCTCACACTGAATTAAAAACACATCTTAAGAAGGAAGACATGGATCTAAAGTATTTTCCATAAACATCTGTCTATACTATAGTCTGAAACTAAAACCACATGAATTATAGCCCCTAATAGAAAGCCAGGGAAGGGAGACTAAAGAGTATAGTAGACAGAACACACATAGCTTTCCTCAAGTAGTGTTCTCTTCCTATTTTCTTGACCTAGATGGCTATAAGGTTTTTATACTTTATTTCAAATAAATGATTCCTAATTCTAAGTAGACCTTGAAAGCTTAGTATGAACATAATTGCTAAACTAATAAAAGCACACACAAAGAAATAAGACAAAAGGATAACTGGGAAATTACAATGGGGAGATGAAAATTATCCCAGTTATTTAAAAGTAAGTAGAAAACAGAATAATTTGAAATAAGGGGACAAGCAGAAAAATGTAGTACTATTTTAGACATACATAGAAAATATCCTAAATATTAACACAACACCAATAAAACTGGCATTATTAGATTAGTATGCAATTAGATGCAATTAAATATCACCTATAAAAGGTTACAGAGAGAAAGTAACATGGATGTGTTAAAGATTGTAAAATAACTCACAATTATACTAAAATACTGAGAACTGATACAAAAAAGAAAACATGGATGACTAAGTTAATAATGGGAAAATAAGAATATAAGGAATAAAGGAGATACAGTGACAAATGAGTAGGAACTTAAGAAAAAAGCATCAATATAAATGAAAAAACACTAATAAAAATGAAACAAAAACTGATAAATCCTGAATCATATTTGACACAATTGTCTCTCAGAAAGTAGTAGACCAAAGGAGAATCAAAAAGTATCTGGAGGCAAAAAAAGTATCATCAAGTGAGGCGATCCCATAACATTGGCAGGGCACTACATGTCACAGAGACACTTTCAAAGGCTGAGGGGAACATTCAAAGAGAGTTCCACAAGTTAGATCATTAAACAAAAACAAAATAATTAAAAAAAGAAAAGAAATACAACCCTTGCTCTTTAATCATAGCAATTAAACTAATTCCCTAAACGACTAGGGTATATGGAGAATTCCAAACATTTAAAAATTAAGCAACATATTTCTAAATAATTGGCCAAACACTTGAACTAACAAAAATAAAAAAAATAAAACACATCTAAGAGTTTGTGAAATGTAACAACAGTAGTTCCTGGAGGGAGATCTATAGCATTTGAAAAGGAAAGTTCAAAGTTAATAATCAAAGTGTCAGCCACAAAAATGAGAATAAAACCAAAATATACACAAAGGAATAAGAAATAAAATTAGATATAATAAATCAATAGAGAAAAATCAGTGATACTACAGCATTGTGATGAAAGTATCAATAGAAGAAACCTATGACAGAAGATCCTTGTGAGGATGGTCTAATAAAATTGACACAAAGGAAAGAGACATAAACTGCAAATATGAGAAAGGAAATAATGACAACTCTGGGTATATGTGTGACAAGTTAAATTAGGTGGTTAAAATTCCCTGAAAAACACAATTTAACAAAATTTATTTTATAAGAAGAGAAAGATAACCACAATATTTTGTTTTCTACTAAAGGCAATCAATAAACCCACTGCTCTGATAGGAAACTATATAGGAAGTGTAATAAAGGACAACTATAAAACATGTTGAGAACTGATAAAGAAATCTTCAGTATTAGCAAATTAATTTACAAGCATACACACATATTTATGTAATAAAACTAGTAATTTGTCCTGAGAATTACAGAATAATTTAACATTTTAAGATCATTCAATATTGTTTATTAGCAGACTTCAAAAGAAAAATTCCACAATGATCTGACACTTGTAAAGCAGCATTTGACAAAACTTAAAATTTCACATATGACTTAAAAACTCAGCAAACCAGGAGCATTCAACCTAGTAAACAGCTAACATACACAGAAATTTCCATGTTCAACTTCTGTTCAGCATGTTACTAGATATGTTTCTACCCAGTACAAAACAGCACAAATAATAAAAGGTACATAAAGTGTAAAAATAATAACCCTTTCATTCATGGATACCATGAATTCCAAAATACCGAAGAAGTAACTCCCTGAATCAGTGCATGTAAGAAGTGGCCAACAGACAAAAATTAATTATATCACGATACACTAATAATCAACAACTGGAATGAAAATCTAGAATACTGTTATAATCCCATGAGAATTTACTATTATAGTATAAACTTAAATAGGTACAAGGTTTCTACACCATAAACTATAGATCTCTAAATTAAAAAAAAAAAATCCAATAAACATGTGATGTTCATGAGGAGATTATTATTACATTGAAAATTCTCCTCAAATTGATTTAAAATAAAAATAATACCCAAAAGTACCAGCTGAATTGCTCAGGGACATCAACACTATGATACTAAATGTCTCTATGCATGAGCAAGTGTATTGGAACAGACACCATGAACTGTAAATGAAGATCAAAGTTGGAGGATACATATAAAGCTACCACAGTAAAGACAGCACAGATTATCAAAGAACAGAAAACAACAAAAAACAGTCAACCACCCACACAAAAAATCCAAATTGACAAAACCTAGTGCTAGCAAGTTTAAGAGTATCAAAAAGGTTTAAGTAATTTAAAAAGCAACATAGTGATTTCTTACAAAGTCAAGTGAAGTTGATTCTTCTGTGACTATGCATACCTACTTAATATTATCCTAGCGATAAAAACATGTTCACACAAAATTCTGCCCATAAACATTTACAACTTCATTCTTCATAGCAAAATTGAGAGCAGTTTAAAATGTACTTCAACAAGTACACAGGTTAACTGTACCACTGGTCAGGTTTGTATTTTTATAAAAAGTGAACTTGTTATATGTACAGCCAAACATTACAACTTGAAAGAAGCCATTCTCAAGAGACTGTACATTGCACATATGCTTCTCTGTGACATTACAGAAATAGCAATGGTAACTGAATAGACACACTAGTTATCACAAATAGGAAGAAAAAGGATGGTGACATAAAGGAAGTCTTTGGAGTAAATAAATCATTGTACATTGTAATCATGTGGCTGTCTCATTAAATCTACACTTATTAAAACTATAGATCTTGGCTCTGTGACCTTGATTAAGTTTTTTTCCTGTGTACATGTTCTTCTTTGTAAGATCAGGTGTGAGAATAGTATCTAACACATAAAGACCGGATGACCAAAAAGATATATACATTATATAGGTGCATCACTTAAAAATCCTAAATTGAATGTGCCATTCTTACAATGGTTAAGATGGAATGCAATTCAATATACTTGGTTTAGAGACCTTATTGTGGAAGAGTGATCTTGTAGTCAAGTTTATGGGCATTGGCCACAAAGGGAGGGGATGAAAACTCAGCTCAGCAACAAGAGCTGAAACCATCTTATCACCTTGTGTTAGCAGCCTTGTAGCAGCACAGTCTTCTCTTTTAAAGACTTAAGAAAAAATACTGCAGCCCCAACACTCAGGATTCTTTGTAACAGTTTTAGGAGAATGGGCATAGGCCTTGATCCAAATGCTACGACAGGTTTTGAAGATCCCACATGGAAGGCCTCACCCTCCCTGGGGAGCAGATAGGGGATGGGATGGAGGTTGGAAGGGGGACAGGGGAGTAGCAGAGGGTGAAGGAACTGGGATTGACATGTAAAACAAGCTTGTTGCAAATTTAAATAAAAAAAAAAATATGGCTGGGTGGTGGTGGCACATCCCAGTGCTTGGGAGGCATACGCAGGCTGATCTTTGTGAGTTCGAGGCCAGCCAGGTTCTACAGAACGAGTGCCAGGACAGGCTCCAAAGCTACACAGAGAAACCCTGTCTCGAAAACAAAACAAAACAAAACAAAACAACCCCCCCCCCAAAAAAAGGAATAATGTTCAATGTATTTTAAGCAAACCAAAGACCTGTAGGTGACGACTCCTTTGGTAAACCTCTAACTCCAAAGTATTTAATTATGACTCACGACAGTAGCAAAATTATACTTATGAAGTAGCATTGAAAATAATTTTATGGTTAGGGGTTATCATAACATGAGGAACTATATTAAAGGGTTGCAGAATTAGGAAAGCTGAGAACCACTGGTGTTAAGGCATGATATATACATCAATAAAATTATCTGATTATAGTTAAGTATGTAATAATACTTAAAGTCATCCACAAGCATTTAAAATCCTGTATTTGGACATTATTAAATCACTTTCTATTTTGCTGTACTTTTGTTTTGTTTTCTATTTGAGGCAAGATCCTTCCTGCCTCAGCATGTGGAGCATCACCAAGCCTGGTACATTTTGCTGGGTTTTAGAGGAAGGGTTGAAGTAAAGAATCATTATTAAGTAATGAGGTAGTTAATGATGAGAGTTCATAAGGAAGAAAAGAAACCACAAAGACAGAAAACTGGACATAATTCTAGTCTGCGATTTTTCTTTTGGCTAATTGCTTAAAAAGTCTAGCCATAACTATTTTTCAGTCATTAAAAAGAAACTTCAATATAATTCTAACTGAATTATTGATTATCATAATTAAATACATAAAAGCCAGTCATTAAACATTCAAAGTTAAGCTTACACAACTAATTTTAATAACAAAATAAAACCCCATCACATCTAACTTGAAAAAAAAATACAATCTGTGTTAAAACCACTTTTTCATGTTATTTCTTCAGTGCAAGTTCTCAAAGAGAGTGGTGGATGCTGTATTCTTTAAGTGTGCAGCGATTCATTAAAAGTGTTTATACCAAAAGAACAAAAAATGGCAATCAGGTTCTAAAATGTTTTAATGTTTACCCTGACATTACTACCAATTTCCAAAAAAAACTACAAGGAAGATGGGTTTTAAAATACAACGGTTTTTTCCCGATTAAATGCACTTCTGAACTACATACATGCATGTAAAGTTAAACAGAAGGAACACAAACACAGTTTTTAAACTACAATCTTAAAAATTTTAAGAATATCATTTGTGGAACACAAAAGAGATTTCCTTCTCAGCAACATTCCAGGACACCGCTCTTTCCTGCCCACTACAGACAGGACTGCACTTGTCTGGGAGCCACTAAAGTGTTTACACAAGGCAGTTTTCCTGAATCTTCTTATTACGAACACAAAAGAGGAAATATAGTGAGCCTCCAGTATATGATAAAGTCTGTTTAGAACAGACTCTTTCCCTCAGAAGAGCTAGGCTAACACTGTGGAGGGTTACCTATATATAGGCAGCAACTGCCAGGAAAGCCTCTGGAACAAATGTGACCAAAGAATCAGCTAGAGTTTACAGTACTATGCCTCAGCCTCTGAAAGACTATCCCCAAATTCACAGTACAAAAAAAAAAAAAAAAAAAACTCTATAATAATTGTAACAAAAAAAAAAAGCTTAATAAAAGAAAAACTTCTAAACTACAAAAGTTTTCTAAGTGGCCACCTAACAAAAATAAAATAAAATAAAATAAAATAAAATAAAATAAAAACACCAACCAACATCAAACCCAACAAATAACTGGCTTTATGTGCCAATTTCCTTCTTTCAATTTAACAAGAAAAAAAGACTATTTATCATTTACAGCTAAACATATTTATTATAATTTCAACAGATCCACCAATAAAGAGCTTTGAATTCTGCTTTTAAGTGCATTATAACATGCAGTTCAATTGTTGGTTTCGTTAGAATTCCTAATAAAACCAAAAAGGGTTAAATATTTCAAGTTAAAAACAAAATCACATGGTAGTAATAGCATTTAAATGTGTGTATATAGTCTTTTCATTCAGTGGGCAAATAGCCACATAACAGCTGTTATCTGAGAGTTATTCAAAGTGATTTGATGTCTTCTGACTTCAAGCTATCAGAATGAAGAAAAAAAAAACCAGTAACAACAATGACAACAACAACAACAACAACAAAAAACCCAAAACAAAACAACAAAAAACCCCCCAGCAAACAGCAAGGGATGAATAACTTCAGAAAATCACTGACTAAACAACACAGCAGAGAAGCAAGTTGGAAAACAGATGTACCAAGTAAGAAAAACAGCACCACCAAAGGACAGAAACTAGGTAATGTCAAGGTTATTAAGTGTGAGCCACAGCTGGAGAAAATGGTCTTCAAGTAAATGGGGAGTAAATACATAAGCACAACAGGTACAGGACCCCTGACTGCAGACACAATTGCTAAGGTACAGGCAAGGACAAGGGTAGTGGCACTTGTGTCAACATTGAGAGCCAGGAGGGCTACACTTGAGCAGTAAAGAGGATTTTCAGTTCTTCAGCAGGCAATGCTGTCACCGCAGCAGACATTCTTTCAGAAAGAACAGTATAAAACAGAGTCATGATAAAGTGGAAGAGGAAGAAAACAGTGTCAGAGAGACCAATTCAGAGCAACCACAATAACCCTGGGAAAGAACTGAACCAGAACAGCTGCATAATGGCAAAGAAAAATAGGGTATGTTTTAAATTAAAAAGCACAACCAGTGACTGACCTGACTGGATTCAAATTTGTGTCTAATTCCTACATCATAATGATTATTAATAAATTCAATTGACATCAAAGAGTAGAGTTCACAGAACAGAAAAGTGTCACTGGGGCTAACAACAATTCTAGGGGTGGATGGTAAGCAGAACTGAATTTTTCTGTAATCACTTGTCTCTTTGCAAGTATACTTTTAATGCAGTTAGGAAAATAAAGATGTTTAAACGGACACAAGCTACCAAAAAACTAAACAAAAATATTCATTTTGGGGGGAAAAGTGTCTTCAGGGGCAAAGGAAAGAGGAAAACAACAAAAAGCAGGCTGGGTTGCCACGTTCTACATAAGACATTATACTTACACAGTAGTGTTACACATCAATGGAAAAATTGTTAAATACCTGTATCCAGGACCTGAGTGTTTAGGACACTAGGTATTAGAACAAGCTTTAAATTTACTGAGTAGATGTACATGTTCTCTTACTTCTCTCGATTACAACCCTGGCTATGTTCAGTTTACTTTCTTTTTGTCTCTGCTCTGGACTCCTCACATCCTCTAGATTCTTTCTCTCTTATTTATAATAAAATCCCTCCCCTTAACCACACTATCAAACAGCCATTTCTGTACCCTCTTGCATACAGAGGTGCCTGACTTCCTGGAGAGCTTAGAAAGTCACCGACTAAATTGAAGCTGGTTCTAAGTAATTTTGATAAACCAAGTATTTTAAGATTGGGCTGTGTATATAGAGCTATTCTTCCAACCACTCATGCAAAGTAAAAACTGTAACTTTTTCAAAAGTAAAATTCAGTACATTACTGAATTGTAATGTACCTATCATGGTATATCCTCAATGTTTTTATTCTCATCTCTAACATCATGACAAAATATACTCCTTTCACATCTGGTTCCATGTTGGTCACATCATCTGGAAGTGTGCTGTTATCACTAGGTTAACCTAATCCATTGTTCAAAAGTTTTTGGGTAACTGATAGGCTTCTGTGCCTGAATTAAAATCATTGAGGAGCTAATTCTTACTCTGAGGTTACATAAACTCAAAGCATTGACCAATAAATCAAAAGGAAAAGTCTGTGCCCTATAGTTTTTAGGAGATGGCCTTTTGAAACTGTGTAAAACAAAGATGCTAATGATTAGGAATTAGAAAAATCAGAAAATATACTGTTTTGTATGTAAGTTTTTAACCTGATTCAGTAAGTATACTTTTAGTCTACCATTCAGACAAAATAATTATCATTAGTTTCTGCTGGGAGGACAACTGAACTATGAAAAACAGAAATAACTAAGATATACAAGAAGTAAATTTGTAAAAAATATATGAAGTATAATAAACTTCAAATTTTTCCTGGTAACAGACACCTATAAAAGGTAGATAGTAAGTTTAAAGCCAGCCTGGGTTAAAGAACATCAGCACATGTCAAAAACAAACAAACCAAATTAGCACCGGCTTAAAATAAAGGACCATTAGTGTTGTCTGATAAGAGACTCTTCAAAGTAACTCAAGAATAAAAAAAACTATACCAGCCTGAAGTGTGTGTACATATACATACGTACACGCACGCACGCACGCACGCACACAGAGGCCAGCAGAGGGCTAAGGTTCTCAGAGATGGGGTTACATCATTTGTGGGATGCCTGACTTGTTATATGGTGCTGGGATAAAAATCTAGGTCCTCAAGGTCTCACTGCAAAACAAAACTAATCCACCTTTCCTGCCTGTCTGAATTTTAATCTCAATGATCTGAGGCACACATATAGCAAAATTAACAAGTTAATTCAGAAATATTATTTGCTTATTTATTTTTCATTTTTCTTTCCTTTGTTGTAGGGGTGCATAATTTCCTTTTCACAATCACACACACACACACACACACACACACACACACACACACACACACACACGTTATCTTTTAACCTAATATTTCTAAATTAAGAGGAAATTTTCTACTTTAAAGGGGGCTCTAGGTTTTGGCCAAGCTCTGAATATAGTTATTTAATCAATAAATAAGGACCTTAAGGTTATTTCTGATATTAATGAAGTGTCTACAAGTTCCTATCTGTAAATTTACTATGATAAACTCAGTATCAATGTTTTGAGACTACTGAAAAGACTCTTTAACTACATTATCATAGTTGACTTTATTTTTTTTTTTTTTTTACTTCTTTTCTGGCTGTAAACTCTACTATGAAAAGTTAAATTTGTGAAAAATAAATGTAAAAACATGAAGGTATTTGATTAAAATTAGAATTTAAGGATAATACTGAAAAAAAAATCTCCTAGTTTTTCCACTGTATCATTTTCATATACTATCACTGATATTCATATAAGAACTTCATGACCATAAATCCTAGCTTCTGTCTTGCTCTGTTGTTTCCCCTCATTTTCTTAATGAGTAGTAACGAATCCTTTCTATTATCCCGTTAACTCTCCTGGAAAGTTGGATGCTTATAACAACCATAGAACATTGAATTCTAGGCTAAATCAGAATTCAAGTGCTCTTTGGTCACACACCTGCAAATCACAATGAAAAAAAAAAAAAAAAAAACCAAAACTTTATTAAATGCAGCACTTGAACAAAAACATCTGAATTAGAACACAAGAGAATCCTATATGAGAGATGACAAAATGAAGTAGTGTCCAACTCCTGGCTCACTCACACAACAAGCATATCCCTGTTAATGATATGAACAAAACAGTGATAAAAAGTAGCAAATGAAAGTCAATTTTGATTATTTTTTTGCATATGTAAACATGGCTAAAAGCTAACTGCAAGCTCCTTAAAGAAATGATCAAGACAAAAGCAAATGAGATCTGTCAGCTCTACTGAAGAAGTACTAACTTCAAAATAACTTATTATTCTCTGGAATTAGTAACTCATTTCTTCTGTACAACTCTCATCTCCTTCAAAATTATGCTACAGCACAGAAATTTAAATTCTGAAGCAGTCTCTAAGGGAAGGATAAAAAGTATAAGTAACATCATGGTAATTAATATATGAGAAACTGACACCATCTGATTAAAAGATAAGGCAAATTTTGAGACATGAAGTCACCTTACAGCACTATCTTCATTACTCATTAGCTTTTCAATTATGGCAAGCTAATCTTTCTGAACAGTGATGGGAGATGTGATTCTGTATATACGTTTCTCATACTGTTAATAAAGCCCTGTGGCCAATAGAAAACTAGATAGGTGGGGCTAGGAGACTAGGAGGAGGAAGAGGAAGTAGTAGGTGGGGTCGACATGTAGCCCAGGGAGGAAGGAAGACGCCAGCCGCAGCTCCCCGATAAGATGACCACGTGGAAATACTTAGATAAGTAGAAATGGGTTAATAATTAAGATAGCGCTAGCCCATAAACAATAATGATAACTGGCCAACAGGATTGTATCAAATACAGAGTCTCTGAGTGTTATTTGGGGCTGGCGTGGCTGTGGGCCCAGATTGGCGGGCTGGCGGAAACATACACACTACAGAACAGTAATTTTCTCATCTCCAAAACTGAAACATAAGTTTAACTTTAGAATGGTTAGAAGAATTAGAGATAATACAATATAATATACATTACTTGATATGTTGTAGATGTGCAAGTAAAAGCAGTATAACAAGTTATTATCTTTAGAGTCATCTACTAGATTGTTCTGATTCTTTTCATGGATTCAATTTGCTGTGTTAGAAATAATATATACTTCAGTTTTATTTAAACTGTATTCTTGCTTTCCATAAGAAAAATTCTGATTGCTTATGGGAAAATATATTAGTTTGCATTCTATTACTACAATAAACACCATGACAAAAAACAATGTAGGTAGGAAAGAGCTTACTTAAGCTTATAGTCCATCACGAAGAGATCCCAGGGAAGGAACTCAGGTAGAAACTGGCCATACAGGAACACTGCTTACTGGCTTGCTTGCTTGTTCAGCTTGATTTCTTTTACAACCTAGAACCATCTATCTGCACAGTGGTAGCCGAGCCCACAGTGGCGTAGGCCTTCTCACATCATTTATTAATTGAGAAAATGCCCACAGATCTGCCTACTGGCAATCTGATGGAGGTGTTTTTCTTAATTGAGCTGTCCTCCTCCCAAATGACTCTGGCTTATGTCAAGTTGACAAAACACTAACCAGCACAGCACACTTGGCTTTTCTCACTATCTGAAGGACATGGGTTTAGACCAAAAAGGTGAACAACAAACATCAATTCATCAAAACCTGACTGCAGAATACTGTTCTCCTTACCAACTTGGCAGCTATGTGAACAAAGTGATGGATCACCATCAAAAACATAGTAATGAAGGTAATGGAAAAAAAAAGCTAACTTCCATGAGTCACTTCTTACCTAAAGGTGGTAAAATTCTCTTCTGCATTACTTCCTCAAAGCCATCAGAGTAGTTAACATAAGCTTCAATCATAAGCATTCAATGCAGTATTTTTGAACTACTCAAAACATAATAAAGCAAAAAATCTCCCAGGAACTTACTACATATATGTCATAAAACTTCATAAAGGGAGAAATTTAAAAAATATGAAATACAAGTTTTCCCAATGAAGTACATATAACAAAAATTGAAGCCTGATACAATTTAGTTTGGTAAAATTGTAGTTGATGTGTGAAAGCAAATCCTTTCCAAATGCATTAATAAGCTATGAAGAACATGCAAGGCACGTATCTCTCATACTAACTAGTGCTATGTGTCTAAGGTACTAGACATCAGTGAACACAGGGCATGACAGTCCTTCCAAGTATGGTAAGAAATAATGTAAGAGAACATGTATGAACACCATTTAAAAAACAAACAAACACACAAATCAGGAGATCCAGAGAGAGAAAAAACAGGTTTCAGCATCTATATAATGCCAGGCACTTGCTGTGCTTCAGATAAGGAAACATTGCTATGTGAGCATACTTTCTGTGAGTTATTATAACTGGTAAAAAAAAGTTGAACATTTTTGAAGGGTATGCTTGACTTTCTTTCTCTATAATCTTATTTACTGCATAAATATTTGGTGAATGATCTAATAATAGCCAAAAATTAAACAGTTCATCCAAACAGTTATGGTACATAAGGCTTCATTTTCTTTGGTTCAGGAAATGGTATCCCCCCCCCCCCCCCTTAAAGGGTCAGTGACTGTGTAACTTTACTTGTCAGCTATACAGTCTATATAGTGAACAGAACATCTCTTTGTGTAAACTTGTTATCAAGTCATTCACTGTGTAACTTTAGGTCACACACTCCACCCTTGATCAGACTAAAAGCCATGGAAGGTGATACTCACTCACTACTCTGGCTCACCTATCCAAACTCTTCTATAAAACTAGGTAAGAAAGAAAAGAAAGATATTTTTAGAGACTATACCACATGCAACATACAAGAATACAACCAAAACAAAACTAAACAAATGGACTCTCTGAAAGGATAAAAATCTCTACGTCCAGTCCATGTGTTAACAATACACACCAGTCTAAGAATCTTAGCAGCATGACAACTCTTCCTACTTGTAGATGTAGCTTTGAACTAAAAAAGACAGGGGAAATGTGGTCTTGGTAAACAGATTACCAAAAATAATCAAAGGATTTGGAGAGAGCTGAGGAGTATAGAGCTTCATCTCCACCCAACTTGCTAAAATTTTCTTTAGCTGTTCATTTTAAGATTTTCTTTCTTGTTGAAGAGCATTTTCTTACTAATTAAATTTACTGATAAAATTTATACTATTAGAAACTCTGCATTCTTATGCAAAAATGTAAGGATTTTAACATATGCACACCACCTAAAAGTCATCGCATACCAAGTCACAGGGTATTTATATAATCTTAAAAAGGTTTGGTATACCACTTTATGACAAATTTTTTAAGACTCCCAGATCTATTTTTTGTTTGTTTTTAGAGACAGGGTTTCACTGTGCAGTCCCAGCTGTCCTAGAACTAGCTCTGTAAACCAGGCTACCCTCAAACTCAAAAGAGATCTACATGCCTCTGCCTCCAGCTCCCAGATCTGTATTTTCTTAAAAGATATACTTATTTTTATATTATATACATGAGTTACTTTACCTGCACCACATGTATACCAGCCCTTGAAGTTCAGAAGAGGGCATTGGAGTCCCTGGAACTGGAGGTTACAGATCAGGGAACTGCAACGTGGGTACTGGGAATTGAATGCAGGTCCTCTAGAAGAGCTGCAATCTCTGCAGCTCTGCCACACCTATCTAATTTTTGACACCAAAGTTCTGCTGTTTCAGAACGTAACATAATAGAATCAATACATTGGTGCATTTTACATCTTGATTCCTTCATTTAGACTAACGTGACTATCTGTTTAATCACTTCATTGTTTAACTTTCCCCTTTCTTAAAGCCCTTATCTCATTTATCTCTAATTCTCATAAATCTAAACTTAAATTTCTTACTTTCTGACACATAAATTACACAATACACACATCAACACAGAGGAATCGACTATTCTCAAAACAGAGCAGCTTCCACTCAAAGCATTTCAGGTGAGTATCACCATCTTGTGTCAAAAAAGAGTAACTGCAACACCAAATTCATTGTCAGGAACAGACTGCTCAGATGCACACATCACTAAATATTGTAACATTTGATCCCTAACATTTTATGATGATAGTGCATTAAAATTTTTAAATCCTTAAGATTGTACATACTGAAAGGTGAGCATGTAATTTAAAAAGCTTCTTTCAGTGAGTACCACACAGAAAAAAATGGCACTGTATTACTATTAATATTCTATTAAGTTTTAAAACATTATCAAATTAATTCTACTAATGCTTCTAAAATATTCAATATATGACTTTGATTTCTGGCTAATTTCAACATCAATTCTAAAATTCAGAAATCTAAAAGTATTGCAATAAAAGGAAAGGAGTTTTATTCAAATTTAAGTGACTCAACTTTAAAAAATTATACTAGATAGTTTTAATCTAAACAATTGTTTTTATATTTGTAGCTTTCATAAAAGCATATTAAACAGAACCTAAATATTATAAGCTCAAAAAACAACCATGAAAAGAGAAACTATGTAGCTTGACAAAACACTGTCAATCAATGGGTTTTTTTTTGGGGGGGGGGGTTACACAACCACCATCTCCTAAGGGTAATTTAATGCCCTCCCCTTCTTCTGAAAAATCTCATAGTTAAAAAAAGAAGCCACCTTTCTACTGGATAATATGTGCTTTCTGTATGATGTGTTCAAAAAGAAACTAGTAATAATAATATAGGAAGGTAGCATCCAAACTGAAAAACCAACTAACCAACCCACAACTAAATGAAAGTACCAACTTTGCTGTACCGCACCTTTTGAGGTAGCATTTGGAACACTTTATTATAAATCCATTTCAGAAAAAGAAATTATAAACTTTAATGATGTAACGGATTATCTACATTTTCAAAAGACACAGAAAACTAAGGCTGAATAATTTTCATCAATACCAATTCATTGCATGTCTTCTAATTCTTCTACCTTTGGTATCTTTTGTCAATTTCAAGCTATTCTACTGCCTTCAGAAGTCTCTGTTCTGATCCTGGCCATCTTGATCATATACATTACTGAATTTTTGCTGTTTGATTATGTAAAGGCCTTATGGTGATATTGAACATCTTCTAAAAACTTACCTAGGAAGACTAAGGTTTGGGAAGGGCTACCCAAAACTACAGCAAAAGGTTTAAAGAAAATGATACATCTTATATGTGTAATCTTATCACTTGGAATACTGAAACAGGAAGTGTGAAGCCAGCTTTGGTTACACAGTGAGCTCTGTGCAAACTGGAACTGTGGAGTAAGATCCTTCCTAAAAACGCCTTTATAAAACTAAACACTAGAAGATGGAAAGACCTCCCCATGCTTAGGGTGTCTGAATTAGAATTTTGAAAATGGCTGTTTTACTGAAAATAACATATAGGTATCTACAGATCCAATATAGTAATCACTATCAAAATTCCAATGACATTATTTACAAAAACTGAAAAGCAATCCAAAATTCATCTAAAAGCACAAAATACTCCCAGTAGTCAAAGCAATCTTCAGCTGAAAGAGCAATTGCTAAAGGTATAATACCTACCTTCAATTATATCTCAGACAACAAAAACAATGTGGTACTAGAAAAAAAGCAGACTAACAGATCAAGAGAATAAAGAGCCCCAAATAAACTCATGCAGCTACAGTCACATGTCTTTTGAAGCTAGTGCCAAAACCTCTATTGGAAGAAGGCAGCCTTGTCAATAAATAATGCTGGCAAGCCTGAATTACCACATGTAGCATAGTGAAACTGATTCTTACTCCTCACACCAGCCAAAATATGATTACAAATGAATCAAGACACAAAGAACTACAGGTAACTAAGGAATAGAGTGGGAGAGACTCTTCCCCAGGGAAGAGCATACCAATTGATTATCTAATACTAAATGGTCAGCCCTGAAGACATAAACGTAAGTAACATCAAACAGACTGAGCACATTATAATTAAGAATATATATGCATATACATACATATAAATTCACGAACAATTAACAAAAGAGTAAAAATGGATATAAAGGAGAGTTTGGTAAAAGAGAAGGAGAAATTATGTAATTATACTATAATCTCAAAAAGTAAGCAAATAGAATTACATAAAATTAAAATGTTTCTGCACAGAAAATTATCAGGATGGGCCAGGCTACAGTTAGAGAAAATCTTTGCCAACTATAAATCAAAGTGGAATAAAATTCATAATATATAAGAATTCAAAACATTACCTGTGCTCCAAACCAATCAATAAATGGCCAATCTGAGTAGAAAAGACAGTTCTCAAAAGTAGTATAAAAAGCCAACAAATATACAAATATAATCTTAAACACCCTTAACTAGGAGGAAATGAACATCAAGACTAAGGTGGGGTTCCACCTCACACCAGTCAGAATGACAATCCTAGGAAAATGACAAATGCTGGAAAGGACAGGGTAAAAGGGCACTTAAATCCTACTGGTGGGAAATGTACAACAGGCCACTTTGAAAGTGAGTATCCAGGCTTCAAAAAACTAAAAGCAGAAATAACATATGACTTGCTTCATGCTTGAAAATATACCTAAAAGCACCCAAGTCAGAACTGCTCATATCTATCATAGTTAATTAAGGTTTCTATTGTTGTAGTGAAACACATGATCAAAGCAACTTGGGGAGAAATGGGTTTATTTGGTTTATGCTTCCAAATTACTATTCTTCACTGAAGAAAAGTTAGGACAGAAACTCATACAGGGGAGGACACTTGAAGCAAGAGCTGATGAAAAAAAAAACATGGTGGAGAGCTTCTTACTGGATTGTTCCCTCTGGCTTACTCAACCTGCTTTCTTATAGAACCCAGGTTCACCCCAGGTAATGCCCAGGGATAGCACTACCCAACAATGGGCTGAGCCCTCCCCCATCAATTATTAAGTAAATGCCGACAAGCTTGTCTACAGCACAATCTTAAGGAGGCAGTTTCTTAGCTGAGGTTCCTTCCTCTCAGACAACTTTAGCTTGTGTAAAGTTGACATAAACTATCCTTATCCAGAACAATATCCATGTTTACTGCAATACAACTCAGAGTAATCAAGATATTGACCCACCTTAGCAATCTATCAACAGATAAATGGATAATGAAAACCATGTCTACATACACAAAGGGAGTTTCACAAAGCTGTATACAAAAAATGTCATTTGTAAGACACTGGACAGAACTGAGGATCGTGGTGTGACATGAAAAGAATCCAAACTCAGACAAATGTCATTGTGGCATGAAAATTAAAATACAATGGGGGTAGGGAGCAGGAAACAAAACAGGGCAGCAGGGGTTAACATGAACAAGTTGAGTAACATGCATATGAAAACACACCATAATGAAACCCACTATTTTATATATTAATTAAAACAAATGCAGACATTTCAATAAGCTTATATATGCATTTCAAAAAATAATGCTGAAGACAGAATTAAAATGCCATATAAAATAATCCAAGATGTTAAATCTGAAAGGAAAAGATTGGTTAATGAGACAGTCTAAAGACACATTTTTCACAAGGAAGAGGAAGGAAAAAGGAGAGAGTGAATGAGAACAATTCACACAAAACAGATGAAGGACATAAACAGATTCTCAAAAATAATTAGCCTTATGTACAGAATATCTCAGACATTAAACAGCACTGGTTCTGCAGTAGTAGCACAAGTAGTAGTTACAATAGTTTGAGTCCAGGAGGTGAAATCTATACATGAATGAACACCTACCAATGTAAGTTCAAAAAGAAGGGTGGAGCTATAAGTTGAAACTTTACAGCAAGGCTCAGGGTGGAGCTATGAGTTGAAACTTTACATCAGGGCTCAGTGCATCAGAACACTTAACCTTGTCTTTAAATATACCTCTGTTCGTATGTTGACATCAAAAGATACTCCTAAACAAGACAACTAAACAGAGAATCTTGCTTTCTATACTTAAATATATAAATGCCAATTTATATAAATTTCAGTGATCACAAATGTCAAAGAATAAATTTCATCAACTCTCAATCTAAGTCCCAATACCATTCTAAGATTGGAAGCCATTAGTAAATATTTCTATTTTTACATAAAAAATTATAGATATAAGGATTTTGAGGAGTTGCCCAGTTAAACAACTAGCCTAAGAAACTGTATTATAAAAAGATGAGGTGCTAAGAGAACTTCAAGAAGTGGTGTAATGAACTTGAAACTATTTCAGCCTTCCAGTATAACAACATATGAATGACTCCTACTACAGCCACTCTACTGTGACAGCTTACTACAAGTTTAGCAGTGTATCACCACTCACATAAACCATGATTTAGCTCCAGAGACCATAAGCAATATGTACATTTAAACAACTCATAGAAAACTGCTTTATTCAACATCAAATGTTTTAAAGGCTACAATGTAAGACTTATAACTTCTAAATAGCAATGACAGAGGTTAAAAAAAAAGGGAAGATAAACTGTGTCTTTGATAGTTTGTTACACAAGAAAACCTTAATGAAGGCAGCTGTCACCAGGTTAAGTCATTTAGTTTGATTTAGAAGAATGCAGAGAAATACCAAACACCCAAACTCATACTTCAAGAAACAGAATTAACATTGAGGGCATTCAACATCAGGGAACCAAAGGAATCCATAAGAGCTGGCATTGGAAAAATGTAAACCTTAACAGGATAAACAAAAAGTACAGTATTCCTACTGGGGGTAGATTTGAATGAGGTAACCTTATCACGTTCTATACTCCTTGATAAAATTTATTCCTACCTTTCATACACATCTATGACATGTTCAGCACTGACCCACATCCTACAAATGTTCAGACCTCAGCTGGCTTGTATGAACACATCAGAGCAGTAGTAAGGGAAAACAAGTCCTCTTACCTGTTTTTGACCAAGAAGCCTTCACCACAAAGCCAAACGTCTAACTGAACTAAAGAGAAATGCTCTTCTAACAGGAAAAATCCTAATTATCTTCAAAAGGATCTTCTGAATGTCACAATTTAAAAAGTGCAAATACATCCACACAGAAAATTGAGAGAACAGAATATTTTCATTCTAATACAGTGAAAGTGATGGCTAGGACAGTGCTTCTATACTGTAGCTCACAATATTCTCTAAAGTATGGAATATCTTAGACATTTATCATGGCATAAACGAAAATGCTTAAAAAAACATCTCAAGAAGCCTAAACTAAATAGAAAAAGTCTTGAATAATTTTCTAGTGAAATACAATGAAAGTTTCTGGCAGCAGTAATGAGGAAGGGGGATTCTGGAGAGTTACAAAATACTTTCATTATCAGGGTAGTTCCCTGGGTGGCCTTGGACCTAGTCATGTTCTCACTGTAATCTCAGTAAAAGGGTCTGATGTTGTGGGTTAGGAAGAAGCTGGCTATTCCACTCTAACTGCAGCTCATCTGCATTCAGAGACTGCACTGCAATGGTTTCAGCTGCCTGAGAATGAAACCTGTTTCTAGTACCCTCAGAAGAAGTACAAATGGGTCATGCACAGTCAAAACTCTACTCAAAAGTTTCCTGAAAACTGGGAGACTAGGTCACTAAAAAAACTAGGTTTTCCTGTCCTCTAACAGGAAGTAGTAAATCTATAACATGTAACTACAACTGTGAGCCTGTTTAACATTCCCAAACATCTTATAAATGAAAAACTCAAGAGTGATGTGACAAAACAAGCTCAACAATAACAATACAAAAAGACATAAACACAATAACTATAGTACCCACACCACCTTCTTTCTTACCTTGTCTATTCTGTCTGGGCGATTAGTAGCTGCCAAAACTGTTACATCTTTTAGCTGTTCAATCCCATCCATCTCCGTTAATAGCTGAGCCAAAACACGGTCTGCAACATCCCCAGCACCTGAAGAACTGATATTTTGAAAACACTTTTTAAAAAAGTTGTCTTTCCTATCCTTCTAAATACTATTTACTACTTTAAAAGTTCTTTATTCTACAAGAAAAACAAAACCTGGTTGCAAATATGTACTTGAAAAGTCATTAGTAATTGAATTATCACATCAAAAACTATATTCAAATAATTTCCGTTCTATATCATCAAACATGCTGATTTTTCTAACACTATAATGGTAAATGACACTGGAATTGGGAATCGAGACATAAGATTACTTCAACCAGTTCCTCAACACACAAAAAGTTAAAGACACTCAAACTTTACATCTGCCATATATTGACAGGGATAGGCAGTGAAAGTTACCTTATGATAGACTCATTGCTCAGAGGAAGGTTGACTTACTTGAAAAAATTTCTATCTCCCAACAAATGGGATGTCTCTAATCTCTCTAGATACATGGAAATTATCAAGCATTTTAAAAACACAGCAGCAGGTGGGTAGTCACCACAACCCTCATTTCTTAACAAACTGGCTCACATACAAAGTCATTAGTGAATGACTGTTCCATATAGACACACAATTCCTTAAATCACGTAAGAAAACTCTGAGAGAACTTTATCAAGAACACAAGGTAACAATTCTCATTCATAATCATGTTGATTTCTTAAGATCTACTCAGATTTATGAATTATCTACTGTATGGAATGAAATAGCATTGTGTGCATATTAACATACAGCTATCCAGTGAAATGCAATTGGGAGGAACAGGAAAGAACACAGGGTTTTTCTGACATAGGATGAATGTTATCTTTACACTGGCACCTGTGACAGGGCACCTAGCATAACCACCATGTGTAGTTACAGACAGAATTCAGATTTCAACATATAGCATAAGCTTAAAACCTTGACAAACCATCCTCAGGACAGAATCTTCTGACCGACAACTGAAAAACTGACATGAGGCATAACATGCAAGTGTTAATGCCAAGTGTCAAGTTGATTTTGTAACTTGAAAAATAAATGACCCAGAAACTTCCAAGTTGAACATCAGAAAAGCAAAGCAGGGGCACTAGTTTCTTACCTCTACCACTTAGGCTGAATGGGCTGATCCTGTCTCCACAACCTCTCCTCAGTGTGGCCAGAGAATGAATGGTCCTTACTGAATACTGAAGACCCTGCTTCTATCTTTTATATCCCCTATCTTTTATAGCCCTCTAGTGCTGAGATTAAAGGCATGTGATGTTAAGCTTGTAGACTGATTCAATCTCGAGTATCCTTGGATGGTCTTGAACTAAGAGAGATCTGTCTACTTTTTAATCCTAGGTTTAAAGGTGTGTACCACCACCTCCTAGCTTAACCAACAGAATTCAAGAGATTGAAGAGAGAATCTCAGGTGCTGAAGATAAACTAGAAGAAATAGATTCATCAACCAAAGAAAATCGTAAATCCAACAAATCCTTAACACAAAACATCCAGGAAATGTGGGACACTGTGAAAAGGCCAAACCTAAGAATAACAGGCATAGAGGAAGGTGAGGAAGCCCAGCTCAAAGGGGCCGAAAATATATTCAACAAAAATCATCGAGGAAAACTTTCCCAATCTGAAGAAGGACATGCGCATGAAAGTACAAGAAGCATACCGAACACCAAATAGACTGGACCAAAGAAAAAAGACCCCTCGACATATAATAATCAAAACAACTAATATACAGAATAAAGAAAGAATATGAAGAGCAGCTAAGAAAAAAGGATATGTAAAACATAAAGGCAGACCTAACAAAATTACGCCTGACTTCTCCATGGAAACCCTCAAGGCCAGAAGGTCCTGGATAGATGTTCTACAAGTACTAAGAGTCCACGGATGCCAGCCCAGGCTACTATACCCAGCAAAACTCTCAAACACTATAGATGGAGAATACAAGATATTTAATGACAATGACAGATTTTCAAAATACGTATCTACAAATCCAGCCCTACAGACAGCTTTGGAAGGAAAACTCCAACCCAAGGAGGTTTACTACGCTCACAAAGACTTAGGCAACAGATAATCCCACTTCACCAGAAACCAAGGGTAAAGAAGGACAAATAAATTCACAATACCACTGCCAAAAGCAAATCTAAAACAAACAAATATTAACAATCAATGGTCCTTACTCTCCCTCAACATTAATGGTCTAACTTGCCTATAAAAAGAAATAGGCTAACAGAATGGATATGAAGACAGAATTCATCCTTCTGCTGCATACAAGAAACACACCTAAGCTACAAAGATAGACATTACCTCAGGGTAAAGGGCTCGGAAAAGATCTTCCAATCAAATAGACCCAAGAAGCAGGTGTGGCTATCGTAATATCTAACAAGTTAGACTTCAAACCAAAATTAATCAAAAGAGAAGAAGATGGTCATTTCATATTCATCACAGGAGAAATCCATCAACAAAAAGTCTCAATTCTGAACATCTATGCCCCAAATACAAAGGCACATAAAAGAAACGCTACTAAAACTCAAAGCTCACATAAAACCTCACATACTTATAGTGGGAGACTTCAACACACCCCTCTCACCACTAGACAGGACCACCAATCAGAAACTCAACAAACAAAAGAACTAACACAAGTTGTGTCTCAACTGGGTGTAACAGACATCTATAGAACATTCCATCCAAACACAAAAGAATATACCTTCTCTGCTCCACATGGAACCTTTTCTAAAATAGACGACACACTAGGTGGCAAAACAAACTTCAACAGATACAAAAGAATTGGAATAGTCCCCTGTATCTTATCAGACCATCATGCTTTAAAATTGGAATTCAACAACACAAATCGCAGAAACCCTACAAACTCATGAACAATGGGCAATTGCATCACACCTGGGTCAAAGAAGAAATAAAGAAAGAAATTAGGGACTTCCTAAAATTCAATGAGAATGAGGACACCACATATCCGAACTTATGGGACACCTTGAAAGCAGTGTTACGAGGGAGTTCATTGCACTGAGTGCCCATATGAAGAAAACAGAGGATAGTCACATTAGAGAATTAACAGTGCAACTGAAAGCCTTAGAACAAAAAGGAGCAAACTCACCCCGGAAGAATAGATGGAGTAGATGCCAGGAAATAATCAATTAAGGGCTGGAATCAATAAAATAGAAACCAGGAAAACAATACAAAAAAAAAAAAAAAAAAAAAAATCAATGCAACAAAGAGTTGGTTTTTCAAGAAAATCAACAAGATAGACAAACCTTTATCCAAACTAATGAAAACGCAGAGAGAGAGAGAGAGAGAGAGAGAGATCATGCAAATTAACAAAATCAGAAATGAAAAGGTGGACATAACAATGGACACAGAGGAAATCCAGACAACTTTCAGGTCATACTTTGAAAAACTGTACTCTATAAATTTTGAAAATTCAAAGGAAATGTACAATTTTTTTGATAACTATCACTTACTGAAATTAAATCAAGAACAGACAAACAACTTAAATAGACCTATAACCCCCAATGAAATCGAAACAGTCATCGAAAGCCTTCCAACCAAAAAAAGCCCAGGGCCAGATGGCTTTAGTGCAGAATTCTACCAGAAATTCAAGTTAGAGCTAAATCCAATACTCCTCAAATTGTTCCACACAATAGAGACAGAAGGCACATTACCAAACTCTTTCTGGGAGGCCACAATCACCTTGGTACCCAAGCCTCACAAAGATACAACTAAGAAAGAAAACTACAGACCAATATCCCTGATGAACATCGACGCAAAAATACTCAATAAAATACTGGCAAACCGAATCCAAAAATACATCAGAGAAATAAATCATCCACCATGACCAGGGAAGTAGGCTTCATCCCTGGGTTGCAAGGATGGTTTAACATATGAAAATCTAGCCATACGTGATCCACCATATGAACAAACTGGAAAAGAAAAACCATATGATCATCTCCCTAAATGCTGAAAAAGCCTTCGACAAAATTCAACACCCTTTCATGATAAAGGTCTTGGGGAGATCAGGGATAACAGGAACATACCTAAATATAATAAGAGCAATATACAGTAAATCAACAGCCAACATCAAACTGAATGGAGAGAAGCTTAAGGCAATTCCTCTAAAATCAGGAACAAGACAAGGCTGTCCTCTCCATATCTCTTCAATATTGTACTTAAAGTTCTAGCTAAAGCTATAAGACAACAAAAGGAAATCAAGGGTATCCAAATTGGAAGAAGTCAAACTGTCTCTATTTGCAGATGATATGATAGTTTACATAAGCGATCCAATAAACTCTACCAGGGAATTCCTACAGCTGATAAACACCTTCAGCAAACCAGCAGGATACAAGATAAACTCAAAAAAATCAGTAGCCCTACTTTATTCAGATGACAAAGAGGCTGTGAAAGAAATCAGAGAAACATCACCCTTTACAATAGCCACAAACAACATAAAATATCTCGGGGTAATGCTTACCAAACATGTGAAAGACCTATACAATAAGAACTTTGTGGCTTTAAAGAAAGAAATTAAAGAAGATACTAGAAAATGGAAAGATCTCCCATGCTCTTGGATTGGAAGGATAAATATAGTAAAAATGGCAATCTTGCCAAAAGCAATCTACAGATTCAATGCAATCCCCATTAAAATCCCAGCGCAATTCTTCACTGACCTTGAAGGGATAATAATCAACTTTGTATGGGAAAACCAAAGACCCAGGACAGCCAAAACAACCCTGTACAATAAAAGAACTTCAGGAGGCATCACCATCCCTGACGTTAAGCTCTACTACAGAGCCATAGTTCTGAAAACAGCCTGGTTATTGGCACAAAAATAGACAGGTAGACCAATGGAATTGAATCAAAAATCCTGATATTAATCCACGCACCTATGAACACCTGATTTTCGACAAAACAGCTAAAAAAATACAACAGGGGGAGGAAAGCATCTTCAACAAATGGTGCTGGCACAATTGGATGATGGTGTGTAGGAGACTTAAGATAGACCCATGTCTATCGCCATGCACAAAACTCAAGTCCAAATGGATCAAAGACCTCAACATAAATCCAGCCACACTGAAACTCTTAGAAGAGAAAGTAGGGGGTACTCTTGAACAAATTGGTATAGGAGGCCACTTCCTGAACATAACGCCAGTAGCACAGACACTGAGATCAACAATTAATAAGTGGGACTTCCTCAAACTTAGAAGCTTCTGTAAGGCAAAGGACACAGTTGACAAGACCAAATGGCAGTTCACAGACTGGGTAAAGATCTTCACATATCCTATATCTGACAGAAGGCTGATCTCTATAATATACAAAGAACTCAAGAAGCTAGTCAACAAAACACCAAATAGCCCTATTAAAAAATGGGGCACAAAATTGAAGAATTCTCAATAGAGGAAATCAAAGAGGCTGAAAGACACTTAAGAAAATGTTCAACGTCCTTAGCTATCAGGGAAATGCAAATGAAAACAACTTTGAGATACCATCTTACTCCTGCCAGAATGGCTAAAATTAGTAACACCAATGACAATTTATGCTGGAGAGGATGTGGCAAAAGGGGAACAATCCTCCACTGCTGGTGGGAGTGCAAACTCTACAGCCATTTTGGAGATCAGTATGGCAGTTCATCAGGAAAATGGGAATTAGCTTACCACAGGACCCAGCAATTCCACTCTTAGGTATATACCCAAATAATCCACATCCATGCAACAAAGACATGTGCTCAACTATGTTCATAGCAACATTATTTGTAATAGCAAGAACCTGGAAGCAGCCTAGATGCCCCTCAACTGAAGAATGGATAAAGAAGATGTGGCACGTCTACACAATGGAATACTACTCTGCAGAAAAAAAATAATGGAATCTTGAAATTCGCAGGCAAGTGGATGGAACTTGAAGAAACCAACCTGAATGAGGTAACCCAGTCACAGAAAGAGGAACAGGGTATGTACTTGCTCATATATGGATTTTAGACGTAGAGCAAAGGATCACCAGCCTATAATACACACCACCAGAGGAACTGGGATACAAGGTGTATTCTAAGAGATTCATATATGGTCCCTCACAAAAGGGGGAAGGGACAAGTCCCCCAGAGCACATGGGAAATGGGGGGGGGGCAGTGACTGGAGAGAGAACTAGGAGAAATTGAAGGGGAGATGAGGAAAACAAGTGTGACTAGATAGATTGAGTCAGGGTGAGGTGAAAGGGGGGGGGACATAAAAGAGGGAGCCATTATTGGTTTGAAGAGAAAACTGAACCTAAAGAAAGGTCTAGAGAACTACAAGACCAACTCCAACTAATCGAGCAACTGTGAAAAGGCTACCATAAATGCCCTTCCCTGATAGTGAGATCATTAACTAAATTATCCATCATCATGGAGCCCTCATCTAGTACCTGCTGGAAACAGAAGTAAACACCCATAACCAAACACTGAGTCGAACTAGAATCCAGATGCAGAGAGAGGGGTCAAGACCAGGGTGCAGAAACACACAAAGACATTTGACCTGAACAAGGAGGAGCTAATGCTCCCCACCCCAGACTGTTAGCTGGGAACCCAGCATGGGACTGACTCAGACCTCCTGAATATGGGTCTCAGCTAGAAGGACTGATCAGTCTGGGGGACCTCAGACAGCAGGAACAGGATCTATTCCTGGTGCACAAAAGGACCTTGTGGACACATCCCCCATGGAGAGATACCCACTTAACCTAGAGACAGGAGAGAAGTCCTAGTCCCTACTTCAAATGACTTGACAGACTTACATGACCCAACCTGGATAGCATAGCCCTACAAGTGGAATGGGGGTGGTGGGATGGGAGGAGAGGGTGGCCAGGGTGCATGTCACAGGGGAAAGAGGGTAAGAGGGAGAGAGGGAAGAAAGGATGGAGGGAGGGTTGAAGGGAGGAAGGGAGAGGAAACTGGGATCCACATGTAAAAATTTTAAATTATATTATAATAAAAAAAAGAAAGGAAAAAAATGCAGCTGGATTAATTCAATATATATAAAATGCTTTGACTTCAAAATTTAAGCCTAAGGACAAGTTACTGGGGAAAAGGATTTCTAATTTTGCTTCCACAGAAAATGAAAAGCTGTGGATCCCTTCCAGACTAATGTGGTTTGATCGAGCAAGTCCCCCTGAAGCAAAGTCAATGGGACAATGCAGCCTTGCAGACCACTACAGCCAGGATTTCTGTGTCTTCTTAGGATTCCCCATGACAGCACCCCCACCAGCAGGAAGCAGCTTGGAAAGAACGATGCCCAAATTCCCAAATATTGTTTATAAATGTTTTCATTAAAAAAAAAATGAATTAGTACTATTCAAGATTGGAAGCCATCTTTTTAGAAACGTTTTCTCATCAGTCCAAGAAGCATGGTGCTCCAGTTGAAGAGAGGCTCAGAGTTTAAGAGTGTATTCTCTTTCACAGGGCCTGGGTTTGGTTCAGATGACTCACAACTGCTTGTAACTCATGTGGGCATACAGATAATTGCACACATGCTCAAAAACACATTAATTTAAAATAATACAAATAAGTTTTTAAGAAGAGCATAGTTCTCATTTCCTTGTAAACCTTTGTCATTTCTTAACTATTGCTAATAGCTACATACAAAGAGCACCAATTAATTACTCTGTATCCTTAGCACCAGTGACAAAGGTTTTCAGTTCATGCCCACTTCTCAATTTAGTTTTCCAAAAAACAAAACAAAACAAAACAAACAAACAAAAAACCCTGGAATTTTTCACTGCTCTTGTTTTGTTTTTCAGCTTTGTTTAGAATTCTATTTTTTTTTGGGGGGGTGGTGGTGGAAGGAGTTGAGACAGGATTTCTCTGTGTAACAGCCCTATCTGTTCTGCAACTAGCTCTGTAGAGCAGGCTAACTTGGAACTCATAGAGATACTCCTGCTTCTACATCCCAAGTTCTGGGATTAAATGTGTACTTTTTTTTGAGACCTTTGTCAAGGTAAACTATTACAAAACTTCTAAGAGAGTCTATACAAAAAAAAAAAAAAAAAAAAAGAAAGAAAGAAAAAAAACCCACATAGAGACAGAAAAGCTGATGACAAAATTTTATAAAACAGTCTGTTTCAATAACAGAAAATATATTTACCAATGACCAGAAAACATACAAGCAGAAGCTTGTAACCTTCTGGACTCAGGAGCTTGCTCCTAAGTACCACACTGAATTGAATCACTAGCTCCTCTGACCTTCAAGCCCCTCATTCTTATTAGTCAATATTTTGATTATTCAATTGTGTGCCTGTGTGCACTGTGCTGGGTACCTACAAGAGGATAAAACACTATGGCTCTCTTGAAGATTTGACAATTACCATCTAAGGGGTTGATTTACAACAAACTGCAAATGTCCTTTCCGATTCAAATTTTTGTGGTTCTGTGTTGCTATACAGAACCTATGGGAAATTACCTAGCATTTTTCAATTAAAGCTCATATATTTAGAAACTTATTATTGGTATCGCTTTTCACTTCTATGGACAAGGAAGGGTTAAACATCTAATCACTATTTCTTATAGAAAAAAAAAATGGTGGTTTTACATTAAAAAGAGAATACTTCCATTCTGATTACCCGTATCATGTTTGCATTTGATTTCCATATAACTACTAGTTTGAAAACGACCTGGTGAAAACATTTCATAGGCCAAGAAAATAACTTGGCTGACTTTCAAAACTTCAGTAGGAAACAACCATAAAACTGACATCCTAGGAAATCAAAGCCAACATTAAGAAAAGGCTGAAATACAAATATTTAAATCACTGAAATAATGAAATGTCATAAAACTTTACTATCTGCTAGAGAAAGGCAGCAGAGCATTCAAACATTCAGCAACAGAAAACACCAGTTAGATATTTATAATATAGTAATTCTTTCTTTTCATAAGTCAAGACCCCTGTCCAAATTATTCTCTAAAGACATACAATGCCATGAGACATTTAATATAATCAAACGGTTATATTAAAACACAAAACAAAACAAAAACTGGCAAACTATACACAGATGATGTGGCTAGCCAACCACTTTTCTACTATTATATATCTGCTGTGGATGAGAACTAGCTGTAACAGAAACTTTAAAATTTACTAACAGAAAATATTTGTTGGGCTAGAGATTTAATTCAGGGGTAGAGCACATGCAAAGCAAGGCCAAAGTCTTGGTCTCTAGCTCTAAAAGAAAAAGAGCAGAATCTATCTTCAAAGATAGCTCACTGTCACGGTAATTACTATGCTGGTAACTGAAAAACTATTGATTATATCACAGTAATACTACATCTGAAATGCTCCAGGACTACTTAAAACCCTTTGATCATCTTGTCACCAAGGTCTAAGAAGACATCCCAAAATTAAAGAAAAAAAAAATCTAAAATTTAAAGAATTTTTGGCCCAATCATTTTAGATAATTTACATTCTATTTTATTCTAAGAGTTTATTCTAGAGAACCCTAAAATCTATATAATATTTTTTTCTCTTTTAAGCCTTTTATACTTTGACACTGTCTAAAGATGAAATAATTTTTTTTTATCAACACAAAGCTAAAAACATGAAAATAAGATTTTTTGTGTTGGTCATAGTAACTTTTATAATTTGCTTGTTCTATACTAAATAATTATATTTAATTAAACTTTGTTTTCAGTTATAACTATATGTTTATAACAATACTATTACTTCTAATATAGTACTAAAGGGCCATTCTAGATAAATAAAATTAACTCAAATGCTTCAATTTTTATCATTTTCCCTATTGTATAGAAAATGTTTACACAAAGTGATTAGATGAAATAAGTGGGTAAAGAAGAAATTAACTGCACAGTTAATTCTAGAACAGTTTCTCCTAGAACAATATAGTAATAGATGAAATTTGCATAAAATGATATTAACTGCTATCACATTTAACATGCTAATATTTAACATTTCTTACCTGCCCCTTTCAACTGCCAAAGCATCAAGTTCATCAAAAAAGATAA
The DNA here is from genome assembly GCA_030556225.1 of Cricetiscus sungorus. NCBI lineage: Eukaryota > Metazoa > Chordata > Mammalia > Rodentia > Cricetidae > Cricetiscus > Cricetiscus sungorus. The sequence continues at coordinate 60,265,582 of JANBXA010000730.1, read as the reverse complement.
TGGAAGGTGCCACTGCTCTTGCTTTACGGAATATCTAGTGGAAAGAATACCACAGAGGAAAAGATTAATAAATGCTAGAAAAATTCCAAAGTTGGCTTCCTTCTGAAAACCATGTGGAATCAAACCTATCATGTACAAACCTATCAGTCTAATCACTTCATTTATACTTTATAGTGGGTGCCCAAAACATTGTAGTGTTTTAAAAGTAACTTTTTTTGTTGTTGTTTTTTGAGCCAGGGTTTTTATATATTGCTTTGGGAAAAGTAACTTCTTTAGTCGTGAATAGACTACCACTTAATACAGTACGGGAGGAAAACCAGTTAAGTAGTCAGAGAAATTCAGTTAAATACCAACTCCACCAAGTGTTGTGTGAGCCTCAGCAGGCTAATTTACTTCTTCAGCCTCAATTTCCACATCCACAAAAGGGTGTTGGTAATAATTCATATAGACCTTGAAAGATTAGGAAATGAGTAACAAACAGGGCACAAAACATTTGGCCCAATACCTGGAACTTAATAATATTATCATAAAACACATTTAAATAAAAGCCATATAAAACACCCATATATCTCAAAGTCTTATCATTTTCTTTTAAGAATGTACAGGAAAATGGTTGACATAAAACCCAGGCAAGAAAAATGCCCAGATGTTATAGGACCATAGACTGGCCTGAACATGAGTCAGACAAACCATGAAAGTCAGTGTCTTACCCAATGGAACAATGTATGAAAATAAGCTTGGAAGAGGGCAACATGGGCAGAAAAATATCCAGATATGTGTCTTTTATAACTTAGGCCATAATTTTTTGTTCATGTGTCACATGATCATAAAGATACAGGGGCCGGTTCAATATTCATAAATACTGCCATTTTTCATACTGTCATTCCAACTAATACTTTACAAAATTACCATCATCTACATTTTAAGGCAGAAAAGACAAAACGTAGTTTTAAATAGTTTGTGACAAAATAACCAAAACCCCTTTATCCTGATTAGCACTAAAATCTTCACAAATAAGAATCAATATCCCATTGCTATTTTTGTGTTCTATGAGGCAGGTTAGTATCTGTTTAGGAAAAGTCACAGCATGTGATCAATTTGGCCCAACTTTAACAGCTATAATGAAGAAGCACTATCAGTTAGGAGCTGGCACTTAAAGGTCTGGCTTTAAACATCAGCCGACAGAAGGAAGACACACTATCTAAACCACCAGGCAGAACTAAGACCAAGCCAGTAAGGTGAAAATTCCAAATATGATGTTTGTTCAAGATAAAAAGCTATTGAATGTAAAATCCATACAAAACTGACTGCCTTTCATAAAGACAGACACTTCCTTTCACAAACATGGGGAGGGATGGTAGTTATTAATCTTGGGTAAAAATAAAAGTTAGGATACTATGATAGATAAGAACAACACAAAATATAAAGAGTACTCAAAGTTGCATTTTAAATCATAAGTATTTTCTTGAAGAAAAATTATATCACTTTCCATTACCCAAAACAAAGTAAAAACTTCACAGAAGGATGGAAATGTGATTCTCTTCTTACCTCTCTAACTGCTCTTTCAGATTCACCAACATATTTATTCATTAATTCAGGCCCCTGTAAGGAAAGAAATCAGTGATTTGGTATCTTCACATAGTCACCCATAATTTCTTTTTAATAAGGAAGGAAAAAAAAAATCACAAAGAGAAAGAAACCAAATTTTTTTTTTACTTAAATTAGTTTCTACAGCATGTTATTTCCTCTGGATGTTACTTAGGCCTCAAAGATTAAAGCCGTTGTATATTCTAAAGTCACAAATCAATACAAAGGAAAATAAACATGTTTAAAACAATTTGCTCACTACCTGACTATTCACCTATAAATAGTTTTATGATATACCAGGAATGGTGCAGGCACCAAGACAGAACAGACTAAAAAGAAGTCACATGTGAAGACTCCTAAACCCAATTACATCTGTTTATTAGTTTATATCTAAATCTATTAGGATAGCCCTATCTGGCAAGTAAAGACCTCAGAAATACTCTTCATTTAGGTCCACGATAAACCCTAAAATCTAAGCAAATAGAACAAGATTCATGCAATCTATGACAAAAAAAATCTTTGAATGTTTCCAGCGTCAATGCTGCACTCAACGTAAGGCCATGCAGGTACTTCTTAGATACCTTCCTTGTCAGAGGAGTCTCAGGATCATCCACACTGTTAACTGCCTCAGATCACATTCTCATAGCCACCCTTATGGTAAAGCTCCATCCAGTGTCTATAGTCACAATCTGCTGCCCCTCTGAGCTGCCTTTTGGTTATCTATTACTTTCCTGTCTCCAGGTATTATATAAGAGAAATCAAATTCTATCAAATTGTACTATTCAGTTACATCAAGAAAAGTCTTAACCTAACTGTGCAAGCAAAAATTAATCACATTAAAAATAACACAATATTACAATGATTTATACATTTTGGGCTCTGTAGATATAACAGTCTTACATATGATTCTTACTCTTCATTTAAAAAAAAAATCCCTTAAAAATGTGAAATTTATTGTTAGAAGTCTGGACCAAAACAAGTTGAAAAGTCGATTTGATTGCTGGAGAGCATTCTTAGACTTCACTATATTAAGATTCAAGAGACATTGAGAAAAAAAAAAAAAAATCAGTACCATACCAAAAAAAAAAAAAAAAAAAAAGGCAATTTCTAGTAGCATTGAGGACATTCATATCCAATGGTCAGAGCTTCTAGGTACACAGGTACATACATACCCCAAGGAGACCATGAAACACCAAACATACCCCCCCCCCAAAGAAACACATGAAAGAATACTACTAACATACTAGTTATGCCAACAAAAACAAAACTTGAATAATCTCAAAATGTAATGATATAAAATGGGTAAATAAATTTGTAAAGTCCTCATCAGGTGGAGATCAGGATGTCAAGGGCCAGAAGAGAAAGATTCGAAGTAGAGTCAACAAAGAGGCTGCTGGTAGACAGAAGTGCTGCTTCGCACATGTGCAAATAGCTAAGTGTTTGGAATGTTCTGATGGAAAATTTAAGGATGGTGTGACATTCCTAATCTCTCCACTGATTAATAAGATCATTTTGCAGTTTCATCTGGCAAGATTATTTCTATAGTACCACAAAATGATGAAGAATAAGAACTGTCCTTTCATGATATGGCAAAAGGGGGTTTTCATTCACATGTGCTACTTTAGACTTTCCTAAACATGACCACAGAAAGGCATTAGGAAAGGAATTAAACAAGCTTCAAGCATCAAACAATAAAACCAGCTTTAATGAGCACAATGGGTTTTTGTCGGAGGCAGGATATGGTTAAGGGATTTTTATGTAAATCTTATTCAGTTTAGGGCAAATAATTAGGCAACTTGTGTCCTGACAAAAATCAGAAAGGAAACTGGAGTAACTGTTTTTATTGGATGTACATGCCAACTGAGTATTACTGGTAACAATTATCCATAAAATTGAAAGGTATGGCATAAAACACTAATATAATGAAGACTTAAAAAAAAAAAAGCAATGCAAATCCAAGCATATTACACACAGCTTTTTAATCATCTAGTTTAAGTAAGTGCAGTTTGAGAATATGGAGAAAGGTCTTCATTCTATTACAGGTAAAGGTTCTAAAGAAGACAACCTCAATATCAATAATGGAAAGAAGAGTATGGTGATTTTGTGATCTCTCCTCTGCTAAGTAAACAGCATTGCTAGCAGAAACATAAATATGACTTAAATTCACCATACAAATAGATTTATGACATACAGGAAAGGTGAAAGCATGTCAAATAGTTGAACTATCTGAGGATCCTTCACATCATGTAGAAGTAGATCACCAGAAGCCCAGGAAAAAAAAAAAACAAAGAGGAGAGAAGAAAGAGTAGGGAGGAAGGGCAGAGGAGAGAGATGAGAAGGTAACATAGACCTGAAAAGTTAATCTAATAATTTAGCATTATGAGAAAAATTGGGCTGGAATAATTCAAATCAGGCATTATTAACAAGTAAAGGCAGTAATAGAAGATGGCTAAGCCCATGACTGTGTGATTTTATACTGAAGTATGTGCTCATGAACCTCACCCAGATGAGTGGCCAGTACAATGCAACACAGAATGTTAAACTGTTATGCTGCACTGCTCTACAAGTCAAATATCAGAGCAGTTTCATCACCAAGGAAGGCTACTTTGAGGGTGAAGTTCAGCCTCACTGAGGCAGGTTTTACTGAAGCAAACAAAAGGGGACAGTAGCCGATTTACTGGCTCAAAATCCTAGAAGAGCTAAAAGTAATAGGGGCTGTGCTATACAGAGAACTATTTCTGTAATTGTGCCCTTGTTTTCTTCATATGCAAAAAAAGGAGAAAGGTCATGTCCCTTTCACTGTATAAAGCACCAGCACTGCAGATTAAAAGGCAGTGAACAGGTCAAGTAGCAAGGATGACTTCTAAATCTCTTTAAATAACTACATGGTCTAATCTGATAAAAACTATGCTATAAATAAGACACCCATTTGTATCTAACAATGCAGCTGAGATGAAAACAGTACAGTCTGTCTCACATTTACTAGGTTTTATGGTATTTTAAAAACAATACATCAATCCCTAGAATAGATACTGTTAAGATCACAAGGAGGTTTTGTTTTAACAATTTTACTTACCAAATAACCTCAGCAACTTGGTCCTGACACATTTTACCCATTAGACGGCATGTGTTACAGATAAGTGTGATCAAGAAAAACTACACAATTATTACATTACTTGGGCATATGTTATTTCTAGCACCCAAGGCCAAGATTCCGACTGCTCAATTTTGCAAAACAATATTAATCTTGGGAAACTAAACCTGATTTACCCCTCTATATTTTATCACTTAAGTTACAGTCACAAATTCAAGTTTGAGCTTGTCACCTCCTGCTCGTGCAGTCCTGCTCTGTAATCATTTCTTGGATTTCCCCAGTCTTCCCAGGGGCTGCTTAAATGTGTCTGACAACTGCCTGGTATTCTGAGCTATTACAATTCAAATCAAGTGTTTTAAGTTCTAAAGTGTCTGGAGTAGGCATGTTAACCAAGTGATGGTTATGGTAAATATGAGGGGTATGCACACAGAAAGTAAAACATCCAAGTGAAACAATTACACCCAGGCTCTGTGAGGAAAAGATCTTGAAAATCAGAAGTACAGCATCCACATACATTGTAGGCCATTCTGGGAAACATCTCAAAGAGCAAGAAAATATGAAGTATGAGTCAGACACGTTGCAGGCAAGTATCTAAGGTAGGCAAGCTCCAAAAAGAAGAGGGATTAGCAGGAAAGGGAAGGGAATTTAAGCAGTTCCTCTCAAAACTATAGACTTCCCATCCATTCACTTGGGGGAAGAGGACAGGGAAAGACAATTTTCTTCAGAATTTTGATTGTACCACACTAGCTCTAATTAAACTGGGTATTTGCAACAACTTTTTTTTTAATCTTTTCTACCTACATTTTACTGTCATCTATGTCAGAGAAATAAAAATCAATTGCTCCTTTGAGACAGATATCATATAGGATGTAATGGGAAGAAGCCAGAAAAGAGAGTTACCATTGAAACTCCAATATCCTACCTTTATAGCTAGAAAGTTCAAGCCACTTTCATTGGCCAAAGCCTTTGCTATCATTGTTTTGGAACATCCAGGGGGACCATACAAAAGAACTCCTTTAGGTGGCTGAATACCCATTCTGATGAAAGACTTAGGGTGTTTCAAGGGCCATTCCACAGCCTGTTTCAATTTCAGTTTGATATTTTCCAGTCCTCCAATATCTGACCAGGATACCTACAAAACAAAATGTTTTTTTTTTTTTTTCCCTTAGCATTGATTGTATTTTGTCTTTGAAGGACAAATGAAGACTCTTTTAAGTAAATGTGCTATGTTCACATTAGGTTAGTAAGTACAGCATGACCATTATGATACTCATCTCAAGTAACACAGGACTCCCCCTCAAAATAAAATACCTTATTTATTGGGAATTCTGCATGAGTACTGTAGTTATATCATTTCTCCTCTCCCACTCCACCCTCTAACTTCTCACCCACCCCACAACCAATACTTCTCAAATTCACAGCCTCTTATTCTTTAGTTATCATTATACACACATACTTATAATTTTATACACACACAGATAAATACAACTTGTTGAGTTCACTTGGTTTGAGTAATATCCATATTGTTTAGGGCTAATCATTTAAGAATGGATACCCTATCGAGAGATTGTCTTGGAGCAGACCAATATTCCTTCTCTCGGTAGCCATTAATTGTCTGTAGTGCTCCACATAGTGGTCTGAGTCTGGTTATAATCTGTGCCTTATGCTTTCTGAGTGTGTAGTCACTACTAGATATTTTAATAGCAGGTAGTACTGGAATGCAGGTTTGCATAAATTCCACAGTAGATCCAGAGCCATATAAAATAAAAACGTGGTAGTCCATGTTGGCATGTAATGAATGTCCCATAAGCAATCCATAACAAATTCATTTCATTCATGAGGCTGGACTTGTATGAACAACCCTCTGGGCTGTCTGTACACTTCTAATTCAAAAGTAAGCACTTCTTTTATGCTTCTCCGTGTGGTGGTTTGAGTATCAATGGCCCACATTCGCTCATATATTTGAAAGCTCAGTCACCAGGGAATGTATTTGAGAAGGATTAGAAGGTGTAGCCTTGTTAGAGTAGGTGTGGCCTTGTTGAAGGAAGTACATCACTGGGGGTGGGTTTTGAGATTTAAAATGCCCATGCCAGGTCCAGTCTTTCAGTGCCTGCTGCTTATAGATCAGGACATAGCTCTCAGATATGCTCCAGTGCTTACCTGAGTACAGCCATATTCCCCACCACGACAAAGAACTAACCCTCTCAACTGTAAGCCAGTCCACAATTACATGTTTTCTTTTATAGGAGTTGCCTTGGTCTTGACATCTCTTCACAGAAACAGAATAGTGATTAAAAACTCTGGAAAACTCACTAAACAATATGCAATGGACTTATTTTTGCCTCCTCCTACCCATTTGCTGATATTTGATTTTACCAATTACTAAAAATAAAATTAGCCTTGAAATTGGTGCACATGAGCCTAGAACCTTAAACCACTGTCCAGTACTGACAGAACCATACTTACTGTTTACCAGAGAAGGCAACAATAATATAAAGCAATGTGCATTGGACAGAAGCACAAAAAAGCAGTTCTTTCTTGTACATTCTAATTTCTTTGATTTGTTATTTTAATTTTATTCTAATAATGTTTGAAAGATGACACAAGCGCTATACTCTGGATGATTCACCAGCTTTAGTATTTGCCACATCTGATTCGGCAAACACTGTCTCTATACACATAACAGTACATATACTGGCATAATCCATTTTTGAGTTTTAAGTTGATTTTTTTAAACAGTAAGCTGAAAAGATGTCACTTTTTTTCTAGCTGCATTAAAAACATATCTTTCATAAAAATATTCTGGGAAGAATTTTAAATAGTAGTAAGAAATAAACTAGACATCACAAATTACAGAGGATTTGGGAGAATAGACAGTTAAATGGCAGCAAGGCACCAAATGGTGACCTCATCAGAGTGCTTTCCAGGTCAATGCTTTCCCAGTGAAATACACACACCTGTGTATGCCTCTGCTCTTATGTACACACTTGGTAGAGATGTGATCCTCTGGAACGTGAAGAGTAACAAGCTACACTGCAGCACAGCATAGATGTGGAAGTCACAGAGGCAACTTCATCAATTTGCAAGAACAAAAAGGATAATGGATTCTGAATGCCCCGCAAGTTTTTCACTTTTGACCCTATAGTTACATGTACACAGCAAGAACATACTACACACACATATTCCAGGAGCAGATTCCCATACCTTAGAGCACCAGAGTTATTCATTACGTTTTCCAGCAGTTCTGCAGCACAAGAGCTTATGAAAATTTAGGAAGTACATAAACAGATAAAAGATTTTAAGATTAATACAAAACAGCTGCCTATGTAATGGATAACTTAAAAAAAAATTCAATTCTATACTCATAAAAGAATAGGGAGGGTTTATTTCCTCCTGTCTATAAACCTCACTGCCTCACAATACAACCTAATAGTCCAGTAAAATTATTGTATTCAATATATCCTCAAGATGTTTGGTATCCAGAAAGTCTTTAACAATTTGTTACTCCACCCTATAGTTCCCTAGCAATCTTTAGTAACTCACGCTTTTATGGGTAAATACAAATCACAGCATATCTTGGAACTATGAGCAATGTACTGATGAATATGGGCAGGTTTTGAATATATACTATGCAGAAAGGCAAACTGTGTCCTCTAAGTAAACTTTTAATGAAAATCCCATGTATCAAACATAAAATTACCCTTACCCTTCTGCTAATTATTACTACACCTATGATACCATAATATTTTCCCAAATACTATTATGACTGAAACTTACAAGTGAGACAACTCAATTTTTAAGAATTATCTGTTACATGTCCTAAGGGTTACAGAGGTACAATATCTTTAGAAATCTATACTTTGCAAAGCAAAAGCTGAAAGTACCCTTAAAGATATAGTCTCAGTATAAGTAAATAACTCTAGTACTGTTTTAACTCTAGTACTAACCATCTTACAACTTTTTGCAATTGTGAAGTATGAAAAAATATATAGTTGAAAACTACCTGTATAAGAGTTTTATATAAAGAAATCAGAATGTTAAAAATAATACTAATGTCCACTTTTTTGCCTGACTATAAAGACAGCTGATAGAAGAATAAGGTATAACAAAGCAAACCTCAACAGATACAAAAATATTTAAATTAACCCCCTGTATTTTATCGAATCACATGGCTTAAACTTAGAATTCAACAACAACAACAACAGAAAAGTTAGAATTCAACATCAACACTAATTGGAGAAAGACCATAAACACATCAAAATTAAACGATGTACAACTAACTCACCACTGGGGCAAAAAAGAAATAACTACATCCCTAAAATTCAATTAAAATGACAGCACAACATACCCAAACTTATGGGACACTATGAAAGCAGTGATAAGATGAAAGTTCATAGCATTAAATGCCTATATGAAGAAGCTAGAGAAATACCACACTAGCAAATTAACAGAACAACTGAAAGCTCTAGAACAAAAAAAAAAAAAAAAAAAAGCAAACTCACCCAGGAAGAGTCGATGCCAGGAAATAGTCAAATTGAGGGCTGAAATCAATAAAATAGAAGCAAAGAGAACAATACAAAGAATTGCCTCTTCCCAGAAAAATCAATAAGATAGACAAACCTTTAACTAAACTAACCAAAATGCAGAGAGAGAATATCCACATTAATAAAATCAGAAATGAAAAGAGAAACATAATATGTAGAAGAATGCACAAAACTCAAGTCCAAATGTATCAGACATAAAGCCGGGTGTGGTGGCACACACCTTTTAACCCAGCACTCGGGAGGCAGAGGCAGAGGCAGAGGCAGGCAGATCTCTGAGAGTTCAAGACCAGCATGGTCTACAACAGCTAGTTTCAGGGCAGCCTCCAAAGCTACAGAGAAACCCTGACTCTGAAAAGAAAAAGAAGAAAAAAAAAAGATCTCAACATAAAAACCAACCACACTGAACCTCACAGAAAAGAAAGTGGGAAGTAGTCTTGAACACAATGGCACAGGAGACCACTTCCTAAATATAATAACCAGTAGCACAGACCCTGAGAGCAACAACGGGACCTCCTGAAACTGAGAAGCTTTTGTAAAGCAAAGGACACAGTCAACAAGACAAAATGGCAGCCTAAAGAATGAAAAAAGATCTTTATCAACCCCACATCTCCAAATTACAGAAAGAACTCAAAAAAACTAGACATCAAAAGACCAAATAATCCAAGGAGGGAGGGGGTCTAAACAGAATTCTCAACAGAAAAATCTCAAATGGCCAAAAGACTCATAAGGAAATGCTCAATATCCTTAGTCATCAGAGAAGTGCAAATCACAACAACTCTAAGATACAATCTTATACCTGTTAGAATGTCCAAGATCAAAAACTCTGATGACAGCTTGTGCTGGAGAGGATGTGGAGCAAGAAGAACACTCCTGCAATGCTGGTGGGAGTGCAAACTTGCACAGCCACTTTGGAAATCAGAATGGCTGTTTCTCAAAAATTTGCTAATCAATCTACCTCACAACCCAGTAATGCCACTTCTGAGTACATAACCAAACGATACACACTCATACCACAAGGACATTTGCTCAACTATGTTCATAGCATCATTAGTCATAATGAATCAACCTAGATGCCCCTCAACTGAAGAATGGATAAGGAAAATGTGTTACATTTACACAATGGAGTACTACTCATAAGGAAAAAGACAATATCTTAAAATTTGCAGGCAAATGGACAGAACTAGAAAGTCATTCTGAGCAAGGTAACCCAGACCCAGAAAGACAAATATAGTATGTACTCACTCTTAAGTAGGTATTATACATAAAGCAAAAGGCAACCAGCCTACAGGCCACAATCCCAGAGAACCTTGGTAACAAAGAGAACCCTAAGAGAGACACACATGGTTCTGTCTAGGAAAGGAAAAAAGACAAGATCTCCCAAGTAAATTGGGAGCATGGGGGACAAGGGGAAGGGTGGAAGGGGAGGAAGGAAGTGGAGTGGGGAACAAACATATAGCTTAATTAAAAAAAAAAAAAAATTAAGCTAAGAATTAGCTGTATTTCTGTCTTACAAGTAATAGTCATTGCCAGCACTGGGCTTAGTACACATTCACAATTTTGTCTTTGGTTTCTTTTTAGTTTCATGACTTTTAAACACAGTATTTTCTTAAATTCAAAACAGTAAAAAATGAGTTTAAATCTACAATACACTACTCAATGGGACTTTGGATCATTTATTCTATATCATTAAGTTTCTTCCTAATTAATAAAATAAAATAAAAATAACACCTCAGACTCATTATGAATGCATTCAATTGAGTTGTTGGCCAAGGGGGTCACATGGAAATCCCCAAACAACAACAAACTGAGAGCAGGACACCACTACCAAGGAAAACACCCACACAATTCATTGAACTCTAGCTGGTGCCTACATGGAGCCTTCACCCCTACATTCTAGTGTCTTTGTGATGTAGGAAAGTACACTGCACACTATACACTTACCAAAAGAGAAATGTAAACAAATAATAAATGTAAATAAGTATATACCTGGCCAAAAAATCTTGACCTACAATCTATTATGCTTGCAAAATAGGCTAGGGCAATGGTGGCATAGAAAGAACTTGCAGAAGTAAGCAATGTCTGATTTAAGGCCCATTCCATGAGGTAGAACCCATATCTAACACTGCTTGGGTGGCCAAGAAGTAAAGACTAGACATCCCAGAGACCTAGAGTAAAACCAAACCTATTGGTCTTTAAAAAAAAAAAAAAAAAAGTATTAATAAATCATAAATCAGTGCCTTACATAGTAATCATCAGGGCTTCCTACAACTGCAAATAGGAACAAATACAAGGACCCACAGCCAAAATATTTTAGAGAAGTCTAAATGGGATTTCTATACCAAATCCCTCTCCTCAGAGCTCAGGGAACACTGGGAAAGACAAGGCTTAAGGTATGTAAGAGCCAGAGGGGACCTTTGAATCACCTAAGGAATCAAGCACAAAGCCTACACAGTCTGTACCAAGTCCTCTGCATATATGATAGTTTTTAACTTAGCATTTGTATGGGACTCATGAGTGTGAGAACAAGTGCATTCTTGTGCCTGCTCTTAGGACTCTTTTGTTGGGCTGCCTTATCCAATTTGGTGTGATGGGTTTTGTTTCATCTTGCTATATTTTATTTTTGTCATGTTTGGTTGTTGTCTCTTCAAAATCTGTTCTTTTCCAATGATAAACAGAAAGGGCGTGGATCTGGAGGGGAGGCGATTAGAAGGAAGAGGAGGAGAGGGGAAGGGGGTAGAAGAACTGTGAATAGGGAAAAGGGAAATTATAATCAGGATATATTGTGTAAGAATCTATTTTCAATTAAAAAATTTAAAAAAAGATTCTAATGCTGAAGAACAGTTACTAAAGTAAAAATTCAAAATAAACAAGCAGGTGACATACTAGACTAGATCTTTTGAAATTGCCTAACATGGTGGGAAAAGCAAAAAAAAAAAAAAAAAAAAAGCCTATAGGACTCGTAGATGAGCCAGATCCCTAGAACTAGAAGATATATTTTAAAACTAGTCCACCAAGAATGCCATAAAAAAAAAAAACCTTCAGAAATGACAGAAATGAAAGGCTTAAGAAGATAAGCAAAAATAACTAGATAATAACTGCTTTGTAAAAAATGGCACTCAGGATTTTTTCAATTTGAGGTGAAAAAAATGCTAAAAAATATATACTCCCTAATATGGTAACAACATACTAGAATTCAGATAATATAAATAGTTAACAATGGCACATACATCATCTTTACTATAAACCTAAAGGATAAATGTATTAATAGTAACTATGGTAACTTGTAAATGAAGGGAACAGACCCTCACCCAGCCCCTTGCTTTGGCAGCCAGGACAGGCTATAGAAAGAACCAGTAGGATGTAGGCCTCTGACTCAGCAACAAGTGCTGAGCTCCTGACCTCCATGTGTAGAGGAACCAATCAGAAGTTAGCTGACAGGCTCTGGATGTGCTTTAAGGTAGTGAAAGGCAGACCATAGCAACAGCCCTGGGAGGGCCTCTAGGCATAGTAACCTCTCTGTAGCTGTAGCTACACAGGACAGGTAGCCCAAGCCCAGAGGTGCACCAATCCTGAGACTGTTGTTATGCAACTAGCAGACCCCCAGACACTCCCCTTGCTCTACCCCAATATATTCCCTGCCCCACTGCTGCTCAGGGTCTCTCCTGGTCCCCATCTGATTCAACTGCTGTGTCCAATGGACTGGGGAAACTGAGTTAACTTGTAAATTTAAAGACTCTTTGCTTTTGCATCAGATAGGGTATCTTGGTGATTTTGGGGTTCAGATAGACAATATAAAAATGATGTGAAGTATGATATCAGTATTAATAAAAATGTAAAGGTATAGTTTGTGTGTAGCTGTATTTATCTGTTTAATCTTTGAGCTATTGGAAATCAGAGGTAGGCATAATCACAAAAAAGAAAAACCTTTTATATTTTAAAAAGGTTTGTATTTTAAAACCACCTTCAAAGGTCAATGTATTAACTTTTAATTCCCAGCTTACACAAGTTAGAAAGTGAGAAACATTCTCTACCATGCACTCCTACCACTCTGCCTCATCACAGATCTAAAAACAACGAAACCATAAAACCTGAAACAAGGCAAGAGGAACTAGCTACGTAAGACAAGTACACATAACATAAGCATGAGGACCTGAGTTTGGACATCCCTTGTGACACAACTACTCAAATAAAAAAGAACAAATTTAAAAACGTAACTATTTAAAGCAGTAGTTCTCAAACTTCCTAATGTTTGGACCTTTAATACAGTCCTTCATGTTGTAGTGACCCCTCCAACCATAAAGTTATTGTGTCGCTACTTCATAACTGTAATTTTGCTATGTAAACCATTTCCTGTCCCACCTGGTCCCGCAGCCATTCAACCACAAATAAACACACTAATGCTTATAATTGATTTAAGTTTTTGTGTTTGAGGCTAAACAGCTATGGGTCCGGGCAGATCAGAAACTCAGGCTACATTGCTACTGTCCTGAACCAAAATGTAATTATCTGATATGCAGAGTATCTGATATGCATCCCCTGTGAAAGGATGGTTTGACCCTCAAAGGTTAAAAGTTGAGAACTACTCATTTAGATGAATGTCCAGGGAATTGTGTTAAGTAAAAGTTATATCCAGTATGATTCCATTTACATGTCTTTTTGAAATAACAAAATTTTAGAAATGGGATGAGGACCGAGTTGAGTATCATAATGAAAACACAGTTTGAGATCTCTGTGGTGATCATTTGAATATGATGATAAACACAAGTCTTTCCATCTGACAAAATCTCATGCTTAAATACACCAAATACTAGAAAGTCCAATTGAAAGTGAGGACATTCAAGTCAAAGCAGCAGAGTTTAGCAGTGTGCACACCTCATCTGGTTTTGCAGTATGCTATCACCACAGAAAACCAGGCAAAGGATATACAACACAGGGTGTCTCTGAGTTACCTTAGAACTTCAATGAATTTATAACTATCAAGAGAATGTTTTACTTTACATGTATATTTTTAAAAGGTTAGCCTAGCAACTCAGTCATTTTGGAGTTCTAGTTTCCTTAAGAACATTATTCAAATAGTAAAGATGGCACAGAATATAAATTACTTACATTTGGGACATCAATTGCTACCTCTCTCATAGCACTAGGTCTGATGTCATTCATCCCTTGTAAGAAATCATTCAGGGTAATTTTCACCATGCCAGCCACCTTGCTATCAGGGAGGTTAGGCTGTTTCCTCAGGACTCTTCGCAAGGCATACAGACCTTCAAAGAGGAAAATAACACAAAACTGACCACTTATTCCATAAATATCAACTAGATAACAATACTACTAACCTCAAACTCTGTGGGTATTAAAAAAAAATTTACTATATTTTGTACTTACAGGTATGTATGAAATGGAGAGAGATTAATCATGAAGGGGACACAAATATATGGAAGATTAAAACACAACTCAAGTGCTTAAGTTAGGCAGTGGAAAGATGGCAAACTGAATTATATACTAGAGCACAAGTATTTGCAAACATAAAACAATTCACAAACATTTACAAAGAAAATCAGTTTATCAAAATAGTATTAATAGGATGTCATTAAAAGAAGTGCAACAGTAACATGTTTTGCAATTGCCTTTTTCCTGAATGCACTAAAACAAAGCCATGAGTTTAGAGACCAGGAGATCTGAAAGGAGATAGAACACAAGAGAAGATGACTTGAGTAAATGCACATACGGTCTGTAAGGAGCGATGCTTTTGAGAGTATTGAGGGAGATTGGAGATGGAAAAATGAAGACAAAAGGCTTGCTGAAGAAAGCTTATGGTTTGGAGAACTAGAAAGAACTTTTTTTTGGTTTTTTGTTTTTTAAGGAGAGAAATAACAGAAATAGACAGAGTAGCACCACAATAATAATACACTAAAAATAACCCAAAGGACCCTTAAGAAAATACAATTTAAAGAAATAAAAAAAATAGCTTAAAAGATGGTTCTTACCAGAATAGTCAAATATTCTAAAGTCTTTGTTTTTGATATTTGCTTACAGTTCAAACACTGGCAAGACTGAATGTTAACTACCTCCTTCAAATACCAAGTATGAAGTTTCAGGTATATAGAGCTGTAGTACAGTAGAGCCCAAATTCTTAACTGTGAACAGTAACTCTATATAAGGTCATATAACTGAATGTGGGGTTAACAAAATTAATGACAATGGTTAAGATATCTGAACATGAAACAGTTAATTCAAACTTCATGCATAATGAATCTGTGCAGTGTTTCTCTGTGATGCATAGCGTGACTACATTGTAGCCTTAGTTCTGGCACAGAATGGAAGCACTTTATATTTCCTAAATTTGATCCCCAGCACCCATGTAAAAAGGTGTGTCATGGCATGCCTGACTCTGCCTTTAAGGCCATACCACCCTGAATGTGCCCAATCTCATCTGATCTCAGAAGTTAAGCAGGGTTGGGCCTGGTTAGTGCTTGGCTGGGAGACGATTGTTTTGTCTTAACAGCACTTTTGGATACCTTTTTCTTTGTTTTCACATCACTTCTTCCATTTGGATGTTTACCTGGCCAACACAGCTCACCAAAATGATGATCCATCCTGCTTTGCTCTGAGAATTTGAGTCTGTTCTGAATTCTGTGTTTATTAATCTGCTATCCTTATACAAAATATATCCTTATACAAGATATGGAGATTTGTGCATGTGTGTATTTTATCTACCTACCTACCTCTTTTTTCTGTTTGGAAACATCCACAGAATTTTTTATTTAGTTTTCTAGTCTTTCTGTAACCCCATAAAATGTTTTGAAAAAGAATTATTTTATTCTCTCTCTTTATAGTGCTGGGGATCAAGCCCAGGAGCATTTACTTGTTTCATTTGTATGTAATTCCTTTGTTTTCCATGTATAATATTGTTATAGTTTTCTCTACATATAATAGATAATATGGTTTATTTCATTCTTTTATCGCTACATTATTTCTTTCTCTTACAGTTTTTAGATAGCAGAACAATCTATTTTTTTAAATGTTTGTGTACAGTTATTTATGTGTGTGTACATACGTGTGTGTGCGTGCATGCGTGCGTGTGTGTGTAGGCCAAAGGTGGCTATTAGTTGTCTTCTGTCTCTTTCTACTTTATTGTTTTAGATAATCTCTCAGTAAACCTGGAGCTTGATGATTCCCAAGACTGGCTGGACAGCAAGCTACAGAGCTCATTCTAGTCCAGTGCTGAGATTACAGGTTTCTCTGTGGCTTTGGAGGCTATCCTGGAACTAGCTCTTCCAAAAACATGAATAGAAAATACTTAAGCCATAACAGACTTGACAAACCTATAGAAATAAACATCCACAGGAAGCTTAATATTAAGAATCCCTAAGATAAAAACAAGAATTCCTACAAAGAACAATATTTAAACAACATGGAAAATACTGTGAATCTAAATAGATACAATATGAAGGATGCTACCTACACAGTAAATTATCATTATCATTCATAACATCTGTATAAAAGAATACACCAATAGAAATGAACCACTACCCAGTGGAAAATACTAGAACTCTTGATTCACACTATGGATTAAAGATGACAGCACCAAACAGAAACTATAGTTTATTATAGTGTTAAAAGCCAAGAGTGTCTCTTGAGCTTATATGATGATAAGAGCTAGAGTGGTCTAGATAGTTACTACTTTTTCTCCATTCTGGTCTAAGCATGGCTAAATTCACTTCAGAAAATTTATTCATCTATGCTATGGTTTATGCACTTCCATGCCTATCAATAAGTATATTTAAAAACTGAATGCATAAAAGTAAGGTTGAAGGGGTGGGAAAAACGACTAACAAAGCTACACAAGACAAATGGTTTTAAAATAACACTAAGATGATACTTTAAGAAATTATAAACTAAAGTCAAAATGAAGGTATTATTTTACCTAAACTCTAAAAACTGGATCTTACCCTCAGTATTTTATTACTGCAGCATGAGAAGATTAATGGGAATCTAATCCCACCCCCCACCCCCACTACTATACACCAGTAAGCAAGTTTCTTTGTAATGGTTCCCTTGTGAACATGCTTATGAATAAAATGTGTTTAAAAAGGTGGCAACTCTTTTGATAAAGGACCAAATTAAAATACTGTGCTAAATTTAAAAAGTGACTTTAATAAAAGTGTTTAAAACTATGATGACATAGGAAAAATCCATAAAGCCTTGGGAATATAAAAATGGATATATTATGGAAAGTGGGACGAGTAAAAGAGAAAACTACAACTTGAAGAGAGGGAGAAAAGTACATTTTCAAAAAATGTTCTTTACCTATTGAACACTGTTCTATATCCTCAAATTCAGTTACAATTTATACTAAAGCAATTAAATTCCAAGGTAAAGTGGATAGGTAAAGGTGTCTTGACACTTTGCCTAATGACCTGAGTTCCATCTCCAGGACCTACATGGCTGAAGGAGAGAATAGACTCACTCAAGTTGTTCTCTAATCTCCACAAAAATGCTGTGACACACAGCAAATAATTTTTTAAAAATTAATTATTCAAGTATTAACATATGAAAACACTGAGAGGATGTACTCATGGACTACAGGTAGTCTTCAATACTGATTATACATTCATTTTAGTATTCATTGAGTGTCTCTTAAACACAATCCATTCAATAAACACATTGAGCCCCTGTGTGTCTAGATACAGAAGGCAGATCTAGCTCTTCTAGCATAGCACTAATAATAAATAAAAGATATGTGTTCCAGGCTAATTACTGTGACATCTTAAGACTATTTCCCCTATTTAACTTCTGAAGAAACAGAAGAAATCAAAGCAAAATGGACTGCCCTACCTCTCAGCTGATAAAGTATAAAAGTACTATTTTAACCCAGCGTTCCACAAGCTTTCCTCTCAAATCTCTGCTTTAAAAAAAAAAATTAAAAAAAAAGAGCCACTTTGGGAATGCAGGGAGAAGTGGTAAGTATGAAAACCTCACAGCTGTGAACAAGATAGGCAAGAATTTGAGTTACAAAATCAGATTCAATATTGCTAGTAAGCCAATTTAAGTGTTTTAACAACAATAAAATCAATAGATAAATAAGTTTGAATTTTTTCTGTTCTGTGATTCTATCTTAGAAAAACCACAGTTTGATATTAATATATTGAAACAATATGTAATTAACATGAATTCTGAGGTAAATTCTTAGCAATACAGAGCAAATTCTTCCTTGCTCTAAAACAAAACAAAAAACAAAGCTCACTCCTTGAAGAAATCAAGTTTTATTTCACATTATAATCAGGCAGTCTTAGAAGGTAAATTTATAATAAATCACTCTATTTGGGAAAAATTGCTGCTAAGCAGCTTGCAACTTTCAGCATAGCTTACAAACTTAACATTTCATGTTTTCCAAAAAAGTTCACTGTTTATTTTGCTATTACTTTAAAACATAAAATGAAGAAATAAAAAGGCTATGCAACTAGCAAGTCAGAAAAGCAGTCAAAGCCCAGATGACATATACTGACATAAGTGTCAAGATAAGACAGCCTAGGTTGTAAGCAGCTTATCTATGCATTTGAGATAAAATACTTCAAAAAGCTGATCCTTGCTTACAAAGGTAAGCTGCTACAAAACAGAAGTCTCCAAATAAGTTGTTCACAGCATATCACATTACCTCAAAATCTAACATCTGAAATAAGTTTGACTCCCAGCTATCAACATTAAGTATTATAACTGGATGAACAAAAAAATATCCAGCTGTTAGGTATATACTATTGCAGTATTTCCAATTTTCATATTTACATAGCAACAAACTTAAGAGACAGATATAGAGAAGAACTAGACCAAAAATCTACACCAGGTGTGGCATACAGACACCAAAAAAGATGCAGCCTCAGTCCTACAAACTGTGGGACACCCTGGAAATCCATAGTCTGAGGAAGCTAACCAGATACATCTATCCACTAAAGGGATTCCGTATGATGAGGCCACAGCAGGCGTGGTAAGTAACTGGGGTATTTGTCATCTTCTCCCTTTCCCTTATCCAATAAAAGTCATGGTTACAACAGCAATCCAATACCATCTCCCCCAAGCTACTCAATTCACAAATGGAGAAGAATAAGGTTCAAATTTGACCAAGACCACAAACCTGATTTTAAATGCAAACCTACCCAATGTTCCTCAAAACCTATATACAATGCTGGAAATGCCTCAGTAGAGCACTGGCTACTTTTCAAGAAGACAGGGGTTTGATTCCCAGCACATACATGGCAGCTCACAACTATCTCAACTAAAGACTCACTGGATTACCCCCTTTTCAGGCCTCCACAGGCATCAGACACACATGTGATGCACAGACATACATGCAGGCAAAATACCTAAACACTATTCACTTGTTATCCTGCCTCATTAAGAAAATTCCTTGTAGAAACATTCTGGCACCCTGTTCTTAAAGTTTGTGTATTCTGCTATACAAAGAAAAAAATAATGATACCAATACTGTAACACAAAAACACAAACTAGAATTCATGACAACATACCCAAACTATTAATTTAACATACTGGCCACTATAATTTTGCCACCAATCTTTTTCTCAGAGTTAAGAAAGTAATAGACCAGCTAGAGTGAAACAGATCAAGTCCTGGGAAAGACAGATCAGAAAATACTTGTGCATTTTATTTATACACACACACACACACACACACACACACACACACACACACACACACACACAACTGTAAAGCCATACCACCCTGAAAAAAACATGTTTTATTACTTGACTTTTAGAGAAAATATCACATGTTTCTCTCATATCTTTGTCTGGGCATCATGGGCAAGTTCACAGATCAACACAGTAATTCAGACTCTTAATTACCACTTAATAAACAAAGTTATCCACTGACACAACTGTTCCTCGGATCATAGGAAATTTATTTCTACGTCAAGACGCATCTTGGCCGGGCGTTGGTGGTGCAAGCCTTTAATCCCAGCACTTGGAAGGCAGAGGCAGGCGGATCTCTGTGAGTTTAAGGCCAACCTGATCTACAGAGCTAGTTCTAGGACGGGCTCCAAAGTAATACAGAGAAACCCTGTCTTGAAATAACAACAACAACAAAAGACCCATTGCCCACTATGAAGCTAAATGCAGCAGAAAAGACAAAAAAATGACCTATCCTTATAAGCTATTATACTAAAGAATGTTTCTATTTACCACCTCCTCCACCCAGTAGTCCTCCAACTTGGAAATTATGGTAATTGTGAGAAAATGAAAACATTATTTTTCCATCAAAAGACATTTATGCATTCGTATGTCTCTCATCTGAATTTTCCTGTATTTCCTTCTATTCCCAAAGTTACATGGCGTAGATAAAAAGAATAAAACAAGGAGCTGGAGTGATGGCTCCGCATTTCATCTACTACAGAGGATTTCAGTTCTACTCCCAGCATCCCATCATGTGGCTCACCCACTACCTGTAATTCCATAACTCCAGCCCCAAAGGCCTCTCTGGCCTCTGATGGCACTAGAACACATACATAAAATTAAATATAAAATACATGTTTTATTAAAAAGAGTTGAAATAAATAAGGGAACCTTCAAAGCATAATTAATTATGTAAATATAAATCTGTTATTTAGGCATAAAAATTGCCTGCCATTCAAAATTAATTTTATATAATGAAATTTCTTATTTAAAAAAAATTCTTCCATTACCACAAGAATTAAACCTTCTAAAAAGCATAATATGAAAATATAAGATGGATGACAAACTGTAATCAACATAATGCCACAACAGAGAAAAAGAGAGCCCAGCACATGAAAGGACATAAAACATACCATAAAGAGATCTGAGGATATATCTAAGATTACAGACATGCCTGACCTTTAGAAGTTTAAGAGTATAAAATCCTTCAGGAAAACAAAATAGATTTCTTTTAGTAAATTATATGCTGAAATCAACTATTCCAATGGCTTATAAAAGCTGTCTTGATTTAAACATACTTTCCATAGTTGAAAATAACTCTGAAATGCTGTTCAGAAGAGCCTCAAAAATAAGTACAGGGGCTGCAAAGATGGCCAAGTGCAGTAAAGCTCTGGCATGTAAGCATGAGGACCCAATCTAGATTCTAAACCCTGTGTATAGCTGGGTGCAGTAGCATGTGTTTATAACCTCAGGACTTACAGCAGCATGAGGCAGAGAGAGGAGAACACTCACCAGAAACTTAAGAGCCATCTAGCCTGGTGTACTCTGGCCAAAAAAAAAAAAAAGGAGACTATCTCAAGCAAGAAGAATAGCAAGGAGCAGACACCTGAAGGCACTATGGTATGGGTACACACACATGCTCCATTATGCCCTTATGATGTTCTTAAGCAGGTGATGGGATGAATTAACAGCCCTCATACATTTTTAGTTGAAATGTTATTGTAACATATGTTCTTGAGTTTTGCTATGTTGGTTCCAACACAAACACCAGACTACTCTGTAAATAAAACTGTAATTTCTTAAGTTCCACAACACAGTAAAAAAACTATCAATATTGACACCCTGCACATCTGGCTGTGTGTGCATGCACACATGCACTGAATAAAAATCTGAGAATATGTTCTACTAGAGGAGGCGAAGTTAAAAAGGTAAAACGAGTGGTTTTCCTTCATCAGGATTTTCTAAATTACAGAATTTTTAATACATATATTTATGACTAAACAAAATAAAGCTATTTCTATTCAGAAGCAACAAGAATTATCAGCACATATAAACTGCCAATACAGACTCATCAGAAACAGTCACTCTCACCTGCCTCATTACACAAGGCCTTCAAGTCTGCACCAACATATCCATGGGCATTATTTGCCAGCCTCAGTAGCTCAGCTTTAGTGAGCAAGTGTGGCACCTTTCGGAGCAGCTTCTGGAGAATATCAAGCCGGTCCTGGGCATTAGGAACACCAATCTCAATCTCTTTATCAAATCGCCCTGGTCTTCTGAGTGCAGAATCTAGAGCTTGAGGGCGATTTGTGGCCCCAAGGACTAATACCCGTCCTTCACTTCCTTCCTAACAAAATAAAATAAAAATAAATTACATATTGATTTTTAAAACATAGAGGTGAAAACTGACTCTGTACATGAATAGATGAACTAGAGTATTAAGCATTAACCCTTATACTTCTACTAACCAATTTTCAAATTTTCTTTTTAACACGTTTTTACTAAACATTTATTAACTCTAGTACAGCTATTTCAAAGTATAGCCTAAATGCTTTTGACCTGAGAAAGCTTTCCAGTAGTTAAGTAGTTTTTCCACTACTTAGAAGTGAAGATTGTGTTGTGGAATAATCATTTTGTACACTGTTAAGTATGTATTACTCTCACTGGTTAATAAAAAGATGATTGGCCAATGGCAAGGTGGGATTTTCGGGGCAGAGAGAATGCTGGGAAGAAGGAGAACAGAGTCTTGTGAGTCAGGAATAGATGCCATGAGATGCAGAGGGAACAGGATGGGAAATATGTACATGAGGTAAACAAGCATTGGGACTGTACAAAGATTAATAGAAATGGGTTAATTTAAGTTATAAGAGCTAGCTAAAACAAATCTAAGCTATCAGCCAAGCATTTATAATTAATATTAAATCTATGTGGTTACTTGGGAGCCACTGCCAGGAAACAGAAAAGTCCAGCCTACAAGAATGAGTCCTTTCCTTCCACCATGTAAGTCTTGGGGTCAGAACTCAGGCTGTCAGGCTTGGTGGCTAGTCTTTACCTGCTGAGCCATCTTGACAGTCCTGGTTTTTTATTGTAATATTTTTAAATTCCAGAAAATATGAAACCATAACCAGTATCCCTGAATACACAAAGATTTTCTTACTCCTTGAAGATGGGGTTAAGAATAGCAAATTATGAAGGACTAAGATCACTATCCATGTTCAGCAACCTCCAGACATTATCCAATGTTTTAGTCGGATGATCCAAGTGTAATTTCAGAGATAAGCATTAATAGAATCTAGTGATTTTCCACAAGGCAACAAAAACAGTATCAATTATGGATATACCAAAAGAAAATGTATAAACTACTATGAACTTATAAATTTAAAAGTATACATCCAGGCCCCTTAAATGATTTCAGATTAAAATATCAGTGTCACGTGGTTCTAGTCCTGACAAAGACAAGAACACACTCCACAGATAGCTTATGCCAGTGACAGAGAAAAAGCTACCCATCTGCCCTGATGTTTAAGATACTCCAACACTGATCCTAACTCATCTTTCTTACCAAGGACCTTAGAACCAATTATAATGCAGCTTTCTGTATCATGAACATCCAGATTCAGAGACCTGGTCTGCTTAAAGAAACATTTAACTGACTGCATACCAAAAATTCACATTATTTTCACATTCATACTCATTTCTCACCAAAGGGAAATAAAACCAAACACTCCTTTTGCTTTTACCATGCAAAAGGAAGGTGTGGGACTATGTGCTTTCTAAAATTTCTCTTGGTGCTATCATACTCTGAGTCTAAGAACTTTGGTCATTTTCAATCTAATCTTAGAAGTACATTTTTCTAGTTAACAGAAAATCATCTGGTTTACAGATGTCAAAAGTCTGAGAGAATTGTCCTCTACTGTTCTATATTAGTTCTTTTCACAATTAGCATATCATAGGTTTTTACTAAGACACAAATATAAGGCTGTAGTCACAACATTGAAAGGCTGCAAGAGAAAAACTGAGTTTTTAGGACACCTGAGTTACACAGCAAGACTTTACCTCAAGAATAGAAAGACTCATGAATTACCTAAATAACTGAATTTTTAGGAAACCCTGGGTTACACAACAAGACCTAGCTCAAGAAGGGGGGGGAGGGGAAAACCTCATGAACTTATTAATATTTAGTTTACTGAGACAAAAATCTCACATAGCCAAGGCTGGCCTCATATTCACTATGTACCTATCCTTGAAATGATCCTCCTCCTTCAGTCTCCTAAGCACCGGAATTACAAGCATATACCATCATACCGAGGGAGACTTAATAAAATTCACCAAAATTTAATAGGAAATCTTCCTTATTAACATGTGTCTCGGGTTTAAAATTAATATCGTGTGTCATACACACACACACATACCTTATAGTAAATTATTATATGTAAAAAAAAAAAAAAAAAACCATGCCAAGCTATATGGGTCCCTCAGTTATTAAGCAATTAAAGAAGCAAATTACGCAGCTTCATGCTTGATTTTTCCCTCATCTTGAGACACTCTCAGACCCAGACACATTTGGTAGGTTTTGTTATTCCGTACTCTAAAAGCCAGTGTTGTACTTACTGAGCCAATGCCATCCATCAATGTTAAGAGTGAGGCTACAACTCTCTTTTCCACTTCATTCTGAGCTCCTTCTCTTTTAGGGCAAAGTGCATCCAGCTCATCAATAAAAATAATTGATGGGTGCCTAAAAACAAACATATTACATTTTGATTTTATTTATCAATATTAAAAACAAAATCACTAAAATGCGAAGTCAAAAAAAAAATCCTAGAGTAATTCTAGTGCAAAGTTATCAACCTCACATTCTAGCTTATCTACCTTCATAATTTGGGGAAGGTTAAGAGCCAGTAAGAGAAAAAAAACCAAACTATTCCAAAGAAAAAAGGTCCCAAAGATTCACAGAAGTAGTGACAAGATACTTCAAAAGCATAGCTAAAATGACAGGAGGTACCAGACCCCCAGCCAAGGAAAGAAAAACAAACTGCTTGCCAGCCCGACTCACAAAGATAGACTGGTGAAGACACAATTAACAGTCCTACACTCATAACAAGGCCAGAGCTTCCACTAACCTCAAAGTGGTTAGTAGCGAGATAGCATTTCTTCCAGCAGATGGGTAAGCAAAGAGAAATTCCATCTTATTAAGGCCAAAGGCTGGGTAAAATCTTGATAGAAAACCCACTATTTGAAACTGACATAAAGTGAGACAAAGCCCTAAGAGGCCAAATACTGACTAGCTGAAGAAGTCCTGCTCTGGCAATGAAGTACACAGAAAAAGATAAGTCTGCCCTTGAGGCCAAGAGTAGAACTTAAAAACTTAATAACTCTGGCATGTGATACCATAGCCCTGAGCCTAAGCAAACCAACTTACGGCACACGATAAAGTCTAGACAGCCCTTGGCCAGCACAATACAAAACATGGGAAAACTGAAAGCATTTCCTCTAAAATCAGAAACAACACAAATGTACTTAACCTCACCACTCCTTTTCAATACAGTACTCAGTCATAAGCATAGCAGTAAGGTAAGAAAAAAAAAAAAAAAAAGGGAAGCTGGGACTGTAAGTCAATGGTAGCCTGTATCCATGAAGCCCCAGGATCAACCCTCAGTATTCTCAAAAGGGAAAAAGAGGTGCAAACAGAAAGGAAAAAGTTGCAAGAATCCCTACTCCCAAATAACATGATCCTGTATATATAAAAACCCAGGAACTACAGCAGGAAAGTTAGACCTGGTGAACAGGTTCAGCAAAGTAACAATGCAAAATTAACAAGAAAATCAGTACCTTTTCTATATAATGATAACAAACTTTCCCAGAAAGAATCAGGACAAATAATCCCACTCACATCCATTCACTGTGACTTAAACAAAGGAAAACAACATATGCACCAATCTAACCAAGCAGGAGATAAGATTCTACACAAAAACTTCAAGACACTGAAAAAGATAAAGACACTGAAAAAGATAAAGAAGGCAAGAGAAAATGAAAAGCCTCCCATGCTATGGATTAACAGTTAATACTATTAAAATTGTTATAAAAGTAACTAAAAGCAACCTATAGATTTATTGTACTCCCTATCTAATTCTAGTGACAATTTTTCATAGAACTAGAAAAAGCTATGCCAGAATTCATACAGGAGACTCCATAAAAGCTAGCTTTAAATGTCAACTTACCACAACCTAGAATCATCATAGAATTTTAACAAGAAACTGTCTACACTGAGTTAGTTGGTCCATAGGCATGTCTCTGAGGGACTCTGTCTTAAGTAAATTGATAAGGAAGACACCATTTCCTACATGTTTTGAACTGTTAAGAGTGAAAAACTTAAGCTGAGCATAAGCAATCGAACATTTATGCACTCATTTCTCTCTGATCTGGACCATGGATATGACATGATCAGCTGTGTCGAGTTGCTTACTGCCTTAACTTTCCCACAGTATGGACTGCAACCTAGAATTGTGAGCTGAGAAAACAAAACAAAACAAAACCTTGCCCTACTTTGTCGCTTTCTATCCATGTACTTTATCTCATTAACAGAAATAAAATGAGGAAAGACCCTCTTGCACAATATTACATCCAAAGCCACAGTAAGCAGAAAGAGGAATGCTAGAGCTACCAGTTTCTGATCTCAAACTACAGGACCACAGTGAGAAAAACAGCACAGAGGGTGGAGAAATGGCTCAGCAATTCAGAGTACTTGGTAACTCTTGCAGTTGAACAGGGTTTGATTCTGGTACCCACATCTGTAATTCTAGTTCCAGAGGATCAGTTACTCTCTTCTGGCCTGTGGTGCACACATATATGTAGGCAAAATGTACACACACATAAAAATAAATCTCGAAAAGCAAAACAAAACAACAAAAAAACCAGCATAGTACAAACATAAAAACAGACACACAGACTAATGGAATAAAGGACATAGCAACAGCAACCTAATTTTTAACAAAGGTGTCTAAAACAGTCTCTGGGGAAGGGGAATCCTCTTCAGCAAATGATGCGGAGAAAGTAAATATCCACATGTAGAATAAAGATATTTCTCACACTAAACCAAAACTTATGCAAAGGTTTCTAAAACTAATATTAGACCTGTAGCCTGAAACTGCTAGAGGAAATCATGGGCAAACACTTTTCAGATTCATTACAGACAAAGCCTTTCTGAAAAAGACTCCAATAGTATAAAACATGATCCCCAAAACTGACAAATGCATTCTATTCTCATGAGGTGAATCTCCACCCAGCCTAAGTTACCTACTAATGTCTTAATTCTTCTACTTTATATAGTAACTTCCTTATAAACCTCCACAGATTAGGTAACATTTTCTTAAATCTCCCAGCAATCTGTTACTCCTTAGCTTTGCATACAGCGCCAGTATTTTTTACTTAAATATAGCCTCAATTATTAATTCCAAATCATCAAATATTAACAATACCGTAGAGTGGCTTCAGCAAATATCTGGCGTAACCTTGCTTCAGTCTCACCATAGAATCTGTAATGAGTAAAAAACATGTACTGTTTTACACTTCTTACTGTTTATAAAACTTTTTCTATAAAGGCTGGTCTAAATTTTCAAGTATTTCTAAAATACTTAAAATTACTTTCAGAACTTATTTCCAGATTTTGTATATATTATAAAGCAAATTTAGAAGAACAGGTATAATCTCAGCATTTGGGGGTGAAGGCAAAAAGACTGAAAGTAAAGGTCAGGCTAAGCCACATAGGTAAGAAAGACCATGCCTCAGACAAAAAGGGCAAACTTAAAATACTCCAAAATAGTTTAAGGTACAATGTAACGCAACCATTTAAGAAGACACACCTGAGAATTGTAAACTTAGTAATGAGTATTTACTTATTAAGTCAGATACCTACTTGCTTATAATTTCAGGACCATTAATTACAGAAACATAAGCTCCAACTTCATTAGCAACAGCCCTAGCAATCATTGTCTTTCCAGTGCCTGGAGGACCATAGAGTAACAACCCTCTAGGTGCTGGAATTCCTACAAGGAAAAAAAGCAAACAAAAAAACCAGTGCAGTCAGTATGATTAATTTTTTTGTTAATCTGGTATACAACTTCCAAGGTAAGTTAGAAATGAAAACTTACCTTGTACAACAAAGTGAGAATTCTACCTTTCCCTTACTTCCCAGAAAGATGTATTATCTATTCCAAATCCTGAGCCCATCAATGACTTTATAGATCACAAACTAAAGGAAGTATGTGAGTGTGTGTGTGTGTGTGTGTGTGTGTGTATGTATGTATGTATTTTTTCGGTGTTTTTGTCCATATGTTTTTTTAAAAAAGAGCCTGTCTTGTGCTATCAAGGTAGCACAGTTCAACAATCAGAACATAATTTCTTCCAATTTATACTCTTAAGGAATACAAAAATTATTAACAAATACATAAATCCATGAGTTCCTTCTACATAAAGATTCATGAGAAAGGGAAAAAGGGGGGCTAATACATAAGAAATAAAAGCAAAGGATTTGGACAGCAACCATGCAGGAGTTTCTTAGGAATCAGTTACTTCCTTAACCACTCACTTCAAGGTACACACACAAACAACTACATTTCCTAACTCTTTTTAACTAAACCATGACTCTCTTTGGTTTATTTCTTTAGACATTACAGCTTGTCTAGCATAACAAGAGACTTTCTGATGATCTAATCTACCAACAGGGGATAATTAATATGCTATCATAAGAGACACATCTGTCACTCAGATAAATCACTACTTAAAAGTCCAAGCATTGAGAAGAGCCGCTTAACTATCACCTCCCAAAGCAACTCTAACTCACAATATAGAAAATAAGAACAGGAGGGGTTGGGATTATATTAGAGAGTGTAACTAACAAATTGATTTTAGGTTTGACTGTAACATGAATAAAATAAATAAAGATAACATACCGTAACTCTTGAAAAGTTCAGGCTGCTTGAGAGGCAGTTCAATGATTTCTCTTATTGCTTTCAGCTGACTATTTAGGCCTCCAATCATGTCATAAGTTACTTTGAATTGGCTGTCTTGTTCTTTTGAATTTGTACAAATTTTTTTAAGATTGATTCTTGTTGTTGAAGAAATAAAATAAAAGGTATCAGTATTGCTCTTTGCCCCTGCAGTAGTAGATTTCAGTAGTTTCTCTTCACTGATAGGCCGTGTATTTCCTTCTCTGGATGAATCAAAACTACACTTAAGACCTGTGACTTCCTCTAGTCCAAGTCCACTGCCATCCCTGGGACTCTGTGTAACATCCAATGAAATTTCACCAGCTTTATTCATAATTTTGTCTTTAACAGATTTACATGGAGTACTCTGTGATGCTGGGCTCTGAGGCTCTTTCAGATCTAACTGGCTTAGCTGGAAGGATATATCCACGTTACTGCTTTCCATGCTAGAATGTTCAGAGGCCATTCCCTGGTTATCAGTACCAGAGGCACTTTGAGGCTTCCCCAATGTTGTACCATCTGTCCCTTTTACTTGCAACACTTGTAACTTGCAAAGTCGTCCATAGAATGTACAATACAGGAAATTGCCTGGTAAAACAATCTTGCCATCTAAAAACAATTAATTAAATATACATTAGCATAATTTCCCATTTAACAGCAATTTATTTGCTATTAACAAAACCGGAACACTAATAAAGTAACAAAAAACAGAGGTGACACAGTTATCAGTAGTATATAAAAAAGCTCATTCTTTCAAATCCTGTATGTCAGTAAATCTAAAATTCTACAAACAATAGCAACAAAAGTCCATTTTTAGCAACTAAACTTAACTGGCACACTCAACCCAACACTGCAATGTTCCTCATTGGAAAATGTGCAAGCACAAAGGTTAAAAAGTCTCAGTTGAGTCACTCATACATATATGTACATACATATATGCAGACATTCACACATGCAATCAAAATAAGTTAATTTTTTAAAAATGTCCCAGTTCTCAGGTTATGGCAATGGCTCTGATAGTAAAGGGCTTGCTGAACACAAGGACCTGAGCACAAATCAGGACCCTTATGAAAACCCAGGTACACTGATGCACCCCTGTAATCTCAGACTTGGGAAAGCAGACAAGAGGATGCCTTCAGCTTGCTGATCATCTAGTCTAGCTGAACCCATCAACTTCCGGTTCCGTCAAAAATTCATTCTAAACAAATAAAGAAAGTGGAGAATGAAGCTCCCATTGTCAACATCTGGCTTTCATGTACGCTCAAGCACAAGAGGCATGCACTCATGTATGAAGAGGAGAAAGTCCTGAATGAAGTCTTCAGTCAATGTGTATTGTAACCATGTGCATAGCTATGAGGACTCCATTGCTTCAAAGCCATTATAAATAAGCAAAGTCATTTACCATATGGGCCAGGCTCAAATGAAGGAGAACAAAGCTTTCCTAGGGGGTCCAGGTGCTAGTATGTACAAAAACTAGCAATTGCAGCTTCCTCTTCTTCCCAGACATTTACAGCCTGAAAGACTGTCTACCTACAGACACTTCCTCCTGAGATTAGCTAACCCCTCCTTCTTTATTATACCTAATAAAATGCTGAGGTTCTTGGTTGATGGCAGGAACCCTCATTTGACTCCATCTTTTCTGCATATCTCTGTGTTTGCCTTTTCTTCATTTCTTCACTCCTAGTTAGGGTGTCAGGACCCAAATCACTGGGGCACAATACATGCATGTCCACAAATGTGTGTGTGGAGGGGCTATCATGCATGTGCAATTGCAAGCATGCATGCATACACACACACACACACACACACACACACACACACACACACACACACACACACAACACAAACACACTTAGCTATTTTTTTTATAAAAAAATCTAGAAGCACTGTTTGCTGCTCCTTTGCTGCTTAAAAATGACAAAAACCATTTAAAACACCAGTCTCACCTAGTTTTCTCAGAATACAACCAGTCAGTTCTTCTTCATTAATTTCCTTATCTTTGTCACTATGGAGAGGAAAGAAAAACAAACAGAAATCAGCATTAGGTAAACTAAAAACTAAACCATGGAAAAAGTGCCATGTATAGCTATTACAGCTACTATAGGACAGATATGGTACAGTGCAAACTCTAACTCTCAGGCCAAATGAAGGGAGTTTGAACCCAACTCTACAAAGAGACAGTCTTAAGCAAATTTCTTAAAATGTTCCATACTCCTGTTCTCTGATGCTAATCTTAGCAGAACTAGTGTCTTCAAGTATTCAAGATCACAGTCTAGGTAAGAGATGCATAACTGTACAAATTCCTCACCAAGAACAACAGTTTTGCTTTCTCTATCAGTGTGAAGGCAATCTCAAAGAGAATATAACTATCACAAATATATAATCAACTACATACTTAATTTAACTTAAATTGATTTCTATTTGTAAAACACCAAATCAACATATTATTTTTAAGATTTGTTTCGGTTGTGTGGTGTGTGTGTGTGTGTGTGTGTGTGTGTGTGTGTGTGTGTGTGTGTGTTTTGCCTGCATGTATACAGACACACAATCTAAGTGCCTGATGCCCATGGAGGGCAGAAGGCACTGAATATCCTAAAACTGGAAAAACAGGTGACTGTGAGCCACTATGTGGGTGCTGAGAACAGAACCTGAGTCATCTTGCAAGAGCAGCAAATACTATTAACCCCTGGGCAGTCCCTACGGCCCTTACTTATTACTTTATTAGCTGAGTAAGAGACAGTTACAAATTTGTAGAACAGGTAATGTCCACTAGAAAGAGCTCCAATATCACTAATAAAATTCTTCAGCTACCCTAATTTAAATGACTGATCTTCCTAACCAGAAATTAACTTCCTTGTTTACATTCTGCTGCCCTACTTAAAATGTTACTTTTTAAAAGAAATTAAAATTTAAAAACAAAAATTTCATTTAAATCCATTCTTTTATAATCATTCTACACTGTTCAGTCTCAATAAGGTGAGACTAGTTCATAGATAGTGATGAATGCTAATTCTAGCCAACAATGACTACTACTTCCTGTATCACTGTTTTTTGTTGTTGCTGTTTTCATTGTTTTGTTTTGTGTTTTTCCAGATAGGGTTTCTCTGTGGCTTTGGAGACTATTCTGGAACTCAGCTCTGTAGATCAGGCTGGCCTCGAACTCACAGAGATCTACCTATCTGCCTCTTCCTCTGCCTGAGTGCTGGGATTAAAGGCATGCATCATCACCGCCCTATGCCACTGTTTCAGCACATTCTGATAACCTGCTTTAGCAGCAATGGTGCTGCCAAGTACTTCATGAAAAACACAACATCCCCAGACTGAGACCATTTCATTTGCTACAAAGGGGTAAACAAACCAGTCACGTACTTATGAGCCTAGCAACTGAGAGTAAGACAAAAGAATCGTAAGATGGAGGCTAGCCAGGGCTACCTAGTAAGATCCTAAATTGGGAGAGGGTGGTGCAAAGATGGGAATAGATACTTTGAAAGGTATGAAAGGAAAATAAAAAAATCAAAAAGATAAATGCACATTCGTTCATAAGCAGCTGTGGGACCGGGTGGAACATACATGTGTGCATGTGATGTGGTCTTAGCTACTTTTCTACTGTGGTGATAAAGCACCCAGACAACTTATAAAAGAAAGTATTTAACTTGGGGGTTCCAGAGGGTTAGAGCTCATGACCTTCATGATGGGGAGCATGACAACAGGCATGGCAGCCATGGTGCTGAGCACTCACAACTGATCCATAAGCACTAGGCAGAGAGAGAGCTAGCTAGGAATGGTGTGGCTCTTGAAACCTCAAAGTCCACCCCCATGACACATTTCCTCCAACAAGGCTAAACGCCCAATCCTTCCTATAAACAGTTTCACCAACTGGGGACCAAGCATTCAATATATGAGACTATGAGGACCATTCTCATTCAAACCAGCAAACATGTATAAGCATCTAATGGGTAAAACCGATTCTCAACATTACATTCTTTGCTTCTGCTGTTTTTCAAGGTTCACTAAATGGTTACTGTTTGTTCTGAAAACAGTTTGCTTGGAATATACAAAAAAAGAATTTTAAACTCAACAACTAGAAACTTTTTTTTTGTATTCTTACACATACATTCCCTAAATTATCACAAAGCTGGTATTACCAAAAGATACTTTTATTAAAGCAAATTTGGGTCAGACTTTCATCAGCAATGAATCTAACTCAAAATTCTATTGGAGGATAGGTGAGACACTATTCTCACCCTTCAATAGGAACTACTTAAAACTCTTGGTAGTAACACGTTTTTGTTTTTAACTAGGCTGAATATGAATTAAACATGCAATCAAGTCCTTTGCTTAAACTACCATAATTAAAAATTTATTCTTGAGCTGCCTGCTGTGGCACATACCTGAAGTACTAAAAAGAGGCAGGAGCCTGAACTACAGTAAAACTGCCTCAAAACAGATAAATATAAACATCTGGAGATGGCTCAGTGGTAAAGAGGACTTGCTACTCTTCTAGAGGACCTGAGTTCAGTTCCCAGTACTCACATGGCAGTTCACAACCACCTGCAATTCTAGTTCCAGGGAATCCTATTCTTTCTTCTGGCCTGAGCAGGCACCAGGCACAGACACATACATGGTACATATACACACACACAAGCAAATTCTCAGACACACTAAAAATAAAGATAAAAATAATTCTATTTGTAGTTGATTAACAAAGAGACCCACAAGCCAAGATTGCAGCATGTTCAGTCATAAAATGGGTTATATACACTACATCCTCTCCTCTCAAGACTCGGAGATCACTGGGGCCGAGGGGGCAGCAAGAGTGTAAGAGCAGAGACAGTGGACACAAGGAAGCCGGGTCTTCCAGACACAGCCAGGGGAGTGGCACAGATGAACTACCCGCCACTGTGATAGCATGCACAAGACCTGTACATGAACAAGCCACTCCAAATCTCAGCAGGGAGAAGGAAGCTGGGCACAAAACTCCACCCTAGACCTGAAGATATTGGGAGAACAGCTGCTAGCTGCTAGGAGAGGAAGAGTCACTTTTATCTAAGACTGTATACCCTGGTTAGTCAATCTTGCTCTAGGAGAAAGCTACATGGACATGTGGGCAGCACAAATTAATCTTGATAGGTCTACAAAAAAGAACATAAAGTTAGGTGGCTAGAGAATGGGGGTTAGGTCTGAGAAGAGTTGGTGGAGGGGAGAATATGGCTGAGACATATCATATTCAATTCTCAAAAGAATTAACAACAATAGAAGAAAATCTTTAAAAGTTATCAAACTGCTAAGATATTTTAGAAAACTGCTGATACCAAAAATGAAAAATGATCTGTACTAGTTTTTCTAATAGGAAATACTACTCTTTCTTGACTTATATGAAAATATGAATATTGAGTTTAAAGAAATTCAGGTTATTTTTCTCTGTCAATCACTGATTCTTATTTCAACATTTTATTAAGCCTTTAATATCAGACTGTGATTCAACGTAGAACTAGTTCTTGCTGAAATAGTTCTGGGGGTTATTTCTCATTAAGAAATTAATTTTTATACATTCTTAATTAAAAAGTAGTTGATATGTTCATATTAGCAAAATATTCTTCAGTAGCAAAGAGAAAAAAATTATTTCCTAGCTATTCACAATAAGCTGTAAGAATCCTGATTTAACTGCAAGTTAAGACAAAATACACTGCTTAGTATTCATCCCTTCACTTAAAATGTCAGGGCTACTTAACTACAGGGTATCAGAGTCCCTTATAAATTACATTCACCCATTTAGCTTATGCTATCATATATATCACTCACTACTCATTTAACATATGTGGCTATCGTGGCTAGAAATAGGAGTACCAGTATGTGAAAAGCCCTGGTTTATATCCCAAACACAAAGGAAATATTTTCCAGTATCTATAGGCTGTGGTAGATGGAGCACAAATTCAAGGCCAGCCTGGACTACACAGTAAGATCTTATCTCAAACAGACAAACACCTACAAGTATAACAGACACTGAATTTTAAAGATTTGATGGGGGGGGGTGGAAATCTGGGGAGGTTGATACCTTACTAGTAACTTTTATATTAATTATATATATTAAAATAACATACTGTATAAGAATCCATTTCTTCATCTATTTAGAAAACCCAAATTGAGTATGTTTATACCTCTCTTTTTTATTTTAAAAGATCTATTTATTTTATTTCATGTTTTGCTACCATGTATGTCTGTGTACCTCATTTGTGCCTAGTGTTCAGCAAGGTCAAAACAGGGCTTTGGATTCAATGGAACTAGAGAAATGGATGTTGTGATGCATTGTGTGGGTGCTAGGAACCAAAGCTGGGTCTCTGCAAGAACATGGACTCTTGACCACTGCGCTATCTCTCCATCCCCAATCACTACAATTCCTTTGGGCAGCTTTGAGGTAGACAGTCACCAAAGAAAAGAGCCAAACCTCAGTGCCAAGTCCATTTCCTGAGCCTGAAGCACGGCTCCCAAAAGAGGCTGGACCTGGATGGTCTCACCAGCTCTTACACCCACATTCTTCTGTGCCATTTCACTCAAGCCAACCTTGCCTCCAGGAAATCCTGCAACTGGCCAGGCTGTATAAACCTACTCAGAGAAAGAAAACAACAGTATCAGAAAATCAGTACATATACCATCAATTTATAAGGAAGATAATGTTAAACATATCTAATACACAAAACTCAATCATTATTCCCAAATGATATGACACAACCTGTAGTAGGATAAATTACAGTTCAAAAATATAAAATTACTTTTAATGAATATTGTATCTTCTGTGAAGGTCAGGAAGGAGCTCATAGTGAGAAAATGGAAAGCAGACTTCACAAAAAAGACAAAGACATAGATGGTAAAAAGTAAAAGAGAACAATATTAAAAGCAAGATGAATGTAGCCTGGTACTTCCTATCCATGATACATTGCAAAATAGTGTAAATCTCTAATATCTGGGTCTTAGAGCTAAAGAGATGGCTCAGTCTGTAAAGTGCTGGCTCACAAGCATAAGGACCTGGGTTCAACCTCCAAAACCCATGAAAAAAGCCAGGTATGGTGGCTCACACTTGTAATCTCAGTACTGAGAGTCAGAGATAGTTGGGTCTCTAGGATACACAAGCCAAACAGCATAGACTTATCTATACATTCCAGGCCAAATGACAGACCCTGTCTCAAAAAGTGAGTGGGGGGAACCTAAAAAACAACTGAGGTATCTACATGCATATGAACATATAACTATAAAAGAACAAACAAAAATCTTCCATGAGCAAAAGGGGGAGGGGGTGCACTATGGCAGAGGCCGGAATTGGCAACAAAAAGACAAGCAAGCTTCTAAAAATCTGGCAAAAGCCCTGGTCTTGGATTCTACAGATTTCACATGACATCAAGGAGAAACACAGCCAAACCCAGGGAGAACAAGCAAGCATTTGTATGGAGGGCAGATGCTCTTCTTACCTCAAGGTTACACTTCTACACAGAAACGTATTTAACAACTAAAAGAAACAAAGCTTAAAGGGACATGTGCCACTACCTCCCTGTTAAAAAAAGAACAAAAAAGCAATGATCCTTTCTATGGTATCTAAGTAACTACCATGTACACAACAGTCTTACTAGTTTCCTAAAGATTTATTACTTTAATTTTGTATATGTGCACATGTGCTGGTGTCTACAGAAGCCAGAGGCGTTGGGTTCCCCTGGAGCTAGAGTTATATACAATTTTGAACTGCCCAATGTGAGAGCTAGGAACCTAACTCAGACTTTTTGGAAGACCAGTGCACATTCTTAACTGCTGAGCCATCTCTCTAGAACCCATATGACTATCTTTAAAAGTATATTTTCTTTTTTTGAATCAGCAAGATGGTTCAACAGGTAAAGACACTTGCAATTGCCAGCAAGCCTGACGACATGAGTATGACTCCTATAATGGACATCGTGGAAGTTAAGAACCAACTCCCAATGCACATACACAGTTAAAATTTTCTGTTTACTGACTCCTGCTTGTACTGAAAGTTACAATTACAATTTCCAATGCTTCCAGTAAAAGGATAAGGAATTTTACCTCCTGCTTTCCATCCAAACTGGTAAGGAGCACTGGTCGGCCTATACATATGTTGGCAGACTTCATGGTATTAAGTCCAAGATGAACAAGGGAATTCTGGAATGTCTTAGGAACTTTGCCATCTACTATAAAAGAAGAGAGAATTTATTTTATATCATTTTATAACTAAAATTAAGGCATTTTTAGATAAATAAAAATCCTATATTTATAAAACCAATGAATTTATCCTATCCTGAAGAAACCCTCTTTTTTAAACAAAGTAATGTAAAGCCAAACCTTTTTGAATGTTTACTAGCAATGTGTGAGTATAATCTGTATAACTTACAAAGTTTAAAGTAAAGAAATCTCTTGGTTCATTAAGAACATACTGAGGCTGAGGTATATTAGGTCAGAGTAGAGTACTTCCCTAGCATGGCCAAGGCCTTGGGTTCTGTCCTCAGCACTGTTGAAGACAGCACCAACTACAAAAACTAACTATACTTCCAGCAGTTTATGCACTTTCTGCAGAAAGACAGCTGCTAGGTTTCAAAGGTTACCACTAGAACACCTATCTGGCTCTAGATTTTAAAACCTTCCCTAAAAAAAAAACCTCCACACCTCCCAGTTAACCGAGATCATGTACAAATTTCATCCAAGTCCTTGTTTCTACTATACCACCATTCTACAGTGCTCTGCTTATAACAGCCAAATCGACTCAAGCAGTCTACAGAACTCTACCAGTCCTCACACTTCCCAGACTTTACATTTAGAGTGTGCATGCATGTACATGGTGGGAGTAGGCCAATTTCAGGGACCCTTTATACCATGCAGATTCCAAGGATCAAATGCGAACTCACAGCAACAGGCGCTTAGAGCAGCTAGTCACATGACAGTCACAATCAAAAGAAAGCAATGAACGCACACAAGAACTTACTGTTCTCTGCTCTGACTGTGGATAATTCACTCAAGGTCCTGCCATTGTGACTTCCTGTGAAGAACTACAACCTGAAATTGTGAGCCATCAAAAAAAAAAAAAAAAAAAAAAAAAAATCTATTCTCCCTTAAGCTGCCTTTTCAGGGTATTTTATCACAGCAATGGGAAGGAAACAAGAAACTAAGACACCCCCCCCCATACATCACAGATATGCATCCCCCCATCATAACCCTGTGTTACATGCCTTACTCAATCAGAAGGAAGCCTGATACCTTTTGGCTACTCTGGGCCAGTGAGCTCCCAGGGTACACCTGTCTCTAGCTCCCAATTATCATGTTATAAGACACCCAACCACACATGGGTGCTGAGGATTCAAACTCAGGCCCTCATGCTTGCAAAGCAAGCAGTCTTACCCACGGAACCATCTTCCCCGCCTCCACGCCCAGCTTTTTACATAGGTCCTTGATATCTTAATTCTGGTCCTTATGTCTGTGTCACAAGATCTTCACCCACTGAGTCATTTCACCAGCCCATAAGGCCAATTTCTAACAACAATCCACCCTTGCTCCAATGCCTCATGGAGTTTATAACCTAGTAGGATGAGTTATCAACCAGTACGGGATAATTACTTCATTACAAACTAAGACTACATAACAACAAAATGACTGAGAGACCTAGCAAAGTCTCTTCCATGAGATCTGACATAATTTGGAAGAATTAGAGAATGCTACTCAAATAACTCAATATGAAGAAAAGATATTATTTTTCTTAACAGAAAAAAAATCATGCACAGATGCTGTGGACAGACAGGCATATGATGCATCCTTCAGAGACTAAAAGACTGATGAGAGACAAGAGAGTTGCTTAAGGAAAGCAAAAACACCAGGGGCAGTGTACTGTACCAAGATACCACTCTTAACCCTGACAGCAATGGAAGTCCACGGTGACAAATAATAGTATCACTGTCCATTCTAAAAAGTTACTCTGACTATAAAGTAGAGAAAAAGAGTAAGAGAATAAAATTCCAAGCAGGGACATCAAATAATGGTTACTGTAGGAATTCAGGTGAAGGATGATAGTGTCTGAATTTGAAACAGAAACAGCAGGAATGCTGTAAGAAAGAACACTGAATGTATCTGAGTAATAAAGAACTCAGTGGTGAGAGATGTGAGAATGAGCTGTGTTATGCCTAACTCCTAGATTTCTGATTTGTTTTCCAGACAGGGTTTCTCCGTATAGCCCTAACTGTCCTGGAACTCACTCTGTAGACCAGGCTGGCCTCACACTCTGAGATCCTCCTGCCTCTACCTCACCAGTGCTGGGATTAGAAGCGTGTGCCACCACCACTCAGTGGTTTCTACATTTTTAAAGGACCGGAGTTTGTACTATTGAAAGAAGTAGACTTAGGAAATTGGTTTTAAAGTTACTTTGAAAAATTAAAGGGAAGAGATAATGGACAACATTATTCAAGATATAGTCTATAAACTACTTGTTACAAGTTCATAAGGCTAAGTATTTAAAAATCACTTAGAAACTTTTACTGCAAGCAGGTAAAATTTTGTGTCTGTGAGCACAGTAAATTTCATTATTTTGCTTTTTTATTTTTCTAATTGCACTATTTACTGGCTCTGTAGATCAGGCTGGCATCCAACTCACAGAGATGCACCTGCATCTGCCTCCTGAGTGCTGGGATTAAAGGCATGCACCAACAAAGCCCATCCTTAGAAACAGTACACTTTACAAAAAATCAAAATTGAAGATGATATAAATGAGAAACTTAGCTTTGGATATTCTTGCCATATAAATTATATTTAAAGAGGATATCAGACTAAGAATTAAGAAACTTCAATATTTCAGAATCAGATGTAAGAGGGTAAACGTGCAAAGAAAATGATTACCAATGCACATGAAGAAAATTATGGAAGTCTAATGATAAAGAAAGTAAGTAGTAAGGTGTTTTGAGGAAGAAAAGATCAACAATGCCAAAGGTCACAGGCATCAAAAGGTGAGTAAAGAAAACCATTCACTGGTTTGCCAAAAGAGACAAGCTGTGACCATTACAAAGCAGTTCCCAGTAAACGATGGCATGCAAGTCAAATAGGACCAGGGAATGTGATTGACACATAGGCAGCGAACACTCCATTTAATGAGTAGGCAATAACAGGTGTAGAGAGGGTGTGGAACTTGAGCAGTGGTCTGAGATAGATGAACATATGCAAATGACAGTAGTAAGGATCTACTTGAAGAGAGTCTGTAGAACAGAACAAGAACAAGCTGTATTCTGGTTTCTAAGTCAGAATAAAAAACACTGTGCTAACCCTAAAATTGTCTTTCAAGTCTTATTGGACATAAAAACCACAATTACACATCAAGCATGCTAACAAGTGAATGACTTTTCAGCTTTAAGTCTGTTCATGCACCCAAGCCAACAAAACTGACCTAAGACAATGGCTCTGGAATCAAAGGGATCTGAACTGAAACACGAAAGCCCGTTACCTTTTCTACTCTGCAAAACGGACATCATTACGTACTCGTCTACCACCGCTTCTGCGAACACTAAATGAGCTAAGCATGTGACAAGGCTAACTTACTATTAACACTAGTGTGCAATTAACTAAATAGCAACAGCTAAACATCAGAACCCGTGTGGTCGACGGACAAACGCCGTCCTTCCTAAAACCACAACGCTGTCTGCTAGGCCGCACGGTTTCGCCAACAAAAATCGATATTTTGGCTTTTCAGCGTGAGCTACGCCTGCTGGGTAAGAAACAGGTTTGCAGCGTGGGATAGGCAGTGAACCTGAGCGCGGCCGCGGCTCGGTTGGCAGTCTCGCTTGGCACGCGCAAGGCCGGGGACTCAATCTCCAGTACTGACAAGAGTAAGAAAAGGAAGAATAAACAGTAAAGGAAAACTCGGGTCGGGCGCCGCAGACGCGCCACGGTCGGCGGGCCCCATGTCACGCCCACCTCCACACGCCGCACTCCCCTCGGGCGCCTCAGCCTCGCCGCTGCCCGCGCTTTCCTCACCTTTCTCAAGGAAGTTGGTCACCACCAGCATCCCCGGCGCCGCCACGTCCGGCCGGGGGAGAGGAGCCGGAGTCCCCGAGCGA
Organism: Cricetiscus sungorus; assembly: GCA_030556225.1. NCBI lineage: Eukaryota > Metazoa > Chordata > Mammalia > Rodentia > Cricetidae > Cricetiscus > Cricetiscus sungorus. The sequence continues at coordinate 60,224,602 of JANBXA010000730.1, read as the reverse complement.
GACGAAGCAGCCGACAGCGAGGGCGAGGTGCCCTCCGCGCCCTCCTTCTGCCGCTTTCTGTTCTTCTTGGAAGACATGACCGCAGGCTGTCTGAAAAGGAGCCGACCCAAAGCCGGCTCAACGTGCGCTGCTCGGGGAGAAAACTTCCAGGTCAGAGGTCAGCGGCTCGGCGCGCACGCCGTAATGCTCCACGTAGAGCGCAGAGCGCGAGTCTGAGGCGGTTGGCGGAGGTGTCTCCGGACGCGTTCGTGAAGAAAGATGGGCTTGGCGTAGCAACCTCCGCTCACGCTATGGATCCCTGAAAACTGACCCAAGCAAGCGTCGGGTGGCTTAAAATGGCAAAAAAAAAAGTCTGAAGTTTCTCATCTGTGTCCAGAGCCACTCAACTCTACTGAGAGCTCTGCCAAAGGGGAAGCCCTGCTCAAACTTAGCGGGAGGTGACACTTTTCGAGAGTTTACGGTCAGCCCTCCTCCCGGCGAAGAGGGGCGGAGCAAGCGCCGGAAGACGCCACGAGATTTTTTGCGGCGAGGCGGGGCGGGGCGATCGCCGGAAGAAGAGACGAGGCTCTGTGCGGGACGACTGGGGTGGGGGGTGAGGGTGAAAGCGCAGAAGGTGTGACCCGGCTGAGCCAGAAGGGGGCGGGGCAGGGCGAGATGGGGCGGGCGGGGCGAGATGGGGCGGGGCGAGGCGAGGCACGGGGAGCCCTAGGAGCAACGGAAAGACTTGGTGCAGCAATGAGGTGGCTCCAGAGACCTGTTTGCTTGCAGGCGGCGCTGCTCCGTGCAGGCGGAGCGGGGCTCCAGGCAGGGCCACGCACAGCCTCGGGCAGCCCGGGAGACGCAGGCGAGCTGCAAGGCGAGCTGGACAGATTTGGGGGCGTCTCGGTGCATCTGGCACGGCACCGCGCGCTGCACGAGCTGGACACTGCCGCTTTCCGGAAGCTCTTGCAGGGCAAGTGCGGGTCTCGGGCCCCGGAAACCAGGGCGGAGCGTGCGGGCTCTGAGGTGAAAGCTGAAAGGACACCCAGTGGTCCTCTACTTGTGACCTGGAAGTTCCCCCAGCATGTCCGGGTCTAAACCCTTGCTATTAGAAGGTTCGCAGCGCCTACCACGTTGTCGGCCACACATTTAACTCTTAGTAAACGCCGCTAACCTCACTGTTCAATACCTTGCAGCCTTAGTTTTGTTAACACTTAGATTCTGCCACAATCTTTGTGAGGCAAAGCTGACTCTTGATCGGGACAGATAGGAGTTGGCAGGTCAAGAACCAGTACTTGTTTCCACCTACAGAGCTTTGCGTTTTCAGTAGGAACACGTCATTAGTTTGAACGCTGAGCCCAGTGTAGGAGCCCTAACTTTAGGGTAAGTATCTGGTTTGTTAGAGCAGTCTGTTTCTCAAACTGAAGACATAGCATGGAAATTATGCTATGGGAAGATCCAGTGAGCAACATGGCAAGTAAGCGCCTCTAATGCTCTTCATCTTCAAACCAAGACTACTTCACATCATCTCTCCTGCTTGTAAGAGCTGAGAAGCCCTGCCCAGACTCCAGCAATGTCATTCCTACCTAGGAGAATCGAATCTATTCATCCACTGATGTGTAGATGTGTGGAGGGCACTGGTGTTTGTCATTTCAGTGACTAATGCTAATCTAAGCACTACTCCAGAAAGTGCTGGATTTAGAAACATGTCTAGGGTTCAAGTCCCAGACTGTGCCACGTGCTTTGCCAGGCAGTAACCAAATACCATTGAAAAGACTTCTTAGGTGAATAATGCTAGCCCTAGTTACCGGATAAGTATGATCAAAGCCACCCTGATCAAAGTCCCTTAGCTACGAAGTAGTTTGTTTTTTTTTTTTTAACGGATCTTTAATAAAACATTTCACTGTAGTTATCTTGTTTTAAGAAATATGAACTTATGTCGTCTTCATAACCTGAAAAGTACCTGCTTATCCCAGCTGATGATGCACCAAGGCACAGAGGCAATAGGTACCCTCCCCTGGTTCTGGGTCTGTACTTTGTTCACACTGCTCTCTGAGCCACTTCTAATTCTGGTGTGATGGGATCAAACAAAACTAATAGGCAGTGCCTGTAAGGAACAACTAATCTGAGAAGAAAGCCTAATAGGATGCCTGTCTCTTCAAAGTTGAACATTGTAATGTGTTAGTAATGCTGTCAAAGCATGTTTGCCCATGAGGGTCACTATTCCTTCACTGCTGTTTTGTTACTGACAACTCAAATGTTAGGATTATAGTGCGCCTAGCCCTGCATGGACTATTTCTTGGCAGAGGGGTTTTGAGGCAGGTAAATGTTATAGATAGCTTAAGCTGGCAACGCACTCACAACCCTCCTACCTCTGCTTCCAGAGCATTAATAATTACCATGCCTGGTAAATCACGATTTACAATGGCAGTGAAATAGTGCTGCTTCCGTGTGAGGATTGCAAAGTCATGGCATTTTAACTAGAAACAGAAAACTAGTTAGCAGGTTAGGTGATGTGTGACCAGTGAGTCACACAGATACTACATGGTAAGTTTAGGAGCACCTGTGCAGTGTTTGAGAGACTTGTTGACGAGGTCATACTGGAGTTGGGCTTCCAGGACCAGGTACAAGATGTGGGAATGTGAGGAGCGACCATGTTTCTTAGAGGGGAAAAGGGGAAGGAAGAAATTCTTAATGGAATTAGGTCTAAGATAACTCCACTATGAGGAACGAACATCAATAGGCTCTGGACAAAGCTAGTATGGGCACTGGATTCAGTGTTGAGGTGGTTTTCAGTAACAGCTGGAGAGAAGTGAGGTCAGAACTGGGCAGCTTCATGCTTTAGTTGAAGAAGTATAACATGAATGGTCCAAAGTAGCGAGTTTAAAGGGAAAATCAAATCCCTGTTCTCATTTGAGTGGAAGGACTGCCTGGGAAGGAGCACAGAGGACCCCACATGATGGAAATGTTCAGGAGTTTCTGGAGGTGTTGGTTATGGGTGTCTGCATAGGTCAGAATTCTTCAAATGCACACTTGGGATTTGTGTATCTTGCTTTATGACATTATACCTCAACTAAGGATTCAGTTAGAGAAAGTGAGGTCAGAAGAATCTGCTCCTATAGCCACAGTGCATGCTGGATCAAACCAAGACATCTAATTAAGTACCAACAACTTGTCACTGTGGTAGGCAAATTGACCTCCAATTTGTGGTCCCTAGCAGGGAGGAGCTTACATAAGCAAGGTTAAGAAAGAGAAGAGAAAGGCAGGTGACCAGGAAATGGATAATAGCATACTTGGGCACCAAGGTAGAGAGGGTAGAATGATCAGTGACTGAGAGGCTTTGCTGAAGTCTCAGCTGTGATGTGGAATTTCCTGCTGGCCTGCAAGTTAGAGCTTACCTGTCTCTCACAGTGTTAATGCTTGAATAATGTTAAGCATCTGAAACATCTAAGGCTCAAATAAGTGAGCACCTTTCCCACTGCCTTAATTCCACAGGAAATTAAGAACATGTAAAGATTTCTAAGATAGAAAACCTGCTCTTATATTCAGAATGATGTTTATATTAAACTTTTAAGTAATATAAATGTCTAGAGTAGAAGCTGGCTGGGTGGCGTGTAGGAAACATGAGGGAAGCTGCTGCTATTGAGAAATACATTTTCATTGAAGCACTTTCCAACCAGCCTGGTCCCACAGCAGCATCAGCCCCAAATGACACAAAGAGACACTGTATTAATTATGAAAAGACTATTTAATATGTAACATATTATTAAAGGTATAATATAAGCTGTAGACATTATGTTAATGCCAAAAATCACAAGAAAAAAAAATCCAAAAGTTTCTTCAGGCTAGTATTAGAGAATTGATTTAAAAAAAAAAAACTTTAATCACCATGCAGTTTATTGTAAGCCAAAAATAACATCAGAACTCTCACAGGAAGAGTTAAAAAACAAACAAGAAAACACCCTTCACCATTATTATGAATGTTAAAATTAAGACATTAAAAGAAACAGAATGGGCTGAGGGTGTGTCTCAGTGGTGGGGTACCCTATAACATATACAAGCCCCTAGCTGTGATCCTCAACATGGCAAAGAAGAAAGCACTAAATGTGCAATTGTTTAAGTCAGTTCCTTTGTCCCCTCTGCAATAGCTGTTGAGTGCTGGACCTGTGTTTAGGAGGGATGGTTCTAAACACCAGCACTGTAATGGGCAGAGAATCACATAACTGGGCTATAATAATGCAGAGAGGCATAGACTGCTCATCTCACAGAAAAGCTTTACGGACTGTTATCTTCCTCCTTCTGCATTCTAGCTGCCATACGACAGTGGCGATCTGAAGGAAGAATAGCTGCATGGCTGCACATCCCCATCCTGCAAAGCCACTTCATCGCCCCTGCGGCTTCCCTGGGATTTTGCTTCCACCATGCCGAATCCCATTCCTCCACGCTGACTCTGTGGCTGGGAGAAGGGCCTAGCAGACTGCCAGGATACGCTACTCACCAAGTAGGGGTTGCAGGTCAGTTTCAGATCCATGCCTACCGGAAATGCCTTTTTGCAGGTTTACCATGTCTCCTTGCAGCTGAGCTGCTGCTAGTCTGTCAGTCAGTGCTGGTTCAGTAAGCAACTGTGCAATGGTAACATAGTGCTTTCAAAAACCGAAGGCTGTCTGTCTGTGGGTCACAGGGTGGCACAGAGAACAAGCGGAGAAGTGGGCTTCCCAAAGGCCACACTTAACATGCTCCACACAGGTGATTGAACTCCACTTCTCAGTGGTGGCACTGAATTGGGATAAGGAAATAAAGCACATGTCATCCCAAATTAACAATGAAATCTCCAGAAAGTAAGGTGGTGGTGTTGTTTTGTTTTGGTAATTCAAGTGTATTGCAGTCAGAAAATGTTATAATAAACTTGAAATATATTCAAGGAGACAAGAATACGTTTTAAAAGATAAAACAGAATATTAGAGTAGGTTCTTAAAAGAGTAATTCTTGGACACAGATGTTAAGGATAATATTGGCATCAGTCAAAGGTTGAGCATGTCCTCATGGAGTACTCTTTGTCCTGGCTTCGGCCAACTGTGGTTTCAGGAGTCCTTTGTAGTAATTATCAGCCATTCGTGTTAAGGACTTGTCTTCATAATCTCCCAGCTTTACTTCCTTTTGTTGGGTTCTACAAAAGGAACCCCACTCTGATTCTGACAAAGTTCATGGTTGTTTCACATATACTAGTACTAAATATACACTAAATGTGTACAGTGGTACAGGAAAACTTACAGGCAAACTAACCATTTAATCATTCAACTATTACTTTCTAAGACTTTAAATGGTTATTGTGCCAAATGGTAGTTAAGATAGAACAATATAAACAGTGTAGAGCCTTGACCTCTACAGTTAACTTCGGTATTATGTGATAAATAAAAGACCCAGAGACAGATATTGGGTTCAAGCTGAAGATCAGAAAAGAAAAGCAGCGAGGTACTCTCTCTCACTCTACCTCAGACTGAAGGGCAGTCTTGGCTCCACCAAACCTCAGACTGCTGGCCTCTCCTCAGTGTGGCTGGAGAACGAATGCCTCTCTGAGACCTTGCTTCTGTCTTATATACTTCCCTAATGTTGGGATTAGAGGTGTGAGCTATAATTCTCTTTTAGAGGGGTTCACTCTTATGTAGACCTGGGTGGCCTTGAACTCATAGGGATCTGTCTACCTCTTAATCCTGAGTCCTAGTATTACAGGTGTGTACCACCACCTCCTAGCTTCTGTCTGCTGGGATTAGAGGTATATATCACCACTACCTGATCTCTATAGCTTGAGGCAGACTTTGCTTTTCTGAACCCTCAGGCAAACTTTGATAAGTCATAAAAAACATATCACCACACTTCAGAAACAGGAAATTCTCACTGCTGAGGGCATTAGAATCTCCTAGAGGGCTTGCCAAAATGACCAGCTACTTCCATCCCCAAAGTTCTGATTCCTACTCATTTTTTTGTGCCAGCTGTTGTTGCTACTGCCCTCAGAGCTATCCTTTGAGAGCCAGAGTTAAGGAAATTCTTAGGTTTGCAGAACACACACACACACACACACACACACACACACACACACACACTCACACACACTCACACACACTCTTAAAATAGAAAGGAATCCTTAAATAAGTGAAAGAACAATGCAGGTTAACTGTTACCTCAGTAATTTGGGGTTTTCGTATAGTTTATACGAGGCTTTAGGCTGGTCTGTATATCTAAAGTGTTGTAGATGAGCTAATGAGAATGTCCAGTACTATGCTCTCTCTGTAACCTTCTTCCCCTGCAGCTAGTAGACAGACATTCAGAAGCTTTCTGAGCACTCCACCTCAGAGGATTCTATCCAGTCATTTGGTGATAGGCTGCTGCTTCATCAGAAGTCGTGCAAAGCCATGGAGTGAGTGTGTATGTATGTGTGTATGTGTGTGGGTGAGTGTGTGTGTGTGTGTGTGTGTGTGTGTGTGTGTGTGTGTGTGTGTGTGTGTAGGCCAGGGCACAACCATGGGTGGCATCCTCAAGTACCATCTGCCTAGTGTTTTATAACCTAGAGCAACTTATCTGTCTAGGCTGGTGAGAGAGCAAGCCAAGGGGCTTCTCCACCTCCTTGCACTGGGTCTACAGATGTACTGTGCCTGGCTTTTTATGTGGAAGCCAAGGATCTGAACCTGGTTCCCTCGTTTGCATTTTACTGACTTCAGAAAAGCTCTCAAACTTCCTGTCTAAGATAAGGACTCCTCCATGCCCACTTCATCAGTCTATGATTCTTTATACAGATCTGCTTTTCTTTATAGCACTGCACACAACCTAAAGTTATACTTACTCTCCTTGACAATACACAAACTCCCTGAAGCCAGACATTTTGTGTCTAATTATTCACCATTGTAAATACAAAGCCAAGTACAAAGTAGGCACCCAGTATACCATGGGGGAGTGAGGAGGGAGGGAGAGATGGATGGATGGATGGATGGATGGATGGATGGATGGATGGATGGATGGGTGGGTGGGTGGGTGGGTGGGTGGGTGGGTGGGTGGGTGGGTGGGCAGGCGGGCGGACAGAACAGTTGCTGTGTCTGGATGGAGCAGTACTGTCCTTAAGTGCCTGCCCACTTGCACTGAACCCTGGCTATTAAGCCCAGCTCTCCCACTGATGGCTGTGTGAATTCATCACTCCTTATGACACTCATATGAGCGTATGTGACAGACCCATGGGCTAAGTGTACAGGGACCACTCTGCCTAATGTGCTGGAAAGGAACTTGTGTTTAATCCCAGTCTTATGTTGCTTTAGCTTTATGCTGTGACCAGCAGGGGTCGCTCCAATTGTGCTTAATAGCATTCGCACTGACAGTTGACGCTAATGTTAGTGAACACATTGAAGAGATGCTAGGTAATCATAAAACCTTCAAATCTAAAAATAGGTTTCTTGGCATTCTAATCCCTTGGAAAGTCCAGTTAGACTTACATCTTGTTATCTCTTTCATTGGAGTTAATTACAGTTATGGGTGTCTTTTCCTGCCTTGGAATACCAAGTGTAGTGCTTCATTTCAGGTACTTTTAAACGTTTGAATTTTTAAAATAAATGTTATTTATGAGCATGTGTGTATGTGTGTCTGTCATGTGTGTGCAGGTACTCATAGAGACCAGAGAAGGCCATCAGAACCTGGGAGCTGGAGTTACAAGTAGTTGCAAGGCGTCTGAAGTGAGTTCTGGGAACTGAACCTGGGTCCTCTGCAAGGACAGTATAGGTTCTCAAGCTGTGAGCATCTCTCCAGCCCCTCAATTCCTTTCACAGTTGTTGCCTTTTTTCTTTCTTTCTTTCATCACTTTCTGACATTCTGAGTAACTTACCTTTAATTTGTCTCCACGCCACACACACACACACACACACACACACACACACACACACACACACACACACACACACAGCAGGATATGAATCTCAGCACAGGAAGTTTTGCTGTATTTACTACTGCATTCCCAGCACCTCATAAATAGGAACTCAGTTAATATATAAAGAATTTCTGTATGTTATATAAAAAGACTCAATGAGTATTGAAAGAATTGGTAAATATATAGAAAATATCTTCTCATATGGCTATGTTTAAGTTAGCCCATTTCAAGGAATCTAGTACAAATCATTAAAGTATTATGTTTTTGACCCAGAATTGCCCAAATAAAAATACTAAAAGCTATCTGGGTGGGCAGTGGTGGTGCATGCTTTTAATCCCAGCACTCAGGAGGCAGAGGCACATGGGTCCCTGTGCATTCCAGGCCAGCCTGGTCTACAGAGTGAGTTTCAGCACAGCCACAGCTACACAGAAAAACCCTGTCTCGAAAATCCAAACAAACAAAAACTAAAAATGGGCTGGAGATGGCTCAGCAGTTCAGCAGTTCAACAGTTAAAAGCACTTGGTGATCCTCCAGAGGATCTGAGTTCAATTCCTGACACGCACATGGGAGCTCACAACACTGTAAGTCCAGTCCTTGAGGACCCACTGCCTTCTCTGACCTCCCCAGGCACTGCCTGCACATGGTGCAGACACACATGCAGGAAAAACACCCATACACACAAAGGGGGGAATTTTTTTTCCTTTTTTAATTTTATTTTACATATTGATCCCAGTTCCCTCTACCTCCCATCCTCCCATACCTCTCACAACTCTCCCTATCCCATCCCCACCCACTCCCCAAGGAGGGTGAGGCCTTTAATGAGGGATCATCAAAATCTGTCAAATCATTTTGGGTAGGGCCTAGGCCCTCCCCCATGTCTCTAGGCTAAGGGGGTATCCCTCCATGGGAAATGTGCTCCCCAAGTCTGTTCCTGCACTAGGGATACATCCTGGTTCCACTGTCAGAGGACCTTTAGACTGCCCTTCTAACTGAGACCCACGTTCAGGGGGTCTGGGTCGGTCCTATGCTGGTTTCCCAGCTATCAGTCTGGGGTCCATGAGCTCCCCCTTGTTCAGGTCAGCTGTCTCTGTGAGTTCCTCCAGCCTGGTCTTGACAAGGGGAAAATTTTTTAAGTACTAAAGAAAGATTTTGTTTGGGTTGTAACATCCAGCAAAGTCCATGGTGTACTGAGCAGTGTGTATCATGAATTCATAAATGAAAGAGCTGGATTAGAACTTTAAGCACATGCAAATAAAGCCTTCAAGGTATCTGAGTGTGCTGTAAAATATGCATCTCAGGAAGCAGAGATCTGCACTGTGCTTCCAGGAGTAAGAATTTGAACAAGAAGTTGTTATGTCGTTAGTGTTTTGAACACTGAGGTATGAATGCTTGTGTCATGTTAGAAACCTAATCCCCAGGGTGATGGCATTAATAGGTAAGGCCTGCGCAGATGACTTGGTCCTGTGGACAGAGCTTTAACAAGGCATTAGAGTCCCTATTAGCGGAGTTAAGGGGTCCACCCTTCCCCCTGTGGGGTGCTCTCTATGAGAACTAGCCCCTCAAAGACACTGCATGGATCAGCATTTTGATTCTGGACTTCTTAGCTTCTATATCTGTGAGAAAGAAAATGTTCTAGGCTCTCAATAGACAGTGTCTCTATAGAGAGATGGACAGACAGCAGCAAGCACTCACAACTGTTTGAACACCAAAAAAAAATGTTATTAAAGTATAAAAAAGAAATTCGTCTGTGCTGTGATGCATAGACAATCTATAGAAAAGGTTTATACATATGATTCTTGTAGGAGTTTAATATATACTGTATCTACTGTACCCTGGGAGTGCCAAACTGCTGTGGGAGGGAAGAAAGAAGTGAGGGAGAGAGGAAGGGAGAAAGGAAGGAAGGGAGGAAGGGGAGAGAAGAGGAAAGGAAAGGAAAGAGAGAAAACTGGTGAGCTGAGCAATGCCCTCCTTAGTGGAGAGGTGATTTACAGTCTTCTTGGCTGAGGTAACTGGACCAGGCCTTCAAATACATGTGGGATTCTAATGACCACAGGTTACTACGGGAGGAGTTGAAAATGAGTGAAATGAATATTTTGCAATTATCTTTTCCCCAACAAAGGTGCTGTATTTGATGATAGTACCAGAAAAGTGCTGGTTGTACAAGATCGACATAAAGTAAGTTGTTCCTGCCTTATAAATTGCTTTCCAGACATTTTCCGTAGAGAAAAATAACATGTAGAAATGGTGAGCAGTTAAGGGATGTAGAGAAATACTTTGGTAGCTATTTCTAAGCAGTTATAGGACACTTAGATACTCCTTTAAATAAAATTGTGATAGAGGCCTGAAACCGCCAGTGTGATCCTCAGTGTCATGCTTACTTCCTGACTGTAGAATATTACACATGAGTGTTATTGGGAAGACACATTGCTGAAGCAGCATTCTTAGTGTTGCCTGGAGCTCTGCTCCCAGTATGGACAGCACAGAAACTGAAAACATGCTACCCCAACAGTCCTGTAGCACATCAGTCTATGGATAGTCGTAAAATGGATTCTTTGCCATGAAAGCCTCCAAAGATGCTTCCAGAGGAAGTGACATTTCAAACTGAGACTAGTAGAGTGTCTTACCAGGTTAAGAAAGAGCAGGGGAAGGAGGGTGGGGGAGAGAAGGAAAGAAGAGAGGAGAAGAGAGCAGAGGAGGGGAGGGAAGAAGGTAGGGGAAGGGGAGGGGAGGGAAGAGGAGGAGAGGGGAGAAGAGGAGAGGAGAGGAGAGTGGTGCTACAGAGATGGCTCAGCAGTTAAAAACACTTGCTACTCAAACCAGAGTAGTCATGTCAGGAGGCTCACAACCACCTCTAACTCTGGCTTGTGGGAATCTGATGCCTTTTTTTTTTAACCTCTGCAGGTACCCTCATCCATGTGGCATGCACACACACACACACTCACTCGTACATAGAAATAAAAATTAAAAATAATTTTTTAAAGTTTACAGGATAGAAAAATAAACTGAGAAATTAGAATTGATTGTGTGAAGGCACAGAGTTCAACCACTGGCTGCCACATTGGTCACCAAGCAGAACAGTCACTGTGGGATTTGACCTGAGAGACTGGCAACAGTGCATAAAGGCTAAAGGCAGAGTCCAGGCTGCTAGAAGCAGCAAAGATTGAGAGAAGTGCTTTCATGCTCTGCATTGGTGTCAAAGTGAAGAAGAATACCTTTTCTACTCTGGTGCTGGAAATCAAGTCAGGGCTAGTGCTGACTCTGAGTCCAGCAAGTGTATTTATCTTTACACTTTCTGACCCTTCATTAAATACTGATGGACAAAATTAAACATTTTCCTTATTATATATACTTACAGCATCATAATTTTTCAGTCATGCTATCTAAAATTACTCTAAGTAACTTATGAGGCTCAAATTAAGGTCATATGTCTGACTCAGACTTTCTTTCATCAACGTAAACTTACTCAGCACCTAAGGTAGTACTGTGCTTAGACTTATGCTTGGGTTGAAACATAAACATATACATTGAATTATAATGAATAGAGAGTAGGGGATGTGATTTGACATATACATGTTAGAACCCACTGTGAGGATTTCTGGGAACCAGACATGAGTTTAGGCTTGAAATGCAAATCATAGCTATTGACAAGCCTGTGACGACAGAAAAATGGTATATGGGCAGGTTAATGTCATAATAATACCAAGTTCTCAAGTGCCCTATTACATCATTCATTTTTATTACAGAGTTTATGATGGTAGTGTCCAATATCTTATCAGTTTCCAGAAAACAAAAGCTTCCAAAACCATTTCAAAGTGTAACCCAAAAGATCATGTTTCCTTGCAGATGAGGTAGATTTCTATACTAGTAAAGTAAGGCATAATAATTTGTAAATTAGTGTCAAGCCTGAGTTGGACACAGAAGGGTGGAAAGTCTGGATTCTGTACTGAGTAATCAACAGTGTATGGAAAGCAGGAACCCTGCTGGTCTGCAAGCCCACATAGCTGAGAGGGGATACATGCTCCCAGCAGCACACTTCCAGGAAGATAAAGCATCACAGTGCACAGGGGAAGGTCCACAGGTTTTATGAATGAAGGATATGAGAACTGCTGGTTTATGATGTCACTTCCCTTTCTTGAGATTTACACTATGATGAACACATATAGCAGAATTCTATAAGGAGACAAATCGTGTCAGCCATGAGAGAACTGTCTTGTGCCAGCTCATAATTATTTTGCTCTATTCTTATTTCTCCCAGAGATCAAGTTTACCTCCTTAGCATCCTCACCTCCCCCCAAAAAATAGACATAATCGATGTGAATACAAAGAAATGATAGCCAAGAAACCAAATTAATTTTATTCACACTACTTATAAAAAGCAATAACATTTTACATAAAACTATTGACATGAAGAAAATTTGAGTAATATCTGTTATTAGAAACAAAGTCCAGTAAATGCATATGAAACTCTAGAGTAGCATACCTTGGTGGTTACACTTATTTTGTACTCTACTTATAGCAGCATCTGTAAGGTCCTATTTGTTCATATTTAACTAGCAGCCAGGTTCTGTAAAGTACACAAATTAATAGGCACTTCCCTCCAAAGGTTCATTAATACAAGTTATATCACGTTAGCTAATTAACACCATTTCCATTTCCTGAAGAATAAGAGGAAAAGATTTCTTCAGTCACCATCTTCAACAAAAGAGAAAAGATGAAGTAATAGGAAAGCTGGGGAAAATAGAGTAAAATCACTAAGAAACTAATTTTTACTACCATGGCCAGCTGTAGGTGGACTAGGGTAGAAGCAGACAGAGACAGGGAGAATGAGAGTGAGTCATGACACTAACTATTTATTTACTTTGCACTGCAGTTGAAAAATATGTGGAAGTTTCCAGGAGGCCTGTCAGAGCCTGGAGAAGATATTGGTATGTATTTATATGTTTCTGATAAGCTTGAAAATGTTTGGAAATTCATGTTTCCTTCCCTGCTTTTATGGCTAAGACTAAGAATTTAAATATTCTAATTGGTTCAGATGAAGTCAGAAAATTTCAGATAGAATCTGAGGGCTGATATGCAGTGAGTGTGAGTTTTCTAGCACAGCCCATTCCTAGGGAGCGTTAACATCCCTTTCCAGGAGTGCTCTGAGGTCCTCTGAAAGGCAGTAACTGAGATGTTCACCAGTAAAGTTCTTTATAAATATTTTTCAAGTAAGGCTAAAATTATTAAATTTTGAATTCTTGACTATATTATGGTCACATATGGGTGAAAAATTTTTAAATGAACTTTGAAGTATAATAAAGCCAACTACAAGGAAATAATGATATAATTCTCCATTGAAGATTTTGCTATTTATTATGAATAGCCCTAAACATAATAAAATACCTTATGAGGAAGTCTCAAGTGAGAAATGATATGCCTCCCATCTCTCACCAAAACTTATAGGGAGAAAGGGAGCTAAGGACTTAGTCACTGATCTATGAAGAATAGAATTGTGCTATTCCTTAAACCATTAGGTTAAATTCATTATCATCCTGATCAATAAATAATACTTAGATATTAGTATTATCTCAAAGACCTTTTCTTTAACATTCTCATTTCTCCTTAACCAGTCATTGTATTAGAGTGGTCTCCTGTGTTTATTTATATTTGAGTGTATGCTCATGAAGTCTGAGTTTTTAAATGTTACACAGATCTAAATGCCCTGTATGTATTTACATGGCCAGCTCCTAACAACCCATGAGCATGCTGATGACATTCATATATGTAAAACTAACCTTGGTTTTATGTTCTCAATGATGGTTTGCTTTGTTTTGGGGGGGGGGAATAGTCTGTTGACAGTGTGTACTCTGGGGACATTGGTGTGATGGCACATGCCTGTTTATCACAGTACTAAGGAGGCTGAGGAAAGAGGATGGTATTTCAGGCTATCCTGTCTTAGACCATGTCTTCAGAAACATGTCTATTTTGTAGGGGTGCCAAATGCTGAGAGTAGAGGCCATTTTTTCTTTAAGGCCACCTTCTTCATTTTCCCCCATTACCTATTTGATGTGTGAGGGCATGTGATCAAGGTAACTCAAGTCTAGCCTTTTCACCCTACACTGAGGGGAAGCCATCTGCAGCCTCATGTGCCTTTCCTTCCTGAGACATACCTTTTCAAATGAATTGAGGTGGGTTTTTTTTCCCTTTGAACTTCAGTAAATCCTAAGAATTTCAGAGAGACTTAGATGTAAATGGGAAAAAAAAACCATTTTCATGTAAAGTATGCATAAATTCAATTTTAAGTATAACTCCAGAATCTTACCTCTAAGTCTAGATCATTTTAAGTGTACTACCAGTTTTTTTTAAGTATCTGTGGTTATCAAAATATCTGAACTAAAAGCAGACATTGGCATTCATGATAGCTTTAGAACCTGATCTTCAATAGCCTGTTTCTATTGATAGCCAGTACAAAATAAAAGTGCTCTAATGAGGAAGCTAGACTGTTTAGACCACCTGGAAACTATATTCTTGAATCCTTTGTTTAGGAAAGCATGAAATACAGTTTTGGAATGTTGCCACCCTGCACAGTTCGACATTTACTGGCTGTTAATTAGCCTGTTATTAAACACCAGTATATGAATACTAGTTAATTCAAAAGCTTGTTTGTTTGGAATCTTTCATCTTTGATAATGCAAGGTAGGTGAAACATTGATATGCTGAGAGTTTTTAAAGAAATTATGTTTGGAAAATGCAAAACAAACTGAAGTCCTTAAGGCTTGAGTCGAAAGGTGTCTTGTATGGTTCAAAGGAACAAAATGCCTTCCTAAAATATGACATTACCATGAGTGAAAAACATATCTTGCTTCAGCTAACCATGGATGCTGAGCAGGGCCAGAGGGAGCTCAAGGAAACTCACATGCTGAAAGTCTCCCATCACTTTTTTCCAGCTTGGGACATCCTATCATGACACACTACAAAACAGAAGGAATGAGGACCCCTGTACTGTCCTACTGTTCAGCAATCAGTCTGACATTGAAGCATACCTCTTCAGCAGCAAAACAGCTTCTAGATTCTACACACACACACACACACACACACACACACACACACACACACACACTGTTATTTCAACTGAATTTAACATCTGTTAAAATAACTGGAAAGAAAGAACAGTTTATCTTGATAAATTTAAGTTTGAGGTGGAAGGGGAGAATGTCCCACACCTCAGAAACAAAAACACTGGCTTGCATTTTCTGCTTTCAGCTAGCCAGTGATGTACTGATTTGTTAAACTATTCCATCTACCCAGGCAGTATTTATCCTGTTACCACCACTATAGTGACTTCTAAACAGGACACTCACTCTCCTTTACCCTATCCTGTTTCTGTGATTTACAGACAGCTGGTCAGACTGGTGGTGCTACGAACTGAGCAGGATCCCCAAGGTTATTTTCCAGAGAATTTAAAGAGAGTGTGTGTGTGTGTGTGTGTGTGTGTGTGTGTGTGTGTGTGTGTGTGTATTCTTAAACAAAAGTCAGAGACCACTATATAAACATTTAAGACTAGTGCCACAATTTTAATAATAAATTTAATAATGTATTGTATGCTAGATGAAAACTACTTTCTTACTAGAGAAACTTTGTGAGCCTAGAATGTTCTTTGATGCCTCCATTTCCTCACTCTCATTATATGGTGCCATTTCCTCCCTCTCATTATATGAACCAAGCATGCTGAGGCAGGCAACTACATGGTGAGCTGTATGTCTTGTCTTGGTGCTTTCAGTTTGCAAATGTAATTTCTGGCCATGCTTAACCTATGAACAAATCTTAGACACAGGGGAAGTAAGCATACAAGTAAAGAATGGTGGAGAAATGACAAGTGTTTTAGACCAAGTTACTATTCCTGTGAACTGTTCCAGAACTGCTTTTTAGAAACAAGAGCATGTCTTAGGTGCTGGTATGTGCCCAGTGGGGCAGGAAAGAGTCTATGGTTTGAGTACACAGGAACTGTGTGCTTTTGATTGCTCGTCATTGCATAGGTGTTATCCATAGAATTACTGGCAAGACAAACTTAGGTGCTATTTGGCAAACATCCAGACAGGCATTAGAAGGCGTTAAGCAATCTATAACAATTCTAAAGATTACTAGAAAAGCAGTCGAGGCAGGCAGCTATAGAGCATCAGAATTAGTGAAGTCCATTCAGGCAGTCTTCATAGGTGTCTAGAAAAACTGGACATAAATGCATGTTAATGGTGATAAGATCCTGTCGTGGAAACTTGTATTTAAGTAAAAATACTTATAAAGTGTAAAAAACCTTGTTACATTATAAAATTATATGCATTTCCAGCCTTATGAAAATGTTTGCTGAAACAGCTACTGCATTTTGATGTTGAAGGAATGAATCCCAAGTTCTACACAATCTGATCTCAAGGAAAAGCAGTTTCCAAATCAGGCTAGGATCACTTGCAGCTGGGAGGGAGCATAACAATGGTGGGATCCACAAGCAGCTAGGAAGGGGCATAACCCTGGTGAAGGACCTTGTCTTGTGAGGCAGTGGGCTTGAGCTCATAAAGAAGTCAGAGTCATTTCACAGCTATCTCAAGTATGTTCAGCTCTACAACCTTCTGTAACAAAGGACAGGTCCTTTCAGTTCTAATGTTCACAAACTCAGGCAGTTTGATGGATGTTCTGGGCAGGACAAAAGCAAAGGAAGGGTTGATCAGAATGTTAACTGCAGCTTTGTTTGCAAATGTGTTCTTTTGGGAAATAGAACAGGAAGAGGATGAGAAGATGTGGCTCCCACATGTACACATGCATGGCCTCCAAGAGGACCCTCAGTGTCTCAAAAGCATCTGAAATACAAAGTGCATTGCACAACATCCAGGAAGCGGTTTGAAGACAAAGCTTTGCTGTTAAACTTCCAGATTTTAACGGAAAACCTTTGATGGCATCTCTAAGAACGAAATCTCTTAAGTTTGTTTCTCTCTTTCACACAGGCGACACAGCGGTCCGAGAGGTTTTCGAAGAAACTGGTGTGAAGTCAGAATTCAGGTCCCTGCTGAGCATCCGGCAGCAACACAGGAATCCTGGAGCCTTTGGGAAGTCAGATATGTATCTGATCTGCCGCTTGCAGCCACGTTCCTTCACTATCAACTTCTGTCAGCAGGAATGCTTGAAGTGTGAATGGATGGATCTAGAAAAACTTGCCAGGACTGAAAACACGACCCCCATCACCAGCAGGGTGGCTAGGCTATTGCTGTATGGACACAGGGAAGGGTTTGACAAAATTGACCTCAGTATGGAGGAACTCCCCGCAGTGTACACAGGCCTGTTCTACAAACTCTATCACAGGGGACTGCCAGAGACTTACACAGCCACAACAGGAGTAGATTGGATGCAGCCGTCCAAGTGAACCAAAGATGGACACAGTCTTCTGTGGTTAATGCCTGGCACCGGTCTTCTCACTTGCATGATGGAAATCCATAAATGTACATATTCTTAAATCCTCTTTTCAAATAAAGAAAACAAGTGAAAAAGATTGTGGCTCTAATCATCACTGGGTCACCACAACCAAAGCTCTATAAAAGGGGGAAGTCGAAATTTTTTTTCCAAAAATTGCTGTTTTTCTTTACTGAGGTAATGGTTAAGTGTCTTGTTATATAATGAGTGATCAAGCCAGGTATCCAAACTTAGTTGTGTTCATTCTTTTCTCTCACTAACAGTTTCTACAGTGAGTCAGCTCTTAGCAGACATCGGAAGGAACAGTATGGCCTTCTGCCCAGGTCCCGTTTTGGATCCGAGTTTATACTGCCCAGTTCTCTTCAGTGCCACGTACCAGCTGGAGTATTTCCTTGACCGGTAAGTATTGTAGTTATTAGATTCCAAGCGTTCAAAAAAGAAACACTCTTCTGTAACACACTTCTGAAAAAGAAAGGAAATGTTGTTTTTATGCTTTTTGTGTCAAACACCAGTAAGAGGACAGCAAGATAATCAAATGAGCAAGATTACAGAATGTGACCAGAAAGTAGCACAGCGCCTCCTGGACAGTAGTAGCCCAAGGATCATTCCAGTCCTGTGATCTGACAGCCCACATGGAGGTAAAGTGACCACACTGTCCTGGACTCAGAACTTCTCACCTGCAGGAGGGTCACATGCTCTACCGAGAGCCACAAGGAAGGAAGTTCCTCTAGGTGTAGCTCATACCCCACCTCACCCCATCCCCAAATCCCTGGGACAGCTTTACATTTCTCATGGGGTTTAAGGGAAACAGTGTCCAAAAGATAACTTTGAGTACTCTTCCCAAAAAGCACGGGGGACAGAATAAGTCCCCCAAAGTCACAAGTGTCTGCTAGCAGCTAGAGTTGCTTGTAGTTTGCTCTGTAGAAAACATCTAAGGCTGCCTGAGTATTACTCTGAAACAGTGAATGGTGTGAGGCTGACAATTTCCAAATGCCAACCAGCAACAAACAACAAACAGGCTAGGAAACACTGTGTTCTGAACAATACACAATCTGGAACACACTGGTTTCTGGAAAATAAGCAATCCAGGATGTACTGGTTTCTTTTTTGTTTGGTTGGGTTTTGCTTTTTAGTCTTTGAGATAGGGTTTTTCTGTGTAACAGCCTTGGCTGTCCTGTTAGCAATGGTGGGAACATTTTATGATGTATAATTCACAAGATTATTGAGGAAGAACATTGTTAACTAAAAAGAAAATGGAGTCAGCTGCCCCTCAACATACATGGTAGGTATATGGCTTTCTATATAAGCCCAGTTGCTCGACATACATTTATTACTAGTGAATTCGGAATGCTACCATGTACTACACACAGTAATTCCAAGAAGCCATTTGTCCATACATATGTGTGTAAGAAGGTTAAGGTTAGTAATATGTAATCTCTGACAGAACTAGGAAGAACAACAACTCCAAAAACAGCAAGCACACTAAATCATGTATGATTCCACTTTCTAATGAAAAGAATAAGAGTCCTTGGAGAAATGAATCACTCCAGCATACCATGGGAGATTTACATGTGAGTCTTGGTGCCCAACAAGTGATGGAGTCCTCAAAGTAAACACATCGAGAGGCACCAAGAGCACAGAGCCAAATATGAGTTCCCAAGTGTTTCAGCAACAAAATAAGTCTTTAGCTAAGTACTTATAAAAATGGTTGCAGTGAAGTAAATGGAGAATAGACAAATTTCCTACATAAAGAAACTTTAAATAACTTATCTAGATAACACTCCTACCCTCAACCACATAAAGCAATGTAAGAGTGATCTGCTACTTAGTGACACCCTTCCTGCAACACACCATCCTCTAGGTGTGAGCTGCTATATAAAGACTCCCTTCCTGCAACGCACCATCCCTTAGGTGTGAACAGCTGCATGGTGAGTTCCTTATGACGCTCCATCCCTTAACAATGAACTCCTGCTCAGTGACTCCCTTTCCAAGGAGAGGAAACACTAACTTCAGAGTGGACACACCCCTCTCTCAGCCAGACAGTGAAGGCTGTACTTCTGTGGGTGTCCTCTCAAACTTTCAGAACTCTGTCTACACACAAGAAAAACACCAGGCAATATCAAACTGGAGATTCATAAAAATTCCTGAATGTCAAAGTAATGAAATCTAAGAAATGGTCACTGACTAGAGGAAACCACAGAGACAGGATGTTCAAAGCTGGCCTTGCATAGGAACTTCTGGGGAAAATTAAAGTGTTATAAGTCAGAGTGGACTTTAGCTACTGGTATCACAGAGTGACAGGCAGGCAGCTGTGGCTATCTTCTTAACTTCCCTGCAAACTTAAATTTGTTATAGAAACAAATTATATTTTTAAGGAAAATTTACCCTGATGTTATGATTATACAGTATATATCTGTACCAGACATACACTGTCCACACTAAGTATGTAAAACTGCATGTCAAAGATAAAACACAATTAATGCAAAAAGGCTGACCCTAGAACTGTTGATGTAACCTGAAAAGAAGCCCTCCACCTGGAGGGGTGGCTTAGTGCAGAAAGTGCTTGCTGTGCAAGTATGAGGGACAAAAGTTGGGATGCCCGGAGCCCACATAAATGCCAGGTTGGGGTGGTGGCCACCTGTAAGACCAAGCTAGCCAAAATTGCTACACATCAGAGTCCACCACTAAGGGAAGGTCAGGAGAGGACTCTGGGGGCAGGGGCTGATGCAGAGGCCACAGAAGGGAGCTGTTTACTAATTTGCCACCTCATGGTTTGCTCAGCCCACTTTCATAGAGCACCAGGGACCACCAGCCCGGAGGTAGCACTGCCCACAAAAAGCTGGGCCCTCCCTCATCAATCAGCCAAGAAAGTACACCATAAGTTACCCATGGGATAATCAGGTGGGGGGGCATTTTCTCAGTTAGGTTCCTTCCCAAATGACTAAAGTCTGTGTCAAGGTGACAGAAGACTGCCAGGGCCCCCTGCCTTGATACATAAGGTGGACAGTGACCAAGGAAGACACCAGATGTCAGCTGTGGGCCTCTACATGCATGTGCACCCTTGCACCCCCACTTCCAACTCCATCTCACACATGCAGAAAACTATTTCTCCAGGGGCTGAAGTAATCTCTAGCTATAAAAATAAAAGCAACGTACTGGCTTTTAAGATGTTTTTTAGTGATTTTTTTTTTTTTTAAATCACCACCACACAGAGATACAAGCTGTTTATCTATATATGTCCCTTTAGGTTGTGTCCTTAAAATACCTCATTCCTGGAGAGTGAACTGCTTTCCCAGCTGCTGTTGTTGCCTGCACAAGATTCAGACAAGATCAAGCCAGTCAGCTTTCTAGGCAGGAGGTGGGAGCGATCCCCAGCCTCTACCCCTAATTGACAGTTGATGGCTTCTAGAGGAAAGAACAGTTTTCCCAAAGGGTAAGGCACCTGATAAAATGTGCCCATTTTATGACCCCACACCCAGGAGTAGATAAGCTGCATAAATTGAACTCAAGTAGGTTTAAAAAAATACAATATAAAGTTGGGAGGGGGTTGAAAGGTGGGGATGGATCTTGGAGAAGTTAGGGGAAGGGAATGGGGATTGAATATGATTGAAATATAAGGAATTCTAAAAGAGTTAATAAAATTAGTGTACTAAGAGTAAACTGACTGGGTAGTGGTGGTGCACACCTTTAATCCCAGCAGAGGCAGGGAGATCTCTGTGACTTTGAGGCCAGCCTGGTCTACAGAGTGAGTTCCAGTACAGAGATGTTACACAGAGAAATCTGTTTCAAAAAACCAGAGAGAGAGAGACAGAGAGAGAGAGAGAGAGAACTGTTATGTGGTGACAATACGTCCCATGTGAAAATTTTGATGAAGTATATCTGTTGCGATATCCATGCCTGCTATATAGTAAGTTATCAATATATATTGGCTAAGTTAATGGGCAAATAAAATATTTTATGTAGGCTAAAGTTAAACTGATGTTGCAGAATTTGAATAAGAGAGAAACAGGGCCTGAGAAATCCAACTTCGAGTGAAATATAGTCTGTGGTTTAACATACTGACTACAGACTCTGAGGAAACCTAGCTGGCCCTTTCCAAGAGTGTAACTACCCTGACTGGAGGGCATCCACAATGGCTTCTAGCCAGCCAGGCTGCCTGGCCTCTGGCTTTGCCTCACCCCTAACTAATGTGCACGATTTCTGACCAAGTTCTACCCTTTCTCTAGGCCTCACTGGATCAGATGACCCCCACAGTTAGAAAAGTCTGATGCCCCGCGGCTTCCCAGCACCTCTCCTGTGTACACACTGGCGTGTATCCTCTACTCAGTTTTAGGTTTGAATGTTATGGCCACTTCCCCACACTCAGTTCTCTGAGTTGTTTGTTCATTTACAGTACTTTGATTTCTGCAGTTTTGGCTTATGAAGGAGTTTGCTTAATAGGATCTCAAAATGCATTTGATCATACCCTTCTGGGAATTAAAAACAGATGTGATGGAAGTACCCATGTTGAGCATTTCAGAACTAAATAAAAACCACAAATGGGAACAGTTAAGAACCAATGTGGTCTCAATCTTATAAAAAGGCTATGGAGAATTGTTGGGAATGGTTTCTAAGAGCAGTAATTCTCACTTGGCCATGCTTTCTGCATTCGATCTAGCATTTCATCTTCTTACCATGAGGCCACTTCTCTTAAAGCTCTGTTCTGACACGTTTGGTCACTGCAGACTTTTGAGCTTTGTACTGAACCCTAAAACACTGCTTTCCCTACTCTTCTACAGTGTACAGTTCATCTCACTGTTAAACCCTTCAAATATGCTTGGCAGTGGTGGTGCATGCCTTTAATCCCAGCATTCAAGAGGCAGCAGCAGGTGGATCTCTGTGAGTTCAAGGGCAGTCTGATCTACAGAGCTAGTTCCAGGACAGCCAAGGCTGCACAGAGAAACTGTCTCAAACAAAATAACAAGCAAGCAAACAAACAAACAAAAAAAAAAACAAACAAAAACAAAACAAAAAGAAACTACATGAGAAGGCTGTGATATATCAAAGAACTATAACTCTAGCCTCCAAATATAGGCCTTTGCAGTGAGGTACAGCTGATGTTTGGACACTCGTATTCCCTAGTTTTGAAAAGAGGAAGGTCTCTTTTTTAAATGTTTTCAAAGGCTGGGGAGATGCTGGGAAAGTGTTTGCCATGCAAGCACGAGGACCCGAGTCTGAGCTCCAGGCTCAGATTTAAAAAGCCTGTTACTGCTGGGCATGGTAGCACATTTCTTTAATCACAGTACTTAGTAGGCAGAAGCAGGTGGATGTCTGTGAGTCAGAGGCCAGTGTGGTCTACAAAGGTAGTACCAGTCCAGCCAAGGCTACATAGTAAGACCCTATCAAAAAAAATAAAGGACAAAAAAGGACCCTGAGGCTTTCAGTTCAACCAACTTAGCCTACTTGGCAAGCTCTAGCAAGAGATCCTGTGCAAAACAAACAAAATGGTGCACAACTGTCTAGTGACTCCATTCAATTCCAGGAGATCTGCTGCCCTCTTGTGGCTGCCACAGGAAGTGCACACATGTGATACACATACTGTCACACACATATAAATAAACAGAAAATTGAAAAAGAAAGTAAAATGTACAACATCTGAGGAACTATACCAAGGTTGAGCTCTGGCCTCAAAAGCACATGTATTCACACAAATAAGAATACATACACACAGTTTTAAATCATGAGCAATCTTTAACCCAAATGCTTTCAGACCACTGTTCTGTAAAGGTGCTATAAGACATACCAGTCCTTTCTTGTACCTTCAACTACCAGTAAAAGTAGCACACCTCTCTGAAGTACTGTTGTCTCCAAGAGCGTAATTGTGTTTGGGAACTAATACAGGAATCAGAGTCGGTGTTAGGTCCCAAAGAAACTTACGACAAAAGGCCAAGTAGCCTATTGGCATGTCTAAGTGAACCCTCGCTACCAGGCTCTCTCAGGACCACAAATACCTATTACAGGGTCCTGGCTCTGCTCATCACTTCTCACTCCTACTCTAAACCTCCCCAGCCCAAGCTTCCTTTCCCTTCCCCCAGCTTCTCTTCTCTAGAAAACCCAGCCATTTCGGCCCTGTGCCACCTTGGTCCACTTGGCCTCTTGGCCTCCTTCTTGGTTCTCTTGGTCCTTGTTCTCCTGGGTCTTCACTCTTGGTCCTCTGCTCTTGGCTCCTGATCCCCTCACTTGCTCTCCCTTCTCTTCCGTGGTTGCTCTCTCCCCTCCCTCCTCTCATGGCCTGGTCTATTCTGCTGCCAAGAAGTCCGATCCCCTCCAGATGCCTCTGGATGTCCTCTTCCTCACATCTACAATAAAAATCTTCTCAACCACACCTAGAAGCAGCCATGTCCTCACCTTCATTCAGTGGGTAACAGTCACAGAAATCTTGTGTTGCCATCACACACAGGGAGATGTGGGGTCAGCAAGAAGGTGGGCAGACTTGAGCATGGGCGAGGACAAGCTTACAAACACCTTCTCCAGACACCGGGCACATTTACAGTCCCAAATGATGGCTCCTGATCGGGACACTGGACTTACTCCAGCAGTCACTACTGTTGACAGCTCAATATTGGCAGATCTGACTTGGAGAAAGGCCCCTTAGCAAAGCCATCGGCACCTCTCCTGCTGTAAGTTACAGCACTTACTTCTTCATCAGAAGACAGTCAGCCCACCCTAACAGCTGAGAATTCCTGCCAGCCAGCCATCCATCCAAACTAGATGCTGAGTCCAGAGATTAGCTAGTAACTTGGCAGGACTGAGCCCTCCGATGGGGGCTGGAACATACACCAGCTGTTACCACAACTGATTTGGCTGGTGCCCTCCTTGGAAGAGCCTGATAACTATTGAATCCCCCCCTCTGTCTTTGTCTCTCTCTCTGTCTGTCTCTCTATCTGTGTCTCTGTCTCTGTCTCTGTCTCTCTCTCTCTCTCTCTCTCTCTCTCTGTGTGTGTGTGTGTGTGTGTGTGTGTGTGTGTGTGTGTGTGTGTGTGTGTGTGTGTGTGTGTTTAACAGTTGGGCGGGCTTTGTCCCAGCTGAGAGTTTGTGACAAATTTCTAAACTTTACTAAACTGACTCTTACTCTATCACCTTGGCAGCAGTCTGATGCATCATGAAAAGCTGGCATGCACTAAGAGAGCAGAAATCCAGTAGGACGCAGTAGGGCAGGACGGCCTTCGCCTTGCAACATGGCCTTCCTCACTGAGGAAGGGAACAGAAACACTGCCTTGTTTTCAGTACATTGTGAAGCTTGACACCTATTTGTCAAAAGGTCAGAACTCTATGATGACCTGGACAGCTCTGTTCTCGCCTCTACCATCTTTAACTTGTTTCCTCTCAGTTGTAACCCAGTTACCACAAAGATGGTGGTAGGCAGGTGGACTGCTTCCGTCTCCTTCCGGGGCTCTTTAATCATTGCAGATGAACCAGCCATCCATCCCATGTTCTTGAGACCAGGCCCTTTGTGATTGCCATATAGGCTCACTGTGATCCAGAAAGGATGGAGCCTCAAGGCTATGAGGCTAGTGTGGTCCACCGCCAGTTGTGACCAAAACAAGGCCAGCCCTGCAAATGATATTTGCGTTTTTGATAGAGCCCAGTCTGCAGCTCCTTTCTCAGGCACAAATCCTGGCTCAGGTGTGGCCTTGTGACTGGAAAACTGCAGATAAAGCCTAGGAGGGATATCCTCCATCACAAAACAAGGCCACAAAGACAGGGAAGTACAGAAGGGAGAATTCAGATAAAGGGGGGAAAGATAGTTCACTCAAGTCTGCTTGTGATGCTCTCTCTAGCAGCTAGCTTCATCATCGTGAACAGCAGTTGGAAACAAACAGCATTCGTTCTTAAAGTGAGCCCTCAGTCATGTGCCCTGTCTACCATTACCCTCCTCCCCAGGTTCCTGTGATGCCCACGGTTACTCTGGCCACAGTAGTGATTCCCCGCATGTGTGATCAGCCTCCACACCACTCCCAGACTCCTCTAGACCACACTGCACTGCTGCCAGAGTGCTCTCACCCAGAGGCAAACCCTACTAGTCCTTACAGAGAGCTTTGTTAGCATGACAACAGGCTTGGCTGTTTGCCTGGCCAGCCTTCTCTTGTCCCTTTTATTGTGTTCTGTCCTTTCCAGGTCACACCCCAGCTGTGGTAAGTTGCTTATAAGTTTAGAGATGTACTAAGTGGCCTCTTGTGTCCACAGCTTCAGCTCTACCCTCTGCCTGGGATCCCTTTCACCTAACACCCTAAGTAAAACACCTCCCAGGTTATACACAAGCTGGTCCCTTCCCTCCCTAAACTATTCTTTATATCACAATACTTCTGACCTCATGTATGTATACTAGGCATATATGTGAAATACAGAAGAAACCCAATAAAGTACCCACATACTACACTGATACTTGGGTTGCCTTTCTACACAGTGGACCCATTAGGGACAGAGAACACGGAACACTTGG
Source organism: Cricetiscus sungorus (assembly GCA_030556225.1). NCBI lineage: Eukaryota > Metazoa > Chordata > Mammalia > Rodentia > Cricetidae > Cricetiscus > Cricetiscus sungorus. Next base: position 60,198,800 of record JANBXA010000730.1, on the reverse strand, counting down.
CACATCTAGTATACTGTACACTATGAGCATGAGCTATTCTTGTAGAGGGTCTTAAAATGTTTTTAGCTACCAAATGAAAATTATGAGCCCGGCACGAAGCTTTGTCAATTAACCAACTTGAAGTGATTTGGAGCCAGTGTGAGAATGCAGGACACCCGGCTGTGACCTCATATGCACTGTGTGCCACTCCCTACTTGAGTCCTAAAGTCTAAAGTGCAGAGAATGCTGTTACCTAGGGGAATACAAAGGTTAAGTGATGCACATAAAACCCAAACATACTCAGTAAATGCTACTAAAAACTGCACAAAGCAAAGGAAAGAAACCCCATAGAGAGACTACTCACGGAAGCCAGCAGCCTTCCGTCCTCCTTCATGGCAAGGTACCGGTTCGCACACACTCCCTTGATAGACACCACCCCTCTCTCTTCTGCTTGGAGTTGTAGCTTGACTGTAAGTAACAGAGAGAAATTATCTTTATGGCACCAGAGAGCATAGAAGCAGCCCCACAATACACAGAACATACACCATACCACAAAACATGCACATATACCACACACACAACATACAACACACCATATCACACACCATACCATATGCACACATACACAACACATCACAAACACACACCACACCATACACACATACACACATACATATACACAAACACACCACTCACACACCATACCACACACATGCGAACACCACAAACACACACAAACCACACCACACATACACCACACAATACAGACACCACACACATAGCACATCACACACACAATACACATACCACACGCATCACACACACATCACAAACATCACACACACATCACACACCACACACACACACACACACACACACACACACACACACACACACCCTGCCTAGCAAGGTGCTGATCCAGCAAGGTATAGAAGGAGCTGGGTGGACATCACTTGGGCTGAGCTAGGAAGGAGTGGATGCAGAGCCCTCATGTCGTGCCCTACTATGCATGTAGAGGTCAGAGGAGGGAAAGGATGGAGAACGCATACCCTTGCTGGTCTCACTTGGCCCTGTTAACCATTGACAGTTTTGAACAGTTACTGTACGCACACTCCTGTTATTCTACTCCTAGGCATGCACCCAGAAGGCTTTACACCCTACCACAGAGAGACTGGCACACCCATGCATAAATTGATGCTCTGTTACTACACCAGTTGAGGTGTCCTCAACAAATAAATGGGTTTTATTCTGCTGTAAAGAAAAAAAATCATGAAAATTTCAGAAAAACAGGTGGGATTATAAGTATACTATTAAGTGAGTGGCCTAAGCTCAGAAAATAACAAAACTCTCATGTTCTCCCTCAAATGCCGATCCTGGCCCACAACTGTGTGCATGTACAAACAGGAGCAAGCTGGGGATGGGGATGGCATTTACAGAGAACGAGAGGCACTGGGTGATGAGGAGAGGCAGAAAGAACGCAGGCAAAGGATGCACGGGGCATTAAAGAGGACAGAAAGCTGTTTTCTAGTTTCAATTCTGTCACAGTCTCTCTCTCTCTCTCTCTCTCTCTCTCTCTCTCTCTCTCTCTCTCTCTCTCTCTCTCTCTCTCTCTCATAGATATGTGGATAAAAATGCAGCTGATAATGAAAGTGCAAGACTCTGTGCAAAGCTCCCTGGCTCCAGAATGGCCTTCCTGGCCACACAGAAGTTCACTGTGATAGGCTGAGCTTGGGCCTGGGAAAGCATTTGAATGGCTTTCTTAAACTAGCTATGCGGTGTTTTTTATTTATATGTTAATTAAAACAAAATTGTTTGGTTTTTTGTTTGTTTTTGTTGTTAATAATGTATTTTAAGACTACATGGAAATGAGGACATCTTTAAGATGTCTGTGCAACTGCTAAAATGTTGTTAAAGTTGTGTTTGGCCAATTTTTCAAAAATAAGGAGCAATCCAATCCACTGCTGTCCCTGGAGCCGTCTCTCTGGCTTCCTCACATCTTATTTCTACCTTATCTTTCCATTTTCCAATGTATTATTTGTCCTTTTGAGGGACCTTCTATTTAGCTATTCTTGTTTTATAAATATCTGTGGAGGCCCAACATGGTTTGCTCATACAGTGTGACATACTCAGTATTACCTACACACTACGTTATATTAGGTAGATTTCAGGGAAACAAAGTCACATGTTACCTGATTATGATAATGTGATTTAGACAAAAGTTATCTAATTAATTGAGAGTAAAATGAAGTTAAACATTTCTATTTTGCTATTTCGAGGAAGCATTTCCCTGCTATGACAACCTTCCCCAAAATGTATTTTGGATAACAAATGTAAGCTAAAAACAAGTCCTGATGTAAAATACATTTTGTGAATTCTTTTTGTTTGTTTGTTTGTTTGTTTTTTAAGATGTGGTTTCTGTGTGTGTAGCCCTGGGTTTCCTGGAACTCCCTCTGTAGACCAGGCTGGCCTTGAACTCAAAGAGATCCACCTGCCTCTGTCTCCTGAGTGCTGAGATGAAAGGCATGTGCCACCTCTACCCAGTAATTTTGTGAATTCTTAACAAAGTCCATAGAATGACAAACTACCCAACAGAAGCAAATAAAAGGAAGAAGGTCTATTTCCGTTCAAGGCTCCAGGGGGTGCAGTCCACTGTAGTAGGGAATGCACTGTGGCAATTCAGTGGGAGGGGACAATGTGATCCACACCTTCCTTCTTGGTAGCAATGGGACCAGAAGCAGGGCCAGACTATCCTCCAGTGACCCACTCTTACCAGCCAGGTCCAGCAGAGTCCCCAAACAGCACCCCACTGGGGATGAGATATTCAACTATGCAAGCCCATGAGGGCCATTTCAAACTCAGAATAATACCACACTTTACTGCCAAACTTCTCACAACTCTGCCCAGGAAAACCTATGATGTAAGTCATTATAGAAGGGTCGGGTACAGAGTGTTCATCAAATGTGTTTGGTCCCAGAAAAAAGGAAGTCATAAGTACTCCAGTACAAATAGCACATGGGTCCATTTGGGCACTACCCACAGGAACAGAAAAACCTGATGACATTTCAAAATTTTAGAAGCCAAGGAAATATGATTGTAAGGTAAATTTAATTTCCCTACTGTTTACAAGTAGCTAAGGAAACAGCTTCTGAAAGACCCCAAAATAATTATTAAAATTGCTAGATTATGTTGCCATGATTATAGCACACTGTGTTGCGATGATTATAACATACTGTTTTTCCTATCTGGAAAACAATATATATATAACAATATATATATATATATATATATATATATATATATATATATATATAGAGAGAGAGAGAGAGAGAGAGAGAGAGAGCTAATATATGAGATTAGCATTAAAATACTCTGACAGTACAAGTGTCTTATGGAATAGGGAGGATAAGTAAAATACAATTGATGTGTTTCAGATCTATGTAAAACATGGTATCCCATGATTCTATACTATCTTGTATATGTTAAGAGTTCATATTAAAAAATAAGGGTTCTTCTGGGCATGTCTTTTCCAGCTCTCTCTATGAAAGTCACCTTGGCTCCAGAGAGCATTGGCCATGCAAGCGCACAGTTACCCAGGTCAAGCTCTTCCACTGAACTTAAAAGATAATATAAAATGAAGAGAACACAATCAAAACAGGGAACATAAACAAATAGGAGCAGGAAATCTCACACTATCACTGGGAAAACAAAGGAGCTAGATTTCAGTACTATTATGTGCCTGCCACCAGGCCAGATCCAAGGTACTCCAGAAGAGGTGACCTGTGAAGATGTAGGCCACTCTGGCTTGTACTATGTGCAAGGCCATGGGCAGCCCGTCACCTCTGCTCCAAGCTTTCCCCTCAGTCTCAGCTTACCCTTCCTAATGTGCATTTTCAGTCCCAATGATGACTGGAGCATCAATGTGTAGATAGATCAGTGTTAGCCTCAGGGTAAGTGTCATCATTCAGGGTCACTCAGCTTCCTTTACAGACCTCTCAGGTCATGTATATCTGGATACTGTCAGCCAATTATCCACTGAGAAGTGGGCATTAACTATAGGGGCTTAAAAAATAACCAGAGTTGGATATGTCATAAAGGCATTCAAACCAGAATATATTAATTCCATGTCCAGGTGATCCATTCACAAAAGCTGATGCACAGCCATGATCATCTTAGTCCTTTGTCCTTGATGGTGAGGTGTGATGCTTGGATGCAGCAGAAAGATGAACCTCGTTTTCTAATCCTATTTGTTAGTCTATGTCTTTGAATTAGAGAATTGAGACTGTTAATGTTGAACATTATCAGTAAACAGTGTTTACTGGTTCCTGTTGTTTTGTTGTTATGATGAGGATGGAAAGATGCAGGTGAGTTGAAAGTGAGAATATATGTGGAAAATGTGAAATGAACTCCTTAACACAAGCTGGTGTAGCAATACATGACAACTCAGACCAAGGCAAGAGGTCCAGCCAGAGATGATCAGCACAGTTCACGATGGCACAAGGTCAGGCACTTTACACAGGTTGTGTATGGCAGAAGTCTAAGAATTAGAAACTGACACAGAGAATAAACTCATCAATAACATGACATTATCACGAAGCTTGGCCTTTTAAATTGTGTAGACATCACATAATACATTTTTATCCTGTTAGCACCACAGCTATTTATTTCAACAGGATGTGTAAAAATACTAACCCTACCATTCTTACTGATGGGCCCACTGTACTTGCATGGTCCAAATAAATAATCCTACCCAAGAAGTTTAATTCTTAAAATCAATATGGTATTCATTGAAGGCTGAGGCACTGTCGGTAAAAGGATTTAATCTAACACAAGAACCTGTGCTCCAACGTCAGAACCCACACATACACTGGGCATGGTGCTGTGTCCTTGTAATCCCAGTCCTGGGGAGACAAGCAGGCTCCATGGCCAGCCAGACTACTTTACTTGGTGAGATCCAAGCCAGTGAGAGACTCTCCAAAAGAGATGAGAAAACAGCTCCTAGCAGAAAATATTATAATTTGGCTCACAGAGTCAAAGGATTGAGTCAGTTGGTGCCCCAGTGTGATTTTTCTGTCACTATCATAAGACACAGACCAAAAGCCACTTAAGTATACTAGTTTGAATAAGAATGGGCCCCATAGACTCATAGAATTGAATGCTTGGTCACCAGGGAGTGGCATTATTAGGTGTGGCCTTGTTAGAGGAAATGTGTCACTGAGGGTGGGCTTTGACTTTCAGAAGCTCAAGCCAGGTCTGGTGGCTCACAGTTCTCTTCCTGCTCCCTGAGGATTCAGATGAAAACTCTCAGCTCTTCCCAGCACCACATGTGGCTGTGTGCTGCCATGCTCCCGCCATGACCATAATGGACCAAACCTCAGAAACTGTGAGCCAGCCCCAATTTCTTTCATAAGAGTTCCCATAGCCATGGAATCTCTTCACAACAACAGAATTCTGAGTTAGACATTAGGGAAAGAAAGGATTTACTACCTCATACAACTAACGGGTCTATCCTTGAGGGAAGCCAGGGCAGGAGTCTGTGGCAGGAACTGAAGCAGGGAATGCAGAGAAACATTACACTAGCTTGTTCTCCCTGACTTGCTCAGCCTTCCCAGGGATGTCATCCCCCGTGTCAATCATTAATAAGAAAATGCTCCACAGACTAATCCAATGGAGAAAAATCCTTACTTGAAATTCTATCTCCCAGATAACTCTAGTTTCCATTAGGTCAACAAAAACTGACCAGCACAGTTAGCTCTGTTGCTTTGAACCTGTTGTGAGGCAGAATATCATGGCATAGAAGGCAGGATGGAGTAGAACTGCTCACCCCATGCCAATGGAAAGCTAAGAGCCAGTGAGATGGGTGAGTGAGAAGACACATGAGACCAGCCTCCTGTAGCTGGGCCCCAATATCCTAACAGTCCATTCAGTCATGGATACATTCACCTTTCCTGGAGCCCATGAGCTGACAATCAAGCACTTGATACAGGAGCTGACAGTGATGGAGAGTGGGGGGTGGGGGCAGGTTAATATCCAAACCATGATGTGAATAAGAGATATGCACCAATCCTGAGAGATTTAAGGTCTCCTGGGAACAGGGAAAATTGGATGGGAAAGGAAGTAACAGTTGCTCAAGAAAATAGACAACTAACAAGGGAGCATCTCTTATATAACATCCATAGCAGAAGGACAGAGCTGGAAGGCCTGGTCCACTGATGGAGTATGAGGTAGGCCACTGATGGAGTAAGAGGCATTCAGCTATAGTTGCAAGAGTAGATTGCGCTGGGAACTAGGTTGCTCTGGGCTCTGTGTCAAGGAGCCTGGCAGTATGGCTTGAGATCATATAGAGTTTGAAAGAAACAGTAAGGCTGGACAGTAGTCAACACATATGAGAGGCTTTGGGATGTAACTACCAAGCATGGAAACAGAGGGAAAGGTGAAGGGGAAAGGGAGGCAGGGAGGTGGGGAGGTGGGGAGAGGGAGAGTTCAGAAGAGGAATACAGGTACATATCCATGTCCATCGTGGGTAGCTGGGAGATGGCTAAGCTAAGCGCTATGCCAACAAGAGACAGCAGGAAGATACTCCCAACAGACATACTAAAATCAGAAAGCCTATAGAAAATCCAAATGGCAATTTCCAGAAGATGGTCAGTTATAGAAATAAGACAAGCTATAAGTGAAGGGAGACACTCAGAAGTGGGTTTCTAGGGAGCACAGGCTGCACCCAGAGCAGATCGGGAGTATAAAGTGGGTGACTCCTCCCAGGAGAGGGTGAAGCAGGCACTGATGAGATGAAAGGGTATGAGCAGCATCCACAGTGCTTCTGTGTGTGGGAGGAACAGAGCAAGCTGAACCCTCAAGAGAAAAGTCCTTCAGTGGATCCGGGGCAAGAGTACAGTGTATACAACACACACACCATCATACATACATACACCACACACACAACACAGATACACACATATACACACCATATACACACCATACACATACATACCACAAGTATACCGTATACACATACTTCACATATCACACATATACCACACATGCACACTACACATTTACTCACACCCAACACACTATACATTTACACACACATAGACACACACACCACACACACCATACACATACACACCACACATTTCCACACATATATGCACCACACACACACCATATACACACATATTACACCCATGTATACAGATTTGGAAACTAAGGGAAAGTGTGATTATTTGCAAATGGAACCATTTTCTATGTTAAAAATCAAGGGACTCAATACAACGTGATTGCCTGACCTGGATCCTAGACCAGAAAAAAATAAAGACACCAATGGGAAAAGTGGTGAAATCCAAATAAGACTGTGGTTTAGTTCATGGTATTATATCCGTATCTCTTAGTTTTGAAAATAGTAACTGTTACATAAAATATCGGTCTAGGGAAAGGGTTAGGAAAGGGTAGAGAGCAGCTGTGAAATCACATGACTCTCCATAATTAAAATTACTCCCAAGTAAAGCTTTTCAGGATCAAGCACAGAACTACCTGAACTAGTTAGAAAAGCTGCCCAACATAACAGCAGTTAATGGCCATCCTCTGCACACCCCCCCCCCAGACTGCCATGAGGAAAATAATAGCATCAATGGGCTGATGAGGCAACTTGGAAGAGGACCAACCCGCCTGCCATCAAGGCTGAGGACCTGAGTTCAAGTCTAGGACCCACATGATATAAAAAGAGAACTGACTCTCAAAAGCTGTCCTCTGTCTGGTCTCCATAAACACACTGTGGCTGGCTGCATTAATAAATATAATTTCATTTAAAAATGGTAATAGCAAAATGTCTAGGACTTGCATGGAGAAAACTGTTACTTAAAAACACTTCTTTCCCTAGGGTAGCATCAATCTGGGAAGTAGGAAGTACAAGTCAGGAGCTGTAAGGAGCCCACCAAAGCTGGGATCTGGGAGACCTTGGAGACCTTCGTCAGCCAGCCCAGAAGTCAGGTAACAGGCTAAAAATCACCTGCTGGCCTTGACCCTGCAAGGCCTGTGAACTGTGAACACAAACAACCCTTGGGAGACTAGACTGCAACAGTCAGAACAATAACCAGGAAAGATGTCAGACACAGGAAGCTTGCTGGAACAATGGTAGTAGCTTTTAACAACAGACTGGATTTTACGTTCAGGCTGGACTCTGCAGCAGGATTACACTGTAATAGAGGTACCCTCTTATCTTACCCTCTCGCCTTCACCAATAAAAGACTGCTGGGGAGGAGAGACAGAGAAACGGATTTTAAGCACCATAACCTATTATCTACTTTGCTTTAAGATTTGGGGAATTGCCTATTTGTTAGGAAATCTTATATTTAATCAGGGTCAAGGGACTTTGTAGGAGAGAGCAAGTATGATCCTTTTTAAAGTTTCGTTTCTGGCCAAATGTGGCGGTACATGCCTTTAATCCCAGCATTCAGAAGTAGATCTCTGTGAGTTTGGGGCCGGCCTGGTCTAAATAACGAGTTCCAGGCTAGCCAGGGCTACATAATAAGACCCCTTCTCCTCTCCCATCCCCCAAACCAAGAAAAAGTGTCATCTCCCCTGTATAAAATCTTATCATAGTAAGCCCCATCATTCTCTGCATCATAAAACATTCAGTCTGTGTTCCAAGAGAATTGTTACAGAAGCAATGCTGATCCCACGCAGCCTCTGGTTCATTATCCTATAACTAACTTGTTCACTTACTCAGCAGCTGGGGTCGGACACCTTTCATGCACTGGCAATTATTTCAAGACCTGGAAATGAAATTGTGACCAAGACCTATGAAGTCTCTCCCTTCACACACTTTCATTCTCAGGGTAGCTGTGTACATTTTCTTTACTTGGGCCAGCAATAATGCCATTTCTTAGCCAAAGCCTTTAAAACCCAAGAAAAACTTCTCACCCTACACACAAAGCCAGTCTGAAAGTAGTTAAAACCATACTTTGAGGTCACTGTATTGACCTACAGCAACAGGCAGTATAGCAAAGCATGGCAGTGCACTCTTTCCTCGATCGTTCAGAAAGACTTGCTGTGTCTGAGTGGTAACATGCACTAGCTTTCTCACAGAAGTGCATTTGAGTCAACAGATAACTAAACCAGGTCTACTTGTCACCTTGGAACAAAAGGTCACCAATCCCTGATAATCAAATTCCACAGTATGCCCACAGTTCACCTGAGATCCACTCTGAGTGTTTGATCAGGAGCCACCACTGAGATCCCTCGAACATGTGAGTACCAAACAAAGAGATGAGTGACAGCAGCATGCCACTGCAGCAAATGAAAGCTGTCAACTTTCTGCACGTGTGTGGGAGTGCCTAACAACACACGTGTGTATGAGGTTATTGGACTTAGAGGCTTTGCAAGACTCTTCAATAAAAGGCTTTAAGACAAAAAACTCTCCCCTGGTCTACCATCCTAAACTCAAAACCCTTGCTCTATTCATAACTCAGTGAAAAAAATTAAATTTTATCAATCATACTAGACATGCAGATAGTTTATTTAAAAATTGTGTTTGCAGACAAGGTTACATTTGGGCGTCACAGAGGAAAGGGAGCGTAAAAGGAAACTGAGAAAGGGAAAAGAAAGTCTATTCACTTAGAAATCTGAGTTCTCCCATCACTGTCCAGTCAGGACAAAGGCTTAGGAGTCCACTAAATCTTTATATCAATTCTGATATAAAAATAAAATACGTTTTTTAACCATGATACTACCAATGATAATAAATTTAATCACAATTAATGCAATGTAACATGGTTGAAATTCTGAATCTCCTGCCATAATTATCCTTCTTCTAAGACACACCATTTAATTTATACAATAAAGAAACTGTGACATTGTTTATCTGACTCATGCCAAGAACAGGGCCATTACAGGCCATTCTGTTCCATAAAATTCCACAAAAAGTCAGTTTCCTACAGGAGTGTCTCTGTCAGGCTGCCACTCTGTTCCCTATGGTAGACACATTTGGGCTATCTACTTACAGAGGAAGGCCAGTACAAGTGCAGAAACACGTCAGCTGAGGCTTAACCCTTCATCTTCCATCCCCTTCTACTCTAGACAAGGTCTCACTATGGTGCCATCCCTCTGCTAGCACAGTGGTTTGTCTGTGTATGTCAAAGGCTCTTGCATTTCCAGGGCCATCATCTAAATCAGACTGTGGCATTCTAAAGCTTTGGATGCAAGTGCTCTCAACCACCAAGCCATCTCTACAGCCCCTTCCCTCACCCTTTCCTTGGTGACTAGTTCAGAGACACAAGAACCCCAAATGCAGCCACCACAGAGTCTCTGTGGCCTGCTTTGTGGGGATCATATACTTCAAGTGAGAAAGTATTGTCAGCCTCTGACAAGGGCATCTTATGGCAAAACTAGCTGCAATATTGAGGCCTCAAGAATTTAGACTTCAGGACCCCACACTGTCTTCTGGCAGGGCAGAACAAGGCAGGGCTGAGCACAAAAAGCTAAAAATAAACACCTGGCTTCCACTATAAAAGTCACTTGTCCCGTATGTATTCAATGGAGAAATGTTCCTAAAGTGTTTCTATAAATACATGGCCCAGGAACCACTGTAATGGAAAACAGATTGTAGCTGCCAGGCATGGTGCTGGGGAGTTAGTAGAGGCGCCTAACAGTGAGCAGAGGGTTTCCATGATGGCAGAACTGTGGTTGGAGTACAATGTCCCCTTGGGCTCATGTGTTCTTTAACACTCAGTCCCTAGCTACTGAGGTTGTGGAACCTTCCGGAGGCAGAGCCCCACTGGAGGAAGTTGGTCATTGGAGTTGGGACTTGAGACTTCAAAGCCTCGCCACACTTCCTGTTCACCCTGTTTCCTGAGTGTGGCTACAATGCGACCACCCAGCCTCTGGTCCTACCCCCATGCTTTCCCCATCTTCTGCCACGCCTTCCCTGCCATGTGGACTGTATCTCCTTGAACTGTGAGGGTATTTTATCTTGGCCACAGGAACAGAACTAAGACAGGAGTAGTTTATGTCTTCACTGTGTTGATGTTAGTATCGTGTCTGGGATACTGAACCATAAAGTTTTGTAAGATGTTAACATGGGGGAATCTGGATGAAGGGTGATATAAAATCTACATTATTTTGTACCACTGCATCTGAATTAGTACCACTGCACCTGAATTAATCTTTAGCTCTCCCAAAATTTAAAATTTAATACCAAAATATTAGTCAACTGCTCAACAAAATCTGTACTTAGCTTGATAATTAACATTTTTAGTCTGTGCATCAAGGTCTATAAATTATTTGAAAGAAGGTATATCACGTGAAGAAGGGAGTTTCCCCTAGGTGCTAATTTTCTATCTGCTTCAGTTTCCATGTAGGATGAGAATAGACGGAATTAAGAAATCAGGGCCACAGACTCAGACCAAAGGCTTTGCCCTCAGGGCCTATAGATTTCCTCACCCTGTAACCATTGCTGCCCACAGGCCTGAGCCAGGTCCTGTTGAGACAGATGGTCTCTGCTCCTGCATATGGTGCGAACGGAATGCAGTTCCTTCAAGTTAAACACGTGTTATGTCATAGAAGCACGATATGACACAAAACCCTGAAAAGTTTTGGTTGATTAAATACATTTTAGGAATATGTAGAAAATGAATGGGAGTATTGTGGCTTTTTTGTTGTTTTTTGTTTGTTTGTTTTAATCTCCCCTGGTAGCTTATTCTACTTGTGAAGCTCTAAATTATTCAGAACTCACTAGGGATTCTCAGTTTCCTTCATCTTTGTTCTGTGGCTTTTGCTTTCACCTGAGTCAAACGAGGGCCAGGCAGAGGGAAGCTATAGCTACCTCTCTGCCCCCATTTGTTGCTATGTTAGCATCAGAAGCTGCAGGGTTGGGGGTTAAGGGTGAACAAGAAGACTTTTTGTGCCTCAGACATATGCATGTTTAAAGTTCCTTATTAGTAAGCAACTCCAGGAATGTCTGTGGTGGCTCCAGACATTTGATCCCTACACATTCTGCACATACAGTGCACGAAGCATGCTTGTGCTACCCAGAGGCTGTGTCCTCTGGAAGAGGCCTTAGGGAGCTGTGGGTGGACACAGGCTCCCTTGCCTGAGGAGACCAGCAACAGGAGGCCCTGAGCGAGTCAGTAACAGGAGTAAGCCATGTGAAGTGAGAATGTTAGTCAGGGTTGGCAACTACCAGCAGCTGAGGAACGGATTCACTGAAAACAATGGCTGGTATTTCTAATGTTTCATTTATGATATAAATCAATTCTTGAAAATTCCTTGCCAACTCCTTTGGTTGTTTCAGCATTCAAGGACCTGAAAGTACTTTTACAAAAAGTGCACAGCACCTTCAAAGAAGTTGAAAACTTAGGGATGCCCACTGCAACTTTATTTTTGCTATAACTTGGCTGCAAGTATATTATCTTTTTATTAATCATAGAACAAACTGGTACATCCAGGAAATGGAATAAATCTCGGGACTAAAAAGAAATGAGTGACCACCTATGGAAAGGCATGAGACCACGCAGGAAAGGTAGGGAGTTGTGGCTATTGGAAGCTGGGTTGAACGTCGTGTAGAGCTCAGGATTCCCAGGCCAGTGAGATGACTGCGTGTGTGACATAGGACAGAAATGCTGTCACACTGCAGCTTTCCAAGCCCCTTGAAATGCACAGTACCTTCTCTAACATGAAAGACAAGCTCAGAGTCAGTGATGAGTGAGTTTGGGTTTACTGTGACAAGGGTACAAGGGTGGTATAGGACACTAATGATGGAGAGGCTATGGATGGCGGGAGGGGATAGTGGAAAGTCTCTAGCTCCCCCTCCAAATGTTGTAAAACCAAACTCTCTCCTAAAAAAAAAAAAAAAAAAAAAAAAAAACAAAAAACAAAAAACAAAAAACAAAAAAAACCAACAACAACAACAAAAAAAAAAAACCAAACAAACAATGGCTCTTAATTCACTAATTTAAAATAGGGCAACAAAAGCAAAGATGGGGCCACACAGGAAACATTTAACAGTAGAGAATGTTTGTGGTTAAGATGTAAGAGTAGGAATGCACCTTGGAGACTGTGACACTGCAGAAAATAATCCCCAATTGATAGACAGCCCTGATAGGGTCCTACCACACACACACACACACACACACACACACACACACAAGCCTGTTAAATTGGAATTTAACTTGTGGTCACCAATATAAGACCCCTTCAACAAATGCCATTAACCAAGCTAGAATATCTTAAACTCCTAAGTGGCTCAGAAAGAGACTAACCAGAAACATAAGCTGCAAGCAAGTATTTTTGCAAACTCTCCAAAGCACCCAAGAGAGGACTGCTTCCCAACTCCAGCCTGTTCCTGGCAGCTCTTTCTTCCCTTTTGAAATGCTCTTGGATACTTCCACAGTGCCAGAGTCTTTTCTCAGTGTTAGGTAAGAGCCCAGTGGAGATAATGCAAGCAACTTGGCTGGCCCCGAACCTCCCCTCGGGTGAGTGCCAGTTACCCGAGCTGTTTGTGTTCCTGGCACTTCTTTCTGAGTTAGAGAGTCAATATTCATCTACAAAACTCAACGCAGGCAGTTCCAAAACATCAGAATGATGTGTGCAGGAGCCAGGCAGAGCCCAGGGTAGACGGGAAGCTGCCCAAAATGTTCCAGCAACTGAACAGCCATTCTGTGTGACTGGGGAAATGATTAGGAAAACACCTTCCAAAGCAGCCTGGAGACAAGAGAGTTTTATTTGAGTCTCATGAAAATAGCCCTGCAGCACGTCCCTCAATCACTGACGAGCTCCACTCTGGAAAACCCTATTCCCTGCCAAGAGCCCAAGGTCCAGCTCCAAGATTTCCAATGGCCTTGCAGTGAAAACCTCCTTCAACCTCCCTTTCCCAAAAGACACTGTGTAGATGCAGGAGAGAGCTTGAGAACTGCTTTCTTGCCTCAAAGTCTGCGAGAAGAAATGGTCCCTCTTTGGCAGGGTCCCTCTGTTGCATTGGCCTAGGAATAACTGTCAGCAGGCTGACTCCTCATGGTCAGGTCTTTAAAGTAGGCGCCATCTTTCCATTGGCTGCTCCTGAGCTGAACACACAGCTGACACTCACAGACTAGGACCAGTAGCTGATGGTTAGGCTTATTAGACTCACTAGCCTCTGTGGTGTTTACTATATAACATCTTGTGCTGTCCTGTTATTTAAAATCTTGTCTGGTCCAAAAGTCTCAGAGATGTAAAGAAGGGACATTTCCCATGTTCTCCAGCACTAGGAAGAGGCACTCTTTCCTGTCTGCAGCATCACTAGCTGAGAGTTCATGGTCTCAGACACAGCCTCAGTACCCAGTACATAGCAGGGGTGTGTCAAGATGAATAGAATTCACAGACAAGGAAACCTCCCCTTGCTTTGGTTCAGTGTTGTCCACCTGTGTTTGTTAGAGCGTGACTCTAATTTGGTTTTGCCTAGATCCTTCACACAGCATCCATGAAGTGCTCTCTGCGTACCTAGCTCAGCACAACAGCACACCCAGGCACACTCCCCCAAGAAATAAAAGCTACAGAAAAGACCCACTGAGGCAGGCATCAGACAGCAGGACATGCTACAGGAGTGCTGGAGCCATCTTGCTTCTGGCCTCTTCCTCCATTTTTCTTCTTCATCTTCAATAACATAAAAAGCCACAAGGGAGCCAACCCTTCTTCACACCCAGCCTTCAGAATTTTCGGCCAGTCTCACAGTATCACAGCTTTTCAGGGATGCGTTTCAACTTCCTTAAGTAACTTTCTGTTGTGTTTTGATGTGCAATGTCTCCATAAGCTCACGTCTGTACACGTGGTTGCCAGCTGGTGGCGCTGTTTGGGAAGTTACAGAACGTTAATGAGGTGGAGCCTTACTTGGGGAACCCTTCACTAGGGTTGGGCTTTGAGATCTTACAGTCTGGCCCTACTTCCTGCTCTGCTTCTTGTGTGCAGATGAGGTATGATGTCTCTTTCCTGGCTGCCAGGTGAGGCCTCACATCCACGCTGCTGTTTCTCCCTCCATGGTGACTGTGTCCCATCTGGAACTGTGAGCCCCAAGAAACACTTTGTCCCCTACATTGCATTTTGCTGAGGTATTCTATCACCTCCTCATTCTGGCTTGGGGGACATGGATGACAGTTTTGAGTTCTACAACTGGAGTGGAAAAAGACAAATGAGGTTCCTGAGGGATGGAAGAGTGAGTTTCGGGTAGTCAGAACGATATACACACTGCAGGCTCTTTGAAAGAAATGCATTGAACTGGGAGCATTTGAAGAATCGGTTTTGGGGACTGAAACAGTTTTTCTAGACTGTTAGGTAACACACATGATTTTGATGGTGACAGTAAGGGATGCCCAGCTCTCATGAAGTCTGAATTTTGGTGCAGAATGAGAAAGTGAAAGGGAAGTTCAGGATGGTCACATCAAGAGTGATGTGGGACAGCCTGGACTGTCTGCTTCTGTGCCAGCACTATTCATTGTCCTTTGTGCTTTGAGCAGTGCCTGTGATGGAGCTAACACAGGCGTAGCCACACAGAGATGCTTTCAGACAGGGAGGAGGCCTGTGAATGGCACTTGACAGCCTTGCGCTGTGGCTGCACTGCACGGGAACCCCTGGGCTCTGCACTGTAGTCGTGCTCCCCACACTTAATGTGGGTGGTCTTGACACACTGCGGGATTCAGTCAAAAGGATGAAGGCAGATGCCATGTGAGGAGCTCACTCACTCCCTGGACCACTGCACTCTGTAAAGGCACTCAAACCTACCTCACGGAAAGACTTCATGAGCAAGGAGAGCCGGGCTCCCATGGCAGCAGACAAACAGGTATGGTGCCGGAGCAGTAGCTAAGGCCAGCCCCAGTGCCCATCTAACATAAGACTATTCTTTCCTGCTACCCATGCCCATTTCATTTCTTTCCCTACACCTAGGAGTCTTTAGATTCAAAAGTCCTTATGTTCCAGCCCCGAGAGTCATGCGGTCTTAAGGGAAATATCAAGGAAGTAGGGATCACTTTGGTAAATTACCATGCCCAAGGCCATATGCACTGGGGTCAGAGCTCAGCACTCTGACCTTCCTCAGTGGCTGGGTACAGCCAGCTGCCTCCATGATAGCATCCATTAAGGATTAGGCCACCAGAAATTACAAAACATGTGCCTTGGCTTCTATCAAAAGGATAAAAAATATTAAGGATATAGAGGAAGTAAAGCTCTTATACTGCTGGAGGGAATGTAAATGAGCTCAGTCACATGGACAACTGCATGGGAGTTCCCAAAGCACTAGACCCACAACCCCATCTGGTGCAGCAATCGCACCACCAGACCCATGTCCATGGGAAGAGCCGGTGTGCCAGAGATGTCATCACTACCACATTTACTCCATCACTGTTCACAATGTGTAGTGGGATGTGGATTCACCTCAGAGTTCACTGGCACATGAGTGGATAAAGAGAGAGGGCAAAGTCTACATGTATAAAACACTCCGGTAACAAAACCCTGGCATTTGTAGACCTTACTTAGAGCAAATGAAAAAAGTCACGTGCAGCAAGGCAGGTGATACTCCAGAGATGTAGAGATGGAGTGTAGTGACCAGAGAAGCCATCATCTCACATAGTTCATATTCCTGTCTATTAGGAACAGTCAAACCTTCTTTGCCAGGCAACTGGGAATATGCAGTTAATTTGTGCCAGCCACAGATATCCCAGAAGCGTTTCCTTGCATCCAGCTTTACCTCAGTAGCCTGTCATCCGTCCTCTTTATCTTCTATGTTCTTACAGGTCTCATGACCACTGCCCATCTTCATGTTGGGAACATGTACTGAAATGTCACTATTTCCGCCATAAATGTGTACACTTATGCGTCACTTTTAATATACTTTTTAAAGAATTATACTACAAAGAAATATAAAACTGTGCTTTGACCCAAGCAATTGTTTGCATTGGGCTTTGGGACGGTGGATGAGAACACCAAGACTTGAGAGGCATCCTCCTGCTGAGGAAGCCTTCTTGACCTGACTCTTTCCCCAACTGCTGGAGCTTACAAAATGTTCTTAAAATGCCATAAACTAGGCTCAGGAGGAGGATGGCAAATAGCCTCTGGCTCCGGTACAGACACTTGCACGCTAGCGGAGGAGCCTGAAACCACAGTGTGTGGGGGGGGGGGCGTTCTTCCCCTGCTGTGAGAACAAACCATTCTGTCTTCTCTCACTGCTCTGCTCTTGACAGTCACATTTGGAGCCACTGTGAAGTCAGTGCCCAACACCGAAGGCTCAGGAACCTGAGTCTGCACCCAAATCTCTCTTGCTGGTTCTTCGGTTGTTTTCTGTGTCCCCATCTACTCCCCTTAACTGGTTTACCTCCAATTTAAGTTATCCTTTCTGGTTCCTCCAAATACTATGTCTGCAGTCTATAAAATGCCTCTCTACCCTGCCCCACCCTACCCCCAAATCGTTCTGTCGGAGATTCTCTGAGTTGAAGTATTTCAGGACTGAAAGGAAATCTCACCCCTGCAAATTATTCTAAGACCAGAAACAAATATACACACACATACACGTAAAACATTGCTCAGCTCATACCTTGTATCACTACACCTCTTTCCCCAAGACTGTCTGGAGCATTCTACTGTCTGGGTCTAAGGCAATGATCACTGCACATGAAGAAAGAAGCAACCAAGAAAATGAAATATCAACAAAGGATGGTGATAAATGGGGGGGGTATGATGGGAGATGTTATTCTGTGTATGTGTTTCTCATACTGGTTAATAAAGCACTGTGGCCAATAGAAAACTAGATAGGCGGGGCTAGGAGACTAGGAGGAGGAAAGAGGAAGTAGAAGGCGGAGTCGACATGTAGGGGGGGGGGGGAGGAAGGAGGACGCCCGCCGCGGCTTCCCTATAAGACGACCACGTGGAAATACTTAGATAAGTAGAAATGGGTTAATAATTAAGACAGAGCTAGCCCATAAACAATAATGGTAACTGGCCAACAGGATTATATCAAATATAGAGTCTCCTGCGTGTTATTGGGGGGCCGGCACGCCAGACTGGCGGACTGGCGGGCTGACCGGAAAACAACAAGCTACAGGGGTACACTATTGTTCAGAATGCAAGTTAGTCTGAACACCGTTTGTGTGTTCGTGTTCAGATACTGAACACTGAAAATGTTCGTACAGGGGCTAGTAAGAAAACAAATGAAACACAAAACAAAAACAAACAAACCTTAAAAGGTAACTGCTATATACCTAAAAAGACCCACATCAGTATCTTTACTGATCAGCACAGCCAAGCTGCTGATGCAGGGTGCCTGAGATTAAGGGGATCACTGACTGCTTAGCTTAGGTCACCTCAGATGCCAGACACTGATGGTCACCAAAGACTGACCTGGGACAATGGATCCAAGTGTATTTTCTTACACAAATGAAAATTAAAGAGAAGGGCTGTCACAGGTATATGCAAAGTGGGGACAAGCTTTAAGAAGAGTTATGGGGGGGGGGAAAGAAAGAAAGAAAGAAAAGGAAAGGAAAGTGAGAAAAACTCCTGAGTTGGAGGGGATAGGAGAAGGGTGCTGGGTTTCCTTTGTCTGGTGGTTTTTGTAGAACCATGGCAGAAGCTGCCTGAAGGCTGAGGTAATTTCTTCTGAGATTGTTCCTTTCCTCTGAACTGTCGTGGGCTAAGCCAATGCAAGGTCCACATATAGTAGGCCTGTCTCCCAGCACAACAAGGGCATGCTCGTGCATTGTTCATGTGTTATCCACCCAGTTCCGGCTGGCTGCAGCCTCCTCTGCCCATCGCTGACTCTGGTTTATTGGCTGGGGCTAACTGTTGGCTCCCAGCCACTCAGCTAGTATTCCTCCCTTCCCACCTTGCAGGTGGCTTGCTGTCAATCAATCATATTACGCTCCCTGGCATTGTTAGTCTTGATCTTGACTCTCTGCTGGCCATTAGGCTCTGGCTGGTGTTACTCTCTCTGATGTTAAAGGTATCCCAAATACTGTAAGCTATGTGAAGAAGCTCTTTGGTCACACAACTACCAAAAAGCAGTTACAGGGTTCTTGGTTACTGCTTTGTCTGGTGTGTTCTGGGGTTCCTGAAACAGGGCTGGCTTGTTACTGACCATCCTTACTACACCTCACACTACGGAACTAGCTGCACCAGAAGCACTGTATTAAAGCAAGATTATGTAGTAAGAAATAGGACTGAGAGTGTGTTTCCCAAAGGGGGAAAGCTCGCAGGAAGTCCCTGAATTGTCATTACAGGCCACTTGGCTATCTCACACCCAACTGCATCAGGGTTCCTGGCTTCACTGTTTTAACCTTTACATTCCCGTTGAGCCTAACATCCATTCACACTGTTTTCACCACTGGCCCTTTTCTCTGCATACTGTGTGTGATCTCTCTCCCTCACCATCACAGTATGAATCATAACCACCAAAATGTGGAAACAGCCTAGATGTCCATCACTAAATTGATGGATAAAGAAAACATGAAAAATGTACACGATGGGTTATTATTTAGCTGTAATAAAGAACATAGGATATCTGCAGGAAAATGAGTGGAACTGGAGATAATTACAAAATAAATCAGATTAAGGTGAGCGTTGTATTTTCTCTCATTTGCTAAATCTAGAGAAAAACAAAAATAATGTGAAAGCAGAATGGAATTCTGTGTGTGTGTGCATGTGTTTATGTGTCTGTGTGAGAAAGTGCATGTGTGTGTGTGTACATGTCTGTGTGTGTATGTGTGTGTCTGTGTGTGCCTAAGTGTGTGCATGTGTGTGTGTGTGTCTATGTGTGTAAGGATGGATAATGCAGGAGATATGAAAGTACAATATATTCATGTATGAAATTGTTACAACAAGGCCAATCATTCTGAGGAATGAATACATGATAATAAAAACCGTGAAAAAGATGGTTGCTCGACCCTACGTGTCAGAGCACCAGGGCCAAGACCCCTGATCTACACTTTTCAGACTCATGGGAAGAACCTGTAAACCAGGAAGCAATCTTCAATTATTTGCCTGTTCCAATAGGATCCATGCCTGACCCCTGCTTATGACACTCCAGATCTATGGTGCTGCTGGTCAGAGCCTCTTTCTACAGTCGTGTCCTTTAACTGCAAAGAAGTGTCTGCTCCCCACCTCTGCACATCCAGTGTGACTCCGGCTCTATCTTTACTGTCCCTGTAACCTAACTCTGCAAGGTGCCACTCAATCTTTCTGCTTTTCCTTCTCAGTATTGCAATGTCCAGCTATCATCACTCTGGGTCCATAAGGCTACCTGGCCCTTCCCATCCTACACTGGCACAGCTGAGCATAGTAGAAACATATGGAGAGTAACGGGTGTCCAGGCTCATGTGATCAGCAATGTGGGAGATAGATCTTCAGGCCATTAGGTATCTTGCCCTTGACAACATCAAGGTTTCACAGCTCATCTGCCCGCTCTCTTTTCACCCTGGCCTAAGGCAAACAATGGTGCTCTTCACACACTCCCACCACAGCACCAGGAGTGACAGCACCAACCAATCCATTAAGAACAGAAACCTCTAAAACTATTAGCCAAAGCCAACCTTTTCCCTCCCGTGTTGACTGTCTGATTGTTACAGGAACAGGAAGCTGACTAACACAAGGAGCCTGGGCTTACTCAGTTTCCTCTTGGGACACTCAGGTGTGGGCTGGCCCCATTCAGCCAAAGACCTGTGTAGAAGGACAGGATCTGACAGTGATGGCTTTTGGGTTTGGACCACCTCAGACCTCCTCTATTTCCTTCCCAGGTTGCCTCTATAATCTCATATACCATTCCTTAAAATTAACCTATCCATCCATTAATCTGTTGACTGACCAAGTCTCCTGCTTGTCCCATCTCTCTGAAGGACTGTAATTAACACAGACATCCTGTAGGCAGAGCTACTCAGGAACCAGATGCCCAGACATGGGAGACATGAAGGAGCATGAGGTAGGCTTCTTGTCTACTTCTTGGTCCCCTTCAACCAGGTGACCAAGAGCAGAAGTCTTGGACTAAAGCTCCACTGTTCAAAGACAGGAGCACGACTGCCGAGCTCTCCACAACACATTCCAGTATTCCAGAGTTTAGTGTATAACGCTTCCTTGCCATTCACCCACAATTCATACATCTCAGAGCACACCACACATATGTGAATACTTTCTTAAGTCACATCCATGACCACAGAAGATTCCCCTTCACCTCTTTCTCCCTATTCTCAGCTCCCTCCAAAGCTATCAGACCTTGTTTGCAGCCCAGTGCATGCCCTTTCCATGTCTCCATCTATGAATTTATCATACGAGCATACATCTGGGCGTATGTGAATTTCATAATGGGGTGGTGTTTTCAGTACTAATCAACAAGTTCCTTTCTTCCCTTCATAACTGGAGAGCTTTCCATTCCTCAGCAGATGCTGTGGAATACACACATTACTCTTCACTAAGCAATGACCTGACAGACATATGTGTCTCACCTGGGCATTGCAGCAACTTCCTAACTCCTGCCCTCCACCCAAAAGCCCAGATCTAACTGGCCACCCCTCTGACTAGACCCCTCACTGTAGACTGTAAAAGTATACTTGCTACTACTTCAAGATGAACACCAAGTCACTCGCAAAGCTTGCAGGACCCATACCAATCCCGTCTGGGCCTGGCCTTGCTTCTCACCTCACTTCAGCATCCCAAATGCATCACAGTTCCTGGAATACAACACATTTAACCCTGCATCCCCAGCCTTCAGCACCTATCCACCCTGCATGCCTGACAACAACCTACCGACTTCTAACACTCCTCAGCAAGAAGGGAGCTCCTTCCTGAACCCATGCCTAACTTCCCCTACTGCAATGCAACATTTTAGCTGGACATGCACTTTTAATCTCAGTGCTTGAGAAGCTAAGGAAGGAAGATTCCAAGTTCAAGGTTAGCCTGGGCTATATAACACAACACTGTCTAATTTTTTCTTGATTTACATCTCTTTCTTGCCCTGCCAGACAGAACATGCAAGTAATAAAGCTCTTACCTTATTTGATTTTTAAATCCCAAGCACCCAGTGATGTATGCAATAATACAATGGACAATTTATGGCTGTGATAACTAATTGATTTTGTATTTTTTAACTGAGGCATGATTTATTTGGTTCCAAATAAAATTCAAGGTGAATTTAAAAAGATATTGACACTATACTGATACCACACTTTTAAAAGTAATTTTCAATAAGGCGAGAAGAAAATGAAGGGTTGGAGACTGGGAGAGCCAGGGGTGTCATCATTACACTCGCTGGGAATGAGCCACATGCTTGGATTTCTGGTAGCCAATAGCTAAAGCAGATGCCTCCCAGAGACCATCAGGTAAAGAATCCTGGCTGCTAGAAGTACAACTAGACCTGATTTGGTTATAAAACGGACATCTCTCCCCAGGAACCTCAAGAGGCATTATTACTGTTAGGAAAGAAACAGCAATTGTAAACATTTTCAATTTGTGTGGACTTGTGCAGAGTGATGTCTCTATTCATGAGTGCAACATGTAGCATTAGCTCAGGGTAACTGGTACACCTGTCAGCCTGACCCTCCTTTTGTCACTTTGTGTTAAGAATGCACAATTCTGCCAGGAGGTGGTGCACGCCTTTAATACCAGCACTTGGGAGGCAAAGGCAGGTAGATCTCTGTGAGTTCCAGTACAGCCAGAACTACACACAGAGAAATCCTGTCTCAAAAAACAAACAAAAAAATCAAAAGTACACAAAATTCTGATTTCCCAGCTGTTCTGAAAGATAGCACCATGTGTTCTCAGCCACCATCACCCTAATGTACTATGAACACTAGAAGTTGCTCGGCCCATCTAACTGCACACTGTACCTGAGTGCCAGGCCCTGCTACACGCTTCCTGGCAAACATCTCACAAATCAAGTTTCCCGGAGCTGTTTCTCATGGACTCATTCACCATGAAGGCTCACACCAACAATCTAGTTCCTCCATTTTCAGAGTGATGCGATTCAAAAGACTCTGTGACAGCTAGCTGGGTTAGTGAGAAGGTAGATTTTACTTGTCTATGACCCTCTCCTCTTACCATATTCTGGACTGTGGATGATCATGAGAACCCGGTAAGATACTCTGCACCTGCTCAGAAAAACAGCTTGATTCTCATTTCAAGGCCTCGGGGCCACCTGAGGTATACCAGTGTTAAACTTCTCAAGCTGGGAGAAGATGCAGCCTCTGGTGCAGGTCACCTTCAATGCCACCCTACAAGGGTTCTGTTCTCTGGCCTCATTGGAAAGCAGATGGTGAGCTTCCCTGTCAGCCAGGGGTGTGTTAGGCTCCTTCCAGAAAAGCAGTGTTCCGGGAACGCCCGTCCCCTTGTGGAAGTGGCGCACAGGTCTGGGTTCTCCGGAACTCTTAAACACAAAAGCTCTCCAGTTCTACACCATTCAACACAGCCAAAAGTAACTTAGGTCAGGAAAACATTCAAAGTAGGTGTAACCAAACAGATAGTCCAACTGTTTTTCCTTTCAATGTCATGAACAAATGGAGAGAAACGCTATCCTAGGTAACACAACCCCCTGCAGTGTCTTCCAAGAAAAATGAGTTCAATTACAAGTGAATACACAAGTAATTAAAGAAATGTCTTACATAGGAATATTAGATACTTTGCTGCTAAAATTAGGTGGAAAGTCTAGCAAAAACCCTAACTTGGATTTGTAATAACAACCTAAAGCCTGTATGGAGCCCCAGATTCAATCCTCAGTAAGAACAACAGGGAAAACATCAGTTCCCTGTGAACTGATTCAAACTGTAGTGCTCTCTCGGGCTGTTATGTAAGAAGGACGTGCAGATGTCTTCTTTTCCCACAGCAAGGTTTCTTATTCCAGCATCTGTTCTTTCCTAGCATTCTCATCCTTTTCAAGGTATCCACAGGCTGTCCCCATGCTCAACAGACTCCTTCACATTCCAGGCTGGACCCCGTCTTCGAAATGCCCAAAAGGCTGGGCTCCCACAGGAAAGATTATTTCTTCTCTCTCACTGTACCCTAGGAGAAGGCCTGACACACACGGTGTTCAAGGATGAGCTATGAAAGGGAAGGGAGTTAGGATGCAGATCGACTTCCTAGTGTCTGACGGTTTCTGATTGGTGGAATAAGAAGGGCTTCCATTCCAGAAGGAGTGGATAGCCTCCGCCAGTGTCTGAGTTTCTTTTCCTGTTGCTGTGATAAAATAAAACACAATTCATGAGACAAAGGGAATGTGTGGCTCGCAGTCCTAGGTTATAGGTCATTGTGGCAGGGGGACTCACGGTAACAAGGGCTGGAAGCCCCTGTTTGCACAGAATCCAGTCTTAAGATGAGAGACACAAGGCATGCGCATGCGCAGGCATGCTCGCGCTCAGCTTGCTATCTCCATTCTACACAGTCCTGCCCACATCAACAAACAATCAGACAGTACCTCACAGACATTCTCAGAGCTGTGCCTACCTCCTAGGCATTGAGTTAACAGTTAATACCAACCACAACAACCGGTGTGCAAATATTGGAAGCCAAACCTAGGAAGAAGAATTTCATTTTTGGGAGCGAATAGAGAGTGAAGAAAAAAAAAATAAGGAAAAAGAGAAAAGTCTGCTTCTGATTTCTACCATCTTCCTAGAGTCTGTGGATCTAGCATGGGACAGAACTCAAGCCTTGACACTAGCCCCTCTGAGCTTCACTTCCACACTCCCTCCCATACCTTCCCTGCCACGATGAACTTCACTCTCAAAACTTCAGTCAAAATAAACCCCTCCTCCATTATGGTGCTTCTTGTTAAATATTTGGTCTCAGGATAAGAAAAGTAACTAATATAAAAATTGATGCTAATAAGTGGGGTCCTAGCCAGATGTGGTGGAGCATATATAAATATCCAGATGTGATTGAGCATATGTGAACATCCAGATGTGGTGGAGCATATATGAATATCTAGATGTTGTGGAGCATATATGAACAGCCAGATGTGGTGGAGCATATATGAAATCCTAGCACCTAGGAGGCAGACACAGAGGTACTGCTGAACATTTTAGGTACAAGGTCAGTTTGGGATACTAGCAAGTCAGTGATCTCCAGGCAAGCCAGGGTTGCATAGTAAATCCTGTTCCACAAAAACAAAACAAACAAAACAAACAAAACGTGGAGGGTCTTCATTGTGATAAACCTGGCCTGTGGTTCTTGGACCCCTGGAACTAGTTTGTGAAAATAAAATGGCAGAGTCTGAAGCTATAAATTCAAGAAGCCCTGGAGTGCTGAAAGCAAAACTTAACAGGCCATCTCTGATGAGAATAAGGAAAGCCAGAATGCCAACGAGGCATGAAAAGGCTCCTGCGCTTTCAGAGGGAACAAGGACTTACTGGGAATTAGAAGTCATTTGTGCTACATTCTGGCTAAGTATCTTGCTACCTTATGCCCACGTAAAAAAGTCTAAGTGAGGATGAGTTAAAAAAAAAAAAAATAATAACAAGTTAATTTGTCTGGAGGCAGGAATTTCAAAACAGCATAGCATCCAGGCTCTGATATGTTATTGCTCGATGCTTTTAACCAGATTTGTATCAAGAAAGAACGTATAGGGAAAAGTAGCAATTTGGCACCAAAAAGAGCGGCTGGATATAAGGCAGGGAACAAAGTGCTGTAGATACAGCAGCAGTGACCACTAGAAAAATTAATGAAAGGCGATACATTTGTTCAATTGGCACTGAGACAAAAAAAAAAAAAAAAAAGATGCCTTTGGGGCAAGACCACGCCCACCAAGTGCTGGTGCTGTAGTGGAGGTTCCAAGATCAAACCCAGATGCAAGGAAGCATTCAGCCACGGCTGGAGGGAAGGAGGTCAAGCTACAGGACTGGCCACAGAATCTAAGCTCATGGTACTGGTTTTGCAGATATGCCAAATGCAAGAATTACAAGATCACAGAGACTACCTAAAGGTCTAGAAAGCCACAGAGGGCAGGCAAGCTGTAGCTGGGCCAGATTCCCTGTAAAGTGGCCCCTAGCGGACACCGTGTAAAGCTAAATGAGAGAGGACTACTGTAGTGGAGAGTCTAGGATGTAGCATGCTAGGAACATGGGACATCTGCCAAGAGAAAGGTTACATGCTTTGGGCAGCAGAGCAGGACAGGTGGGGGCCACCCAAGCCTGTTGCAGCCCCAGACACCAGACAGGGCATGACAAACCAGACAATTTGTTCTCTCTGCTGGATTATCTTGCCTGAGCTCAGTCTTTCCTTGATCTGCCCATTCCTCCATTTTGGACTTTGGGCCTTTAGACAGTGTTGGAACAGTAAGACTGTGATGACTAAGTTGTACTGAATACATTTTGTGATATGAGATGGCTGTGAGCCTGTGGGAGCCACGGGTAGGATAGGAGGTGAAGTATCATTAGACAATATGTGTTGCTGGGGGAGAGGTGGGGTGGGGTAAGGGATTTTAACCTAACCATTCTGTTTCACTTTCTTGTATCACTTTCTTGCTACCACAGCCGCAAGCCACTCCCTCCCTCCACAATGTTTTCTTGCCATGGTGGGTTGCACTTCCCAAAACTGAGAGCCAAAGCAAAGCCTTCCTCCCTTTGGTTGCCTCACATCAGGTGTTTTGTCAAAGTGAGAAGCAGTCAATACACCTAGTACACTCAAAGCTATGAGTTCAACCATTCTCCCTGTAGTGGTTTAAAGAAAATGGTCCCCAAAGGGAGTGGCACTGTCAGGAGGTATAGTTTTGTCGAAGTGGGTATGGCATGTTGAAGGAAGTGTGTCACTGCGGAGGCAGGCTTGACGTCTCATCTATGCTCAAGCCACACCCAGTGTCTCAGTTCACTTCCTATTGCCTGCTGATCCAAGATGTAGGGATCTCAGTACCCAGGAAGCAGAGGCAGGTGGATCTCTGTGAGTTTGAGGACAGTCTGGTCTACAGAGCAAGTTCTAAGACAGTCAGGGCTGCTACACTGAGAAATTCTGTTGCCATGGTCCAGACTGTCTTAGTGGAGCCCAATCTATACGGAGAGATACCTTGCCCAGCCTAGACACAGGGGTGTGAGGGGTGGGGAGGTGCCTTGGCCCTGCCTCAACTAGATGAAGGGACAGACTTAGTAGACTTTCTAGGGAAGGCTTTGCTCTCTCTGAGGAGCAGATGAGAGGTTGGGTGGGGGGAAATAGGAGGAGCAGAAGGAGAGGAGGGAGGGGGAACTTGGATTGGAGCATAAAAAATAATAAAAGAGTTGCCATGGTGTCTCTTCACAGCAACAGGAACTCTAAGACACGCTAGTATTATAAACAAATAAGTTAGTATCACTGCTTTATCTTTTATGTCATTTAGTGGGAAATGTGCTTCCATTAGATAATAAACATTTAAAAATAAGAGATCATCCTGGACAAAAGGCCAAGAAGCAAAAGCCTAAGCATATATCAGATTCAGTGGTGGAAACAGCAGTAACACGGTGATCAAGAGTCAAGATAAAAATAGAAATAAAGTCCAAGCCAGGTGTCAATGAACACTCTGTAAAGGGCTAGGCAATAAAAACTTTAGGCTTTGATGGGCACCTGCCATTGCCATGAAAAAGCAGCCACAGGCAATATCTAAACCAAGGGGTGGGCCCTGGCCTAAGAGACTAACACATGAAGCTCTCCTGAAGGAAACATAGTTCTCTTACAGAGTACAGCTCCGAGAGGGGCAACCTTCCCATTACAGCTCATGGATGTCACCACTCTTGCACGGCAGTGCAAGTTACTCCTCATGCTACTGTTCCTTCTTTAGTATTCTCAATCCTGTTTGTAGAATGTTTTGCTATTTACTGGTACCACCCACTTACTGCTTCTGCTACCCTTTGTTTTCTGCCTCCTGTGGACCCACTAGTGGCTAAGGGGTTATGCACCAGGGTTCATCTTGAGAAGTTCGTCTTGTTCTTCTGAACAGGAGTGAACATGTCCAACTGGAACAACTAGACAACTTTCTGAAAATGTCCTCCAGCAGAGCATCAAACCCTGCTGCTAAGATGCTGCTAAGAGCCAAGTTATATTTGTGAGCTCACTTGTTAGCTCCCAAATGACCCCCACAACTGCAGCACATGCCTGTATTTGGAGATGGGGCCTCTAACAGAGTGCTTACATTCGAATGAGGCTGTGATGACAAGGACATGAAGCTGCTTGCTTGTCTTGGTGGATGAAGAACCAGAGGCCAGGGTATTACTGGTGGCACTCTTTTGGCTGGCAGTACTGTGGAGGGCCCGCTTCCCAGGTATGCACCTCCTTCACCAAGGCTGTGCCTCATAAAGGTTCTAGAACCACCCAAAAGAGTGCCACCAGAGAGCAGCCAAGTGTTCCAGCACACGAGCCTGTGGGGGCATCACACGTTTAAACCACAGCATGTGGGAAGTGCTCTACTACGGAGCTTTACATTTCCAGCCATTTCCTGTGTTTTTAATGTCAAAGCAAGGGTCCTGTTCCATGGCTCAGGCTGGCCTTGAAGATGCTGCATAGCTCAGGGGGCCTTGAACTGTCTCAGTTTCTGGAGTGGCCGAGTGTGAAGGCCTGTGCCTACCTGTTTTGATGAAACTGATAATTCTGAGGTGAGGTGAGCAAACCTTCCTGCTACTGATGACATCACCTAAGTAAGCGGGACAGAGAGACCTAGCAGGAAGCCTTGTTCACAGGGTCTGAAGGATAGAATGCTAGCTTGGGAATGGACTGGTTCCATGTCCAGAATATATGAACACACAATTGTCTTCAGCTTTCATAAGAATGGTGTCCTGATAACAAGAAAGTGGGATATCTAAAGGGCACAGGGATCTATACACCAAGTGTGGAGGCAGCAAGATGCACACCCAAAAGAGTGGCCTGGGAACAATCTAAATCAGCCAACACCTTGCAGACCTTAACCTTACAAAATTTAAGCTGGGGTTGTGTTATGGCCTCAGAAGCTAGCACAGATGGGGCAGGCTGGACAGCAGCATGGTAGTCAGTATTTGGGGCTAGAACAGAACCAGCATGGCGACCAGGAATATGCCAGTCTGAGTGAAGGCCGTGTAGACCAGATATAGATGCAGGCCAGACATGGATGGCTTAACATAAAGCAAGGACTATGGAAACACCACAAGGTCATCCACAGGGAAGATGGCAATTATGTCATGGATGGCAGAAGACTCAGAGCAAAGGGGAACTTGTCTTCAGGCAGTTTTCTGGCTGTAAGCAGCAGGGCACTTTCTTAACATCTGTTCACCCATCCTGATCTTTACTTTCTCATATAAAACATTCAACACATTTACTGACTGGCAATGCTGCGTAGTACAGAAAACCGAGTAAGATGGATCCAAGTGTGTCTGTACTCTGAAGTCATTTTAGATTGTTTATAACTGTTACATCATGTTTTTATAGTAACCCCCTCTCAAATTCCTTGAAAGATTCACGCTTTTAAAACAGCCATCTAGTTACCGCTACATTTCTGCATGGCCAGCTTGCTCTGGGTTTTTATCTTCTAGGTTCTGACTTCAGGGTTCTCTCCACACTTCTGTAGCATTGGTCCTTAATTACTCCTAGTTTTAACACACTATTTGAAAGCTTCAGTTCCAAAGGTTGGAGAGGTGACACAGGGGTTAAAGTGCCTGCGGCTTTACGATAAGGACCAGAGCATGGATCCCAGCACCCACACTGGACAGCTCACAAATGTCTAACTCCAGCTCCAAGTGCCTGCAGTGTCTTCTACAGGCACTTGAACACTCACATAAACACAGACACACACATGTAAATAAACAATAAATCTTATGTTAAAAAGAAAAAGGCAGTTCTTTATAAAATAACCCTTCAATAGTGAAGACATGTTTAGTACTAAAACAACTACTTCCTAAGAGATGAAGCGTGCAAGAGCCAAATGTGGAGGAAGGCGGGCGTCTTCTCTAATTCTGGCATAACACAGCCTCAGAACTACTTCCAGCCATTTTTTAAAATAGAGCCAATAGTTACATTAGTTTAACAGTTTTTCCCAACCAAAGAGAAATGTCAAAACTTTGAAGACCAAGGATGTATCTCCAGGTACCCATCCCTACAAACCAAGACCATAAAAGCAAAAAGGATAGCTTCTCCACAACAGAGAAAGCTGTCTTTGCTTCTGGAGGATATTCCTGTGCCCATGCCGTGATCTTAATTGGGCAGCCACTGGGCCATTGGGACAGCAGCACTTCTCAGCTGGCCCTGAGCCTGGATTCTTACTTGCCATGTTCTTTAGCATAGATGTATTTTTCAGTATGTCAAGAAAAATCAAATATTGGATCTCGTTACCCTAAACCCAGTTTCTGTTTACCCAGTTTATGTCCATGTGGAACTCTGATGTGAGGCTGTATTTTAAACAGGAAGAGTCTAGAATGCACAATCCATGGCTTTCTATCATAGATGAGACTGTGACTTGAAAAGGCTCAAGTTAAAAACAAAACAAAACCTTTCTTATCTGTAAAATGAGGAATGATCTTTGCATTGTAAGTTTGTATTTGAGGCTTAAAAGATTCTATTTCTACAGATGAAACAGGGCATGCCATCAAAATTTTTATTCATTCATTCATTCATTCATTCATTCATCCATTCTTTCATTTACTCTTTCATTTAATACTCAGTTATGGTGCTGAGAAAGAGAGAGAGTAATGATAGTTGAATGCCTGGCTCTTCCTCTCCCTATAGGGCATAGGGAATCTGCCACTCAGTGTAGGAATTACTGTTATCTGTACAGGGCTAGACCCATTAATCCATCATGGCTTTCATATCAACCCTTCCAGAAATCAACATGCACCCCACTTTCCTGCCCTTTAACAGTTGAGGGTATATCACTGCAGTTAATTATTTTTAAAGCAGGCACCTTCTGTAGATTGTTTCTTCACATATTAGTAAACTACACCAAAGCAAGGCTGCCTTTCCAGTCCCACTTGAATTATATTTCAATTCTGCATTACTGGGTTTTGAACAGCTGATATGAATAAAGAAGAAACAAGGTTAAGAGGTCTCACATTCAAAATGAAAGTTGTAAACATGGCTTACACAAAAGATCTATCAACACCTATTTC
The DNA here is from genome assembly GCA_030556225.1 of Cricetiscus sungorus. Classification (NCBI taxonomy): domain Eukaryota; kingdom Metazoa; phylum Chordata; class Mammalia; order Rodentia; family Cricetidae; genus Cricetiscus; species Cricetiscus sungorus. The sequence continues at coordinate 60,167,808 of JANBXA010000730.1, read as the reverse complement.
TAGAAAGCTAAAAGGTAACAGAAAACACCAACTATGAAAATGCAAGAGCTCACCATGTCAGGAGCAGAGCTTCCAAGGTCAAAAGGGCCTCTCTTTCTTCAAGTACCCACCATCCACTGAGTAAATGACACTTTCCCCAACACAGACAAGCACATGCAACACCCACATGCATCCTATGCACACTCCACCTTTAAATGAGATCAAAGCTTGAAATAGCTATAAGAAAAACTTTAAACTGCATTAAAATATAATCAAAAAAGATAAAGAAGAAAAGATAGGTGCCAGGCATTGTTTTAGAAGATACTATATGTGAGATACAGAATATTTATGCATAGTAGTTAATTGTTTCTAATTCAGTCCAAAGTCTGCTCATCAGTAGTATGTTCTCTAAAGTAAGTTTTGTTTTCCATTAATTTGAATAAATGTGCAAAAATACTTTTCCAGCATGTGTTCACACACCCCATCACTGTCCCTTGAAAAGAAACTTTTTAATGGAGGTGCTGTCCCGCTCTTTGATGCTCTTCCAGTTCCTATTTGTATAATGACCATTACAGAACCTATGAATTGTTTCCTGTTTGTAAAATGACTCAGCTTAGAGAGGAGGCAAAGGAGACAGTTATTCAGCCCTCTCTCCCCCACCCTCCCCTGCAGACATCCCATCACAAAGAGCCTGACTCACTGTCACACCAGCTTGGTCCCTCCAAGAGTTTTGCAGATTGTTATGATGAACACTGGCTCATAAATCTGAATGAAGCCCTCTGTGCCATTTCCTCACAGGCAAGGAAACCAGCAATGATGCCAGACGTCCTCAGCCCTCCTTTATGAAGTGGTTCTGGCTTGCCACTGGGAGGAAAAGTGACTTAAGCATTAAGGTGCCTGAGTCAAGTGTGCACCCCAGGGTCTGCACTCCTCAGTGAGGTTATGGGGAAGCACTCTGGCCCTGAGATCAGCTGGCGTCCTCTGTGAGAGGACGTGAGTTGCACATCAAATTCAAACAGAAACAGTGAATCTCTCATTTAGAGCTGGGGAGAAAGTCTTCCTCAGTAGTGCCAAAACATTTGCCTCGCATGAGGTAGAGAAAGATGAGACATGAGACAGAAAGGGAGAGAGAAAGAAGAAAGTAAAAGGTGGAAGGAAGAGATCAGGGAAAGATAAAGAAAGGGTGTAGAAAGAAACGAGATAAGAATGGAGGCAGGGAAGTCAACTGGGAGGGAGACGAGGTGGTCAGTTCGTTGAACCCTCATACACCTCACATTGACTCTGACTTTAGCTGCTGAGCCACAGAGAGCCTCAGACTCCCAGGAAATGTGAGGCTCCCAGGGAACAGCGAGGACTACCTTTGTGTCTTAAAAACCAGCTCAATCCACCTGGGACATGTGATGGAAACTCAGTGACTGCACAGTACGCAGGACCCGGGAGCGAAAGGAGCCGGGTTCCAGCTACAAAGATCACCCCGACTGAACTAAGAAAGGGGCACGACCAACGGGCCAGAAGGCAGGTGGAAACCCCTGGCTGGCTTGCTGGGCAAACATTTTGAGTGGCCACTGTGTGAGGATGAATTAAGAAAATCGGACCTACTCCTTCCCCTCGAGGAGCTCACAGACCCAGTTCAATAGACAGACACACAAATCACCCCATAAAGGAAAGGCGCCAAGAACTATGGGAAAGGCGAGTCCATAAGCTCTCCCTGGGAAGACAGGGAGAAAGAGTCACGGAGAACTGTTGAGGTAGTTTATATAGGATTTTCCCAGAGAAGGAATGGGAGCAAGAATGGTGAGAGAGGAGAACTGAGAAGAGAGTTTTTGGAAAATGAGAATTACATTAGGAAGGCCCTGCTGTAGAAAGAGGTGGATCTACCATGCTGGAGACATCAAGGCACCACGCGTGGACAGCTAGCAGGGACAGAAGATGCTGAAGGTCCTGGGGATGGTAAGGTTAAACTGCCAATTTGAAACAATTCTGAATCGACTAGGAATGGAGTCAATGAGGAACTGTCTAGATCAGATGGGCCTGTGTCTGTGGGTGTGTCTGTGGCCTGTGGGACTACCTTGATTATGTTAACTGATGTGAGAGCATGGATCTAGGTCCTAGACTGTATCAGAATATCAAGAAAGTGAGACGTGAAGCCTGCATGCCTTCATAGCTATCTGTTGGACTGTGGGTGTGATTTGATTAGTTGCTCTAAGTTTCTGCCACCTTTAGTTTCCTACTAACCTGGAATGGGCTAAACTAACCCTTTTCTCCTTATGTTGCTTTTCATTGGGTATTTTAACATAGCAACAGAAATGAGACTAATGCAGCCATATTTGAGGCTATCAACAGCTCTAGTTAATGCTTCAGGAGAGTAGCAAGAGAAATGAAGAGCAGGGCAAAGAAGAACCAGAGACCTGAGTGTGTACATATATACATGCACCCTGAGGAAAGAGAAAGGCTCAGCCTCTGGCCTCTGGAAAAGCAGCTTAACTAGACATGGAAACTTGGTGGGAAAAGGAGCCGGTGTGAGGTAGTGACGTGTTACACTGAGGCTGTGGTGGGGTGCAAATCCTTAGAAAGGAAGGAGCAGGGTATCACAAGAGACTAAAAATGATGTGCTGAAGAAATTCTAGAACATACACAGAAGAAGGGAGTGAGAGCCCAAAGCAGAGAGACAGGGGTCAGGCAAGCAAAAGACCAGACACAGGGGAGCATGCAGGGAAACCAGCTGGGCCGGAGCACTCTTGGTGTGTAGAGTAATGAAAGCAAAGGATCCCCAAGAAGCCAGAGGCAGGCAGCAGTGACACATGACATAAGTGGGTGGCAAACGGGAACTGGAAGCAAGTCTCCAATAACTGACAGAATCCTAGTACCAGGATGAGCTCAAAAGGAGCTCACAAAACAAAAAGCAGGGAAAGTGGAGGGAAGTATATGACTCCAGGATTTGAACCACCGAGAAAGAATTAACAGCTCTCAGAACCCTGAGGGAAATTAATCCTACAGCACATAGTTTAAAAAAAAAAAAAGAAAAAGAAAAAACTAAATGCAGCTGGCCATGGTAGCTCACAGCTGTAATCCCAGCACTTGGGAAGGCTGAGGCATGGAGATCATCAAGGGTTCCAGATCAGCTTGCGCTACAGGTCAGGATCAGACTCTTGTCTCAAAAAAAAAAAAAAAAAAAACAAAACAAAACAAAACTCTGGGCCTGGAGAAAGAGGTCAGCGACTAAGAGCACTCATACTGTTACAGAGATCCAAAGCTCAGTCCCCGCACGGGCAGCTCACATCTGCAGCTCCAGCTCAGGGGGATAGATATAGTATCTCTTCTGATCTCAATGGGCATGCAGTTACAAGACAGACAGACAGACAGACAGACGACAGACACACACACACACACACACACACACACACACACACACACACACACACACACACGGTTTTTTTCCAAATTTAAAACAAAAATGGTAACTGCTTTTAAAGGAATCAGAATAAAAGCTGTAAGGTTCATTTTCACTGAGCAATGATGCCTTTCCATTGACTATCCTTAGAAAAATCATCCTCCTAGAGTCCCTAAATTTCCCAACTGTAACAGTGTTAGATATAATTATCTTGAGTGAAGTCTAAGCAAGTATCTGAATGTACACCAGAGACTACAACCCTCAGCTGAGCAGATGACCATGGGGAATGTCTTTGCAATTCTCCATACACTCAGGGTATGGAGTCAAACTCATCTCCCAGAGATGGCAGGGCCCCTCCACAGTCTCAGAATCCTCTCCCAGGGCCTGAGTTATGAACAAAGAATAATAAACTCATGCAACCCAGCTGGATCATCACTCCTTTGCAAATATTTCTCTTAAGTAAACCACCTCTTTAGGGGGCAATTTTAGTTACTGATAATAAACTTCTACTGTAAACTAATATAAGGTTAAGCATTAATTAAATCAAGATCATTCTTTTTAAGAGTTCAGTTACACCTGGGATGAAACCTTTACTTTTGACCTGTCTTTCTTTATACTGTTAATATCCACAATACCTTAAAAACCTGGAACTCTTACTGAGGAATTCTACTGGATAATCCAAGACAGAGGTTAGTTTAGGGTCAATAACCCTCTGAAAACACACATACACACTCCAGGTTTCTATAAACAAGTGGGCAAGCAGCAGGGTTACAACAGGCAAGTCACCTTGTGTAAGGAGAGTAACAGAGGTCGACAAGATGAGACATAAGTTAAACACTGGATACTGGCTCACTGTTGCTGCATTTCTTCTGACTAAAACTATCAGACAAGGGTTAAAAACAACCCAGTGTGACTTTTGAGGACCACAGTTTGTGGCTCAAAAGGGAAGTCACAACCTGCTCACAACCCCTCCTAAGTTCCTAAGCATCCATAACATAGCTACAAAATTATTACAATAATTTTGACAGGCAGATAATTAGTTGCTGAGCTAGCAGTGAGCAGAAGGAAACACCCCAAATCACAACCAATTCTTACTGCTTAATGCTTCATTGGAGTCCTGCAGGTATAAGAATTTGAATTTGTTAGTAACATAAGTGAAACCATTTTATGTAATTTAAAAACCATTTTGAGTGACTTGGAATAATGTAATCTTTCAAGACAGGAGACAGCCACAAAGCAGCTCCAACATGAGGCAAACACAAGACAGACTTTGGTAGATATGGTAATGGACCAGCCCCAAGCTGGGAGCATCAGTATCCCCTCAAGCTAATACACACTGAAATATTACAAACATTGGAGCTTTGTAGGATTACACTGTTGTGCTCCTGAGACACAACATCTCAAGCCCCCGATTCCCATTGGCAAGGGGACTTTATGACTGGCCACTCTGTGATTCTGGCTAGCTTAGCTCACACATGCCCACCCACCACCCTCTCAAGGATCTTCCGGGACCTCCAATGGTGCGGTCTTCCTGGCCTGCTGCATCTAAAAGACCTTGTGGTAGTGTGGCTTTCTCCCAAAGCATTCTCACTGGAGAAGATTTCCCAGTGAAAACCTGTAGTTTTTTTCTTTCTGACCAACCAACAGTTCCCTACTTGGTGAGATGTCTGTTCACAGGAGATCACCATAACCTTTATAATAATATGGTATTGTAGGAAAGGCTTGTGTGAAGAATGTATAAAGTAGAACATATTTGACAGGCAAATCTCCTGTGGACATTATAATTGCCAAGCACACAGCTTAATTGTCTTGCCAAAAAAAAAAAAAAGAAGAAGAAGAAGAAGAACACACACACACAGACTTGTTTGGGCAAAATATGCTAATGAGGTAAGATGTGTGTCCCAGATGTGATCATTTCACTGTCACAGGCTTTTACCCCACAATTGTGCTATGGGGCAAAGAGGCCCAGGAAGAGTGTTGGAAAAATCAACAAGGACATGAATTGGGAAAAGATGAGAAGACTCCCAACATGTGCAGCCACCAATCCTACTGTCAGCATCTCCTGTGAGTGGAACACAATTTCCTGCAGCAGGGATCTAAAGGCCTCTGCTAGCCCTGCTGATGACAACTTTGCAGCATCACTCTGGATTCTCACTTGTGACGTACGAAACTCGGTTCTTGTTTGTTTACTGGATCTACAAGACCTTATTTTCATGACATAATCAGAGAATACTCAGATTGTCATAGTGTCAGAGGTCTGGTTATATAATGGATGTTTTATAAACCCAACAAAAGCCCTCAGGGCACATCAGAAGGGGATGTTGTCTTCCCCAGGCTGAAGTCACTTGGCACCGAGTGCATCTTTAAAGACTCCTAAGGTGTGGTAATATCTGTGACTCATGAATTGTCCTTTCACTCTTTACAGATTACAAGATTTCCAGGATTAATAAGCTCTGAGAGTCTGACCTCATTTGTTTACTGCACACAAACAGCATTACAGTAAATACCATGCTTATTAACGCAAATTGGCAGGAACCACTTGCCAGATATGACCAAAGGACGGCAAGGCCAAAGCATCTAGAATCATTAAATGAATGGATGCATTTACACAGGGCCATGGAAAAGCTAAGGCTGCTTTGCCCAGAATCTTCAGGAAACAGCAATATTGGGCTCACAGAGCCAGCAAAGCAACTGGTCTTCAGTGTCCTGAGGAAGCTTGGCCACAGGCATCCAGAGGATACCATGTCTCCTGAATGGGAGGGAGCAAGGAGGCTGTAGAGGCAGGCCTGGCAGGCCAGTGGCCAGGTGGGCAAGAAGCTGGGTCAGAACAGTGAATCAGGGGGTTAGCTCAGGCAACTGACTACTCCTCCAAGCTTCTATGAAATGAGATCTGTGACTTTCACAATCCATGTTTTTATTTTTGGCGCTTGTGGAGTGTGTGTGGTGGCAAGGAGTGCAGGAAGCACCCTGACCTGGTCATCATCCCCACTCCTCACGGGCGTGCAGGTGTGCGCTAGCCCTCAACCTCTGCCCATCTCAGGTCCCTGACGCCTGGAAACAGAGGATGTTAACAATGAGCAGTTGGGATTAGCTGAGGGTAGATCCAGCATTTCTAACTATCTTCATTTCCCCTAAGAAAGAACATCTGGAATAGATTTAATTCGAGCCTGCCCATAAGCAGCCCACACCTTACACTCCTCCACATGCCTTACATGCTGCCTAGGATAAAAATGTTCTCTCCCTTGGAACATCTCACATGGCCCCCTGCTCAGAGCCTTAGAACAGACACAACGCAATGCATCCCCAGGGGCATTAGAAGAAGCTTGCTGAGATCAAGATCAAGGATGCCAAACGGAAGGTGTGTGCACAGCGTGTATGCTGGAGAAGCAGACTGCAACGGCTTGCAGCGCCTTCCCTGTGTCAGCTCTTATATCAGATAAAGAGCTTCCAGGCCTATAAATGAAAAGGTGCAGAAAACAGACCCACCGGAGTGAGAAGAACAAGAGGGTTGGCCAGGAGTGGAGCAGCTTGGCCATCAGCGACTCTGAGAACCTGGAAACACCCATGTTTGGTTCTCATCTCTGGTCTCCCTTCCAGGACATTTCACACCTGTCCCTACCTTGCTCTTTCTTCTGTAGCAGAACTGCACTAATCACTAGCCAGCACCCACCGTTTAGGCCATAGTCTTCAAAGCCTGCTCCTCAGGACGCCCTGGCACTCACGATTTCACTCAGAGTTAAGCTTCCTATTGCTGTGATGAAGCACAGTGACCAAAAGCAACTTGGGGAGGAAAAGGTTTATTTGGCTTACATATTTTGGATCACTGTCCACTGTGGGAAGCCAAGGCAGGAACTCAAACAGGGTGGGGATCTGGAGACAGGAGCTGATACAGAGGACATGGAGAGGTGTTGTTTACCAGCTGTTCAGACTGCTTTCTTATAGAAGCCCAGACCCCAAGTCCGGGATGGCACCACCCACCATGGGCTGGGCCCTCTCCCATCAATCACTACTTAAGACAATGCCTTACAGGTCTGCCTAAATCCCAATCTTATGGAGGTATTTTCTCAAACAGGGAACACTGCTGATTCCAGCTTCTGTCAAGCTCATGTCAACACCAGCCAGCAGAGGCACCATCGGATTATGTCTGCTTTCAAAGCTTTCTGCACATTGGAAGAGATCTAAGCAGAAAAAAGTAAATCTTGGGTGATATAGTTTTGCGTCAACTGGACACTTTGAAGACTGATACCACAAAGAGCTGAGATTCTGAGCCATTACTGCAGTGGGAAAGCTTAGGCTTTTATTTCTCTGTTTAGGGAAGTGTGCAGTTGGGGAGATACCATCATTTTGTCCTTACTTATGCTTTCATGTATCTTTCCCGTGAGCCTCATCCTGATCTGCTCAACCATCAGTGTACCTTTCACATGCTAGGAAAACATGCTGTACATGAGGTTATGTCCACATGAGACTATTCAAAGGTGATCTGTTTGGTATTCTTTTAGGCTGGTATTCTTGTCGGGAGAAAGATGACCTCTAGGAGAGTTAGTTATCAGCACACATCTGGATGAGTTATTCTATTCTTGACTGTGAGTATTATGTCTTTGCTAATGATAAAGTCAGGAAAATCCTGGACCTTAGCTCTATAATTTTTTAGTTGTGTATATGTCCTGAGTGGAACAGTATGTTTAACATCTTAGCCCCTACCCACCAAAGACCCAAGAGTGCCTCTACTAAACATCCAAGAGTGGCATTCATTCACATTCATTCAACATCCAGAGTACTCCTTTACTACGCACTCAGGAGTGTCCTCTATTAAGAATCCAGAAGAGCTCCCAATAAATAGCAGAAGTGACATTTTAGATTATGATGTCTACAAATGTCTCAAAGAGTTGCCAAATTACTCCACTTGAGAATCACTGAGTTATAGTCTACAAAACTGGGGGTGGGGGGACTGGACAGATAATAGCTCAGCAGTTAAGAGCATTTGCTGCTCTTGAAGAGGACCTGAGTTCAGATCCCAGCACCCATGTGATGATGGTTCCCACACAGTAATCTAACTCCAGTTCCAGGAAATCCAACGCCCTCTTCTGGCCTCCACAAGCACTGCATGCAGCTGGTGCACTTACATCCATGCAGGCAAAACACACATATAAAGTGGAAGAGATCTAAAAAGGTAAAATTTAAGAAAAATTACAGGCTGAGTTGGGCATCATGACACATGGCCAATCCCAAGATTATAAGGCCTGCAATTCTATAAGCACTCAAGAGGGAAGAGGCCAAGGCAGGAAAATCTTTAGTTTGAAACCAGCATAGAGAGGCCTTACTTTTAAAAAAAAAAAAATGCACAGCTGTTTTTAACAGTATGGCAATATGCTATGCAATTCAGAACTATCCCCACTCACCTCTGTCTTATTATAAGGCAAACAGCTTCAAAGAAAAAAGTTAATTGTGCAACTAATACACCATTTCAAAACAGGAACATTAGGTGAAGCTCCAAACAGAACCCAGACTGGAAGATATTTCTTCTGCTGTTAGTCATGAAACAGGTTTTTCAAACAACACATGTGTGGGGAAAGAATAAAACCACTTGGGGCACATATGCAGCTTGCCCTAGCAGCTGAGCTAGTAGCAGACAAATCTCAAAGACAAAGACACATTTTTTTACTTTTTAAACATCTACTCTATGCTAAAATAGAGAAGCAGCACTAACTCATATAAGGCTTTCAAGCATCTTTTCAATTGATAAGGCTTTCCAAATTCCTGAAACATTAGACATACAATCTCTTAGTGGTCCCTATGAAGCAAGAGGTAGCAACAAAATGTTTCTCTGTGCAGACACAGCAGTGATGGCAGAAAACATTGTGTCACAGTTTAAAAGGAGAAAAATTATCCAGGTGAGGTTTTTACCATAAAAAATGTAAGTGAAGAGGTAAGTATTTTTTTGATCCATTTAAATAACATACAGTGTGTGGAAAAAGTCTCCCTATCTCATTAATATGCATGTCTTTTGTATTTTTTATGTCAGTTAGCTTTTTCTATTATGCTGTCAAAATGCACAACAAATATGAAAGTGTTTGTCAAAATGCAAGACAGCTCCTTTTGTTCGTGGGGCATTCTGGTCTTTCTGTAGTGAACAGAATTCCCTGTGCATCTTAAGATACAAAGCTCCTGAATGGAACACCTCAGGCTCCAGGAACCCAGGCCGTGGACCACTCTTCTCTGAGGGGGGTAAAAAAAAGTTAGACCCCCCCCACTCGACCCCTTAAAGATGAATGTAGTCTTTAAAGCAAAGTTTTAACTTCTTGTTTTTAACCTCAGGTTATCTCTGTCACCTCCAACCCTTAGATACCTAGACTAGCCCACTTGGGTCTTTTCTAGCCAGTGGCTCTCCAAGGGTGGTTCCTGGAGGGACACTACTGAGAATACAAGCTCAGAAATGCATATATTTCATCCCTGACTCCAGGAGTTGGGTCCAACTTGTTACAGCAAACGTTGCAGATTAAGGTACCTGTGAGCCCTTAGAATTGAGCCTACTGATTCAGGACAGTTTCTATATCCACTACCAGGTATATTTTAATACATAAATTAAAGCTGTAATTCTTATCTCACCCTCAATCCACCGCAAGGGAGGTAACCCCACTTCAGCGTTGTCAAAGGATCGCTCTTGACTCCACACTGAACCGAGGTCTGTCGAGTTTTACTAAGAAAGTCAAAGCTGGTTTGCTAGTTTCTTAACTGTTTTGGCTCCCTTAGCTTTCTTCTTTGGAATACCCTGGAAAGGCTGGCTGGTGGAAAAGTGTGACAGCTATGAGGGTAAGGAACACATCCCTCTGGTCACCAAGTCCGAATTGAAGTGCAGGGTTCAGCTGAGGAACATTTCGTTTCCCTGGGTGACTGCAGAATGCCAAGGAGTTCTGGAGGAGACACGCCTACCCCACCCCCACCCCCAAGAGCCTTGAACCCTATCCTCAAACAACTTAGCATCCAGGCTGCAGCAGGTGACCTGTGGGGGGCCTGAGACTAGGGAGTCAGCCCACCTGGAGCTGCGGGAGGAGGTGCAGGGTGGGGACCCTATTCCTGTAGGTACGGCAAGGAGCTGCTTCCCGAGTCCCTGGGTCCCCGGTGCCTGGGGGCTGAAGGGCGCCTCGTCTCAGTGTCCCCAGGTCCCCGAGGGCGAGGATGCAGGACGATCTACACCACGCGCGCGGGTGGGAGGGGATGGCTCACCGTGTGGGTCGCTTTTCTCGCGGACGCCGTCCACACGGCCGTCGGGGTGGATGCGCAGGAAGAAGCCGCCGTTCTTGCAGTAGAGCCGTTTGGGGTCCTTAAAGTGACCCGGCGGGAAGGCGGCACCGCCGTCCTCGGGTAGTGCAGGAAGCGTGGTGATGCCGCCGGCAGCCATGGTCCCTCCGCGTCCCCGGGACCCCGCTGTGGCGGCTCGCGGGGCTCCCCGGCCCCGACCCCGGCCTCGGCCTCCCAGTGTGGCTCGCCCGCGGGCAGCCAGCCTCCCGGTCCGCGTCCCGCCTCACACACAGCCCTGTGCAGGACTCTGCACGAAGCCCAGAACCCCTGTGTGGCACAGCGGCCCCGGACAGCGTCACCCTAAGTCCCCGCCTGCACCCCAGCCCCGCGCGCCCCCGCCCCGCGCGCCGCCTCCTCCCCACGCCCGGCGCCTGAAAGCTGCAAGGAATCTGTCCTGCTTGGCCGAGCTTTCTCCAGGCGACTGCGGTGACGCAGCTGCTAAAGTTTAAAAAGCAACTTTCTCGCTTGCCCTCCACGCGTCCGCCTTCCACACCAAAACAGTAGAAAGGGCTTGATCTGGGGAGGGATGGAGTCAGGCTTTGGAAATCTCCAGTCTCCGCAGAGGCCAAGGCCGAGAAGGGGGCGCCTGGGTTTCCTCTCTGGGCGCCCAACCCGAGACAGCGTGGGAAGATGAAAAACCGCTTCGAGTTCTCAACACGTAAAAGCCCGGAGCTGGCGCTTGCCCTGCCTCAGTTGTTAGATATTTCTTGGAAAGTACAGAGTCTCATAAAATTGCAGTTAATTGCGGTGGTGATTTTCAGTAGATCCCAATAGGCTCTACATTCAGATTCTCTGCACCTCTGTGTTCTAGGTGCTTTTCTCCTCTAGGTCCTTCTAGGTCCTCCTGTCTCCTGGGTCACACCACTCCAGTGAGGCTGACTACCATAATACCAGTTGGAAAATCTGCACACAGCAAGTGTTCAAGCTCAAAGCATCGGAGATGAGCGGTCCGTGGCACAGAAGAAGGGATAAGGCCAGCAGGATGAACAGGAGTAACTTCTCTGAGTACTCAGACACCAGACACCGTAAAGTACCACACCTTCGGGAAATGTAGACTTAGGGAAGCTTCTAGAAGTGCCACTGAAGGGTACCTACTTTTAGCCTCCAGGGAGTCTAGACTCCGTGTGTAATGGGATTTAGTAAATTCCCCAAAGCTTTAAGACCAAGCCTCTTCAGCAATCAGAGGAGTGTGTGCAAGTAATCCACCCCCCACACACACACATCTCCGATGACATGTGACAAATTAACATGATAAAAATGCTGACTTATTTAATGTAAATCTGGAATCTTGGAAAAGAAAAAAAAAAAAAAAAAAAAAAAAAAACAAAGGCCCGAAGTCACACAGAAACTCATATGTCTTTTGGTTGGGAGAAGTTGTGTATAATTGGAGAGAATAGTGGTTCCTTGCGCTGCCACTCAGGAAAGTCAGCCCTCCCCCAAATCACTCACAAGAAGCGGAGTGCACTGGGGCCAACAGCCACCGCTATACAGGGCTAGAGGGCTGAGGACCTCAGTACAGGCTTGAGACAGCTTTTATAGGGTTACAATGAAGCCCGTGCATTGTGAACCAATCACCTCATAGCATCCAGTGTGGACCAATTAATTTAAACTATCCAAGCCCACTTAGCCCAGTAAGTCTGCTTTCGCACAGGCTTTTGGGTGGGGTGACAAGGCTCATTTCCTGTGTTCACTCACTCATAGGTGCTGTCATAAACATTCAAGAAGATGACCTTCAGCCTGGGATTTAAGACTCCCAGCTTCCTGGGGTCAGTGGTGAGTTAGGCTAAATTTTTCCATCCTTAACAGTGGTTGAACAGGGTGCTATCCATTGGGCTTAAGTTGGTGTAGTTGGGTTTTTGTTTGTTTTTCTTTACAGGCCCTGCAACCTAGCTCCCAAATAATCACAAGGAGGCTTATTCTTATTTAAGAATGCCCAGCAGCTCCCAAATAATCACAAGGAGACTTATTCTTATTTAAGAATGCCCAGCCTTAGCTTAGCTTGTTTCTAGCCAACTTTTCTAAATTAATTTAAATTATCTCATTTCTCTATGACTACGTTTTGCCTCTGAGCTTTTTATTCTATTATTTATATATATATATATGATATATATAGAATATATAGAATCTCCCTTTATTCTATATATCTTTTTGTTGTTGTTGTTGTTGTTTGTTTTTTGACACAGGGTTTCTCTGTATTGCTTTGGAGCCTGTCCTGGAACTCGCTCTGTAGATCAGGCTGGCCTCAAACTTACAGAGGTCCACCTGCCTCTGCCTCCCAAGTGCTGGGATTAAATGTGTGTGCCACCACTGCCTGGCCATTCCATATATCTTGCTTTCCTTATTACTCTAGGTGGCTGAGTGGCTGAGGGGCTGGCCCACTGAATGGCTGGCCCTGGTGTCCTTGTCCTCCTCTTCTTTATCTTATTCCTCCCCTCTTTCTTCTCTTTCTTCTCTCTGCCTGGAAGCCCTGCCTATTTCTCCCTCCTGCCTAACTATTGGTCGTTCAGTTCTTTTAGGTGTTTTAGATAGGCAAAGCAACACAGCTTTATAGAGTTAAACAAATGCAAAGTAAGAGAATGTAATACATCCTTATATCATTAAACAAATATTCCACAGAATAAACGAATGGAACACATCTTCCACTAATATTCCACAAGCTGGTGTGCAGAATTTAGCAAGTCTTGGTTGTTCTGATTCTGTGTCCCTGTCCTCAGAGAAGGGAACTTCTTGACCTGTAGATATAGGATGGGCACCTCTCAAATTTAGATTTTATGACCTGAATAAGAGAAGACTAAGGGGTTACAAGAGTACTTGTTCTGCCTTTTTCTTTTCTTTTCCTTCCTTTTGTTTTTCAAAACAGGGTTTCTGTATAGCCTTTGGCTGTCCTGGAACTCATTCTATTGACCAGGATGGCCTTGAACTCAGAGAATCCTCCTGCCTCTGCCTCCAGAGTGCTGTGATTAAAGGCCTGCACCACCACTGCCTTGCCTTGCTTTATTCGGAAATGCTGAGGTGCCACTTGGGAGCAACATCCCCTCAAGCCCATCAGTTCTCTGGCATTACTCTCCAGAATGCATTACTCTCATCTTCACTGAGGGTCCACTGAGCTAAGCAGCACCTTCCAGATGTTGAGAATAGCCTAGGGAAGGTGTACTAGAACCCTGCCCAGCTCCTTCTAGATATTGACAATGGCCTAGGGAAGGTGTAGTAGGACCCCGCCAGCACCCCATCTGCAGGGCATACAAGATAAGGAATAGCAACTATCACACAAATTTGAGAAGCATCAATGATGAGTAGTTAAATGGCTGGTGGTAGCCAGGGCTTTACAGAACTACATTCCATACCTAGTTCCCTCTAAGTCAGGGCGGGGAGAGAGGGGAAAATCTATTAAAATCTTTCCACATTTTAAAAATCCCAACCATATTGTAGAAAATGGTTAAACTAATTCTATGAAAATCCAGCTTTCCAAGATAAATTGCTTATATTTAAAAACTCCAAGTTAAAGCATGAATGGTTATCAATAGGAACATGTTTAACAAAATGACTCATAATAAATATTAATTAGTGAGAATAGTAATTCACTTAAAGATTTGAGAGCCTGCCATTACCAGATATAATTCTACAATGAACTATTGCTTTATATATATATATATACATATATATGTATATATATGCGTATGTATGTATATATATGTATATATATATATGATTTCCTATATGTACTGTCAAACTGGGAAACAAGTAAAAAAAATAAGGTATCCTGTAATGTATCCCATGACCTGTTTTTTTCTTTTTTTGAAGTGACCATTTCTTCAACAAACATTCAATATATCCACTGCACAGCCATGCTGTATTCCAGCAACACCTGCCTCTAGGCATCTGCAGTCAGAGGAAGAGGTCTTATTGAACTGTGTTTATACTGTTTGACTTTTTAAGCTGCGCCAAATACATATACAGTTGCTTTCTACTTCCATAGCTAGTTTTAAAATACAAATAAGAAATAATAATCTTGCTGTATATTCCCATGGGCATATAAGCATAATCTGATATGAAATCCTCAAGAAAAAGATAAATCCCCCCACCCAGGGCACAGTGTTCAGAGACACTCAGTGGATGTTTATAATCTTTATTATATACCAGGAAGATTAGAGAGTACTCAGACCCTCAAATATCCTGGGCTCAGGAAAAGCTGGAGGGAGTCTACCAAGAGCCTTAACATACTTACGGGGTTGTCTAAAAGGAAAGGAGGAGCATAGCAGCATGCAGAGGGAAGACTGTGTGTAGGTCAGAGCCCAGCATGTTCTATGTGAGTGTGGGGGCACAACCACTGTCATTTAAGACTAAGTTAGAAAATGAAGCTTTGGAAGGATAGCAAAGGAAAAAAGGACATAAGGAAGTGTGTGTGTGTGTGTGTGTGTGTGTGTTAGAGAGAAAAAGAGCACAAGTAGACGGTCCAGAAAGTACAGATGCCATGAGTCATCTCTGGCTAGGTCCTATAAATTGCCAGGGACTGACTCTCTCTCTCTCTTCCTCTCTCCCCTCTCTCTCTCTCTCTCTCTCTCTCTCTCTCTCTCTCTCTCTCTCTCTCTCTCTCTCTCTCTCTCTCTCTCTCTCTCTCTCTCTCTCTCTCTCTCTCTCTCTCTCTCTCTCTCTCTCTCTCTCTCTCTCTCTCTCTCTCTCTCTCTCTCTCCTCCTTCTCTTGTCACTTCTGCACTTGATCTTATCCTTTCAACTAGAAAAACAAAATGGTTCCCCTTATATTCTAAGAGACTTGCCTGTAGACCAGGCTGGCCTCAGACTCACAGAGATCCACCCGCTTCTGCCTCCCAAGTGCTGGGATTAAAGGTGTGTGCCACCAATACCTGGCTGAGGCTTGTGAATCTCTTGATTTGCTTTTTGCCTTGCTTATTCAAAGTTCATGTGTTTAGTTCCATAATTAGAGGTGAAACAGAAATACACATGGATCCAGAGCTCAGTCAATACAAGGAAGATACAGAGACAGTAAACAACG
Organism: Cricetiscus sungorus; assembly: GCA_030556225.1. NCBI lineage: Eukaryota > Metazoa > Chordata > Mammalia > Rodentia > Cricetidae > Cricetiscus > Cricetiscus sungorus. Next base: position 60,152,128 of record JANBXA010000730.1, on the reverse strand, counting down.
TGTGGTGGCTTAGTGCCTAGCCTAAAACCTTCACAAGGGCACATGGGACTCCTCAAGTAGGCAGTGGCCCAGCCCTTTTCATGTACCTAGTATTCTAACATGGGTTTTTCTGTGTATAAATTTAGTATTGTATTTATTTTTTTTAAAAAGATTTATTTACTTTTATTTTGTGTATATATGTGCTTTGCCTGAATGTCTGTCTATGCAACATGTGTATGCCTGGTGCCCAGGTAGGCAGTCATGAACCACTGTATGTGGGTGCTCGGAACCAAACTTGAGTCCTTTGCAAAAGAAGTATGGGCTTAACCACTGAGTGTTTTCTCAAGTAGCCCAGGAATTTGGTTGATAACTTGAAGCAGATTTACTTTTGTCTTTTAAACCAGCTTTTGGTTACTTAAGATACAATGTTTTATTTAAAAAAACATACAGGCGAAACAAACAAACAAAACCAAAAAAATAACAACAACAAAAACCCAAACGTAAACAAATAATGAGGATGCTCTTGGACTCCATCCAAATCCACCTCTTCTCTGTGTTTGAGCTCTTTTTTTCAAGCTCATCTCACACTTTCTTCTCTGTGTTTGCAAGTGTGCCCACTTCCATAGGAAAGAAGCAGTACTGTATGTGTTCAGGAGATAGTCCAGTGCTGTCAGCATCCCTTAGCAGCTGCCATCACTACAGCTGTGACCTAGATGTTCTATGGTGGTTCTATGGCTCTGCTTGGCTCACTTTAGCTGCCATGTACCTAGAGCACAGCATGCCCACACACTGAGGATCCAGTGCTAATGCCTGTGCAGACTACACATGTGTTTGTTGCAATAATGGTTTTGGTATTTGTCTCCATGTGCATGTATGTAGAATATTTTTCCCCAAATTTTGCTTGACAGAGTCATTCAATCTTAATGGCACAATCAAGTCCATCCCTGAGACATCTGTACTGATCCACAGACCCACCAACAGTGAAGACACCTATGTCATTCTTGCCCAAGCATCCACTCTAGAAAGCTGAGAAACCTAGTAAGTAGACAGATGACAAAATTAAAGTGAAAAGTTGTTACACAAATTAAAAGTTAAGCTAAAATTAACAGTGTAGATCTAAGAAAGGCTGTGCACCTAAGATTAAAAAACTGTTGGCCAGTGGAACATGGCAGACCCCTGGTCAGCAGAGACCAAGAGTAACTGCCACACCTACCTTCACAAAGTGCTAACATGAACCAACTTCATTACAGTTGTTTTCAGATGAGATCTCGTGTTTCCAGGGCTGACTATGAACTTGCTGAAGATGACCTTACATTCCTGATCCTGCTGTTTCCACCTCCCAAGTGCTAAGATTACAGGCATAAACTACCACTCTGAGGTTTATGTAGTGCTTGGGGTTGAACTCATGGACTTTGGCAGGCTCAATGAGCACTCTACCAAGAAACATCCCCAGCCAATACAGGAATACAGAAGGTTCTAAAGAGAGAGGGGCCACACAGGATGAAGAGCATGCACAGGTTCCTATGGACCACCAGGGTCTCATTCAGAGACTGAGTGATGCTGCACAGAACAAGAGAAAGGAACACTCCTCTTGCAGATAAACAAGTAGAATATTCAGTCACCATGACCCTTACAGGGCTTGACCTTTCTGGGCAAAAGGGTCAATCCTAGCCACCACAGGCTTCTTTCATCTCTACAGCTCAAAGTTCTGTTCCCTGAGAAATATTCCTGCTTTTCCAGACATGTCCCAGACATCAGTAGCTTCACCCTGACCACACATGGGCAATCAGTGATGCACACCAGGCTCAGGAACATGACAAACCCTGACCATCCAGACGGGTGAGCATGCCCAGTGTTTGCATTGACACAAGAGAAATGGGAACTTTTTCTTTCATCACTGAGGAAGCATTGGCTTTGTCTGTGATCCAAGTTTACTTTCCCTCAGCCAAAATTATGACTTTGTTTGTAACTTTCCAGTCAGTGACCTCAACCCTGACCTACAGCAGTCACCCACTCCCCACCGGAATGGAAAAGGTCATTTAGTCACCTTAGCCTGCAGTCCTCAGGAGAATACAGTTTTCCAGCTCAGTGCAGTGTTCTGAGAATCCATGTCTTCTCTCAAAGTGTCAGAAGAAATGGGTGGCAGTTTTTTAAAAGTTGGAATGAGATTTGGCTAGATTTAAAAATTTCATTTTTTTTACACCATTCCTCTTAGGTAGGAAAATACATGTCACTAAAGTGTCCAAAACAATACACTGTTTGGAAAATTACCGTTTCCATCAGTGATTACAGGAAAAGTTCAATGGGAACCATAGGCTAGGCTCATATACATAAGAGAATAAATACACAGGAAATTCTGATGGCCACAAGGACAACTGTTTCAACCTAGATCTTAGAAATACGTGTGAACAGCCAAAAGTATTAATTTTCTAATTTTATTATTTATTATAGAATATTTGGAAGTCTCAGAATGTACCTTCTGAGAAATAATTTCAGAGGAACTGACGACCAAAAACACGACAGACAAAATTTTAAAGCAAGGGCCTAGTGCAATGGAGAATTGAATAAATTGCTTGCCATGCACATGCAAGTGTAAGGACCAGAGTTTGGTTCCCATCACCTACATGACTGTGAGGTGTTTGTGGTGGCCCACCTGAGCTTTGAAGGAAGGGAAAGAAGACCCAGGAGCAGGCTGGCTAGCTAGGCTAGCTACGTCAGCCATACTAGTGAGCTCTAGGTAAACATGAAGAAAGACCTTCAACATTAGCCTTGGGCTTTCACATGCCCAAATATGCACATCCCCCCCCATGTACCCATATACAACATGCATACACAGCTGTGTGCTTACACATGCACAATTTAATTTTAAGTAAAATTAAGATTGAGGATAATGCATTAGCTAAAAGGATAGCACCTAATTATATAAGATCTGTAGCCAGCTTTTTATAACTATTAACACAGGTGGGCAGGCAGGCAGGCAAGTAGGCAGGCAGCAGACAGGATGATAAAGGAAGTAAGATATGCACTAAAATTCGTGTTCTATGGTGAAAGCTCACTAAACAGTTATCTCTTGTGTCAATGTTCCTGGAACCCTGGTTAGCAGCTCTTTACAAGAGTAGTGAGTGAGTGGCGGAAAGACCAAAATAACTATGATTTTGCAAAAGAGAAAGAAAATGTTCTTTACTTCATCTTAATAAAAGCCAAGGGTTCAATATTTACTCATAGCTATGCAACAACATTACTTCAGGGGATTAAAATGATGTTTCAAGAACATTACTTTCTGTTGATCTAATCTAAGAAGACAGGCTTCAGATAACTTAAAGGGGAGGGTGATTAATGTGTCTCTCAGTTCTTGTCACTGCCGGCTCTCTTATGTCCAGTTATAGAGTTTTTATCCTGATTGATGAGTTGATCACAAAAATAAGCTAAATGCCTCTAGCCTTAAATTGTCAATGATACATTTTGCTGACAAAATGTAGACTAATAGGAAATTACAGAAATATACATGTATATTTTGCTTTGTTTCTATAAAATTTAGTCATAAGAAACACTTTTATAGACTTATTTTCCATTCATCAATATACTATGAAGCTAATATATTCTATGTATTATAATGCAGTTTTCTGGTTTGGGGAGATGGTTCATTGGTTAAAGCACCTGATGTTCTTTCACTCTCAGAGGACCAGAGTTTGATTCCCAGCGTAAAATCAGACAGCTCACAAACTACTTATAACTCCAGGGAATCTGATACTCTCTTTTGGCCTCTGTGGACACCTGTACTCCCATGAACATACCCCCATACACATCCTTAAATGTAATTAAAATAAATATAAATCTTTTAAAAATGCAGTTTTTGGTAACTTCGTTACTGAATCTCCCCCTTGTTTCATTGATTAAATAAATATGTATATTTCTTGTGTGAGTGTGAGCATACATGCCTATGAGAAGGTCAAGAACAGTTTTTTTATAAGCTGGTTTGGGGTTCCTATGGTGTTTGTGCAGGGTCTCTCGTTGCTTCTGCTACTGTGGTGCACACTCCATGCTATCTGGCCCATGAGTTTCTAGATGACTATCTCTACCTCCATATCACCAAACAGGCACCGAGGTTATAGATTCCTGGTATCACACCTGTCGTTTTACATGACCCTGGGGTCCAAATACAGATCATCAGGCTTGTGCACCAAGCACTTTTACACACTGGACCTTCTCCCTGGCCCTCAATACATACTTCTAATTACTTAGATAAATGCTTTAAGACCTTGGAATACATTTGACCAAGTTAGAAGCAATCTGTATCCTCAAGCCTTATTCAAATACACAGTGTGAAGTTGCCTCTCTCTGTCTCCCTTCAACACTAGATGTTGTCCTAGAAGCTATCTTTGAACAACTTCACACACACAGTGGCAGCTTTTTATTGGTTTCACATGTTTTTTTAAATTACCATAGAAGCAAATCAAACGTTTTTCTTGTACATTTATGTATTTTTGCTTTGTAATTTATTAGGTTTAAGTCTGACTAGTTCTAGGAAACAGTTCTGTTACCCAGAGAAGGGCCTAAAAGAACAGTGAGTAAAGCATTGCTGTCTGAAGCCAGTCACCAGAGACAGGCATCACTTCTGGCTAAAATCATTCAGTGTTATCTTGAAGTCTGGAAAGGAGAGACTGCCAATTTTGCAGAGACGGGCCCTGAGATGGACATTCAAGAACAGAAAGGAAACCCAAAGAAGAACTATATTGGTTGTTTTGTCATTGCTGTAACCACTTTAGGGAGGGAAAAATTATTCTGGGTTACAATTCAGGAAGATGGATTCATCGTAACAGCCATGGTTGGTTGCTTGGTTCTCTTTGGAGTCCCTCCCATCTGCCTCAGCCTGAGACTCTCTTCCAGCAGCTACAACCCCAGTCAAGTTCTTTGTTCACTCATGCCCCTGAGGTTAGAGTTTCCTCAGCTTTCTGCTGTCATGGATCCCTTGGATACACAGAGGCCAGTCCTGTAACTGCAATCTGGTGGCTTTGTCCCTGTCCCTTCCTGGAGCCCTTGGCTCCTGCTTTCTCTAACAGCAGGTTTCTCTCCTAGCTGATTATTCTCATCAGCATTCAAATATGTTTGTATCCATGTTGCTTATCTCAAAACAGTCTTTCCCTTCTAGGAGCCTACTCCCCTTTCCAGACAATACCGGGTTTTCTGCTTCCTTCTACAGCAAAATTCCTCAAGCATTCTCTAATAGTTGTTGTTGCTTCCACCTACTTATCTCCTATTTTTAAGTGTTTGATTTCATTTATTGCTTAAGCAACTTCATAGGAATAAAATAATGAATACAATAAATACTTCATTCACAGTCCACTAGCCTCAGATACCAATTACTCATGTTTTGTTTGTATACTGCTGCATCCAAGGTTAAGATTATTTTTATACAAATATTTGGTATTCCTTCTACTTAGCCTTATAGTTTCTTAGCTTGGTACATAATTTGTAGAACTAGTATTTTAAGGATCGAATTTTAAGTTACGTGGTTTACAGGAAAATGAACACAACTGGAGATATTGATATTAAGTGAATTAAGTGAGTCTCATAAAGATGAGTAACTCATGTTGCCTCTCATTTGTGGTCTTTAGACTTTATACAAATACATAAAACCACATATGTACATATCATATGAAAGTGTAAGTGAGATTATTTATGTACATATCATATGAAAGTGTAAGTAAGATTGTCTAAAGCAATACTGGACTGACCCTTAACATGGTTCCTCACGTTGTAGTGACCCCCAACCATAAAATTATTTTCATTGCTACTTCATAGCTGTAATTTTGCTACTGTTATGAATTGTAATGTAAATGTTTGTCTTTTCCCACAGTCTTAGGCAACCCCTGTTAAAGGGTGGTTTGACCCCCCACAGGTTGAAAACAGAAGCTCTAGGAGAAGAAAGTGGACCAACAGAAGGTGGGGATAAAGGCCAGGGTATCTGAGAATGGAGGAATGTGCAAAGCTTGGAGTACTTGTGGGACAATGTCCTAATTTATCCCAGTACTGTGTACAATGAAAACAGCAGATTTTTGGTAGAACTTCTTGTTAAGCATTAAATGTCATCAAATGAGTATGTGTACAACTCATTTCCCCACCCTGATATTTCTGGCTTTTTAAGTTATTTTTCCCAATGTTTATGTACTTTAGGTATATAATTTGTAAAATGGAATTTGCTTTTTCACACATATTTTAGCAGAGTCTTGCTGATTTTAGTTTGTTTTCTTTTTTAGATAGGGCCTTGTGTATCCCAGGATGGCCTCAAACTTGCTATATAGACCCAGGGTAGCCTTGAACTTCTGATCCCTCTGTTTCTCTCCTATAACTGGGATATAGGCATGTTCTATCGCATCTGTTCTATGCAGTACTGGCAAATCAAACCTAAGGTTTTGTGCATGTTACTCACAGGAACTACATCTCCATCCTAGAATCTTTGTTGTAAGAGCCGATGAAAAGGTTTTGAGGACCCTGAGTAGTAGCACAGCCAGCCAGCACCAAGAGAAGCACTGCCCTGTCTTCATACACACTTTCTTCTGCCTTAGCCTTGCTACCATGGTTCATCGTGCTATCTCTGCCTTAAGAGTCTTGAGACCAGAGGGAGTCACCATGCCAATGGTCCTGCATGGCCCACACTTCAGGAGACCATAGTCCTCTCCCAAGAGCTCTCTGGCCACCATTGCTTTGGAAGCACCACTTGGTTGAACCTGCATATTCTCACCTCAACAATCATGCAGCCACAGAGCAATACAAGTCCTACCTTCCAGGTATTTCTGAACTCCTTCAAGGGCCTCTCACCCAAACCACCCATTTAACCAAGGCTCACAAGTCACTTCCCTATTTTTCCTTCCATATGGACTTGGGAAATGGGTATTGGTTGATGTGCCCAAAACAGCTGAACTGCTAGACTCCAGCAGTCTACTGAGGTTGCTTGGCTTGGGAGTTGTTATTTTGTGAATGGATATTCACTAACACCACCCCAACACAAATTCCATGACTTTTGGCTAATAGGACAAATCTTATATGCTGGTGAGTTCTACTAACAGTGTCTTCCAGTTCTAATCATCATGATTATCATGATTGGCCACTTGGATTTTTTCTTTAACTGTATTTCTAGTTTTGTGCTTTTTTCTCTGCTTCTGCTAAAATAAGACCTCAGAACTTCCCACTCATCCTCTCAATTGACCGAATCTGGAGTTGATTACAGGACTTCAATCCCAGACACAATTACAGGATTTCACAGAAAGTCAGAGCATAATTCACAGTGAACCATCATCAGCCACTTGGAGCACTGCGGGTTTCATTGTTCACTGGTGTTTTGGGAACTTTTCATCTTTCTTATCATAAAATTGTTTTCACTTGATGGGATCATTTCTCAGAGTGATACCTGGTAATGCATTTGTCAGATAACACGAGTTCAATAATTGCACTTTGCATACACATGTTCAGGATAACATTTGCTGATGTAGGAGCATTGCTAAGAGCCATGTGTTGGACACATAAATTCAATAACTGACTCAATGAGGTCACATATAGAAGTCTGTGACTAGTCCCTTTGTCTTTCCTGGCAATTTACGTTGAAAGTGGTCTCTTTGCTTAGAAGCACGAAGCTTTTGCATGATGCTGAGTAGTATTCCCTAAGTTTGTCTCTCCTTACGCTTTTGTTGGTTGATGTTACTACAAGGAAAAGCTTTCTTTTCTTCACCTATTCATCTATCCATTTGTATATGGCACTGACTCACGGCTGTTTATTCAGTTAGGCAATGTCCTATCAAACTTTGCACATATCCTTCACCAACCCTGAAAGTAAGAAGATTGTGTTTGTGCGATCTAGAGATGTTTGTTCTTATTTGAAGGGAGTTAGCACTGGAGAGAATTTAGACACAGATCTGGATACACGATTGGCTCTACACTATTGAAGAGATTTTTCTCTTAGCTTTCTTAATGGGGAATATATGCGATCTCTCTCTCTCTCTCTCTCTCTCTCTCTCTCTCTCTCTCTCTCTCTCTCTCTCTCTCTCTCTCTCTCTCTCTCTGGAAATCACTAGATAAGTGACTTGTCTGTTCTGATCTTACATACCATGAGACTTGTTACCAGTGTTCTCCCTTTCTATACATGTACTTGTATATAACTGAGAAATCTTATGCCAGTGTTGTTATGCATTTGCTCTTTGAATCAATCTGCAAGGCAACCAGTTTCTTCTCCTTGACAGAGCTCCCAAATGTGTTTCTTCATCACCTCACTGTGCCTCCACTTGCTAGCTGAGGCTTCTATGGGTGCTTTCCTCATCTAGCCTGGGTACTATTGTGCCCCCCTTGCATCATGTAGAAGCCCTTCTCACACCCTCAGTGTAACACAAATAAATAAATGACCCAGAGACTGATATTGGGGCTCAAATTTCAAGCTGAATGCCAGCAAAGCAAAGCAGACAGCCACTAGCTCTCACCACTAGCTCAGGCTGAAAGGGCTGATCATGCACACAAGCTTTTCATAAAGTCTCAGACTGCTGCCTCTCCTCAGTGTGGCTGGAGAACAAATGCCTCTCTGAGACCTTGCTTCTGTCTTAAATACTTCCCTAATGTTGGGATTAAAGGTGTGAGCTGTAATTCTCTTTTAGACTGATTGAATCTTGTGTAGACCTGGGTGGCCTTGGATTCACAGAGATCTGTCTATCTCTTAATCCTGAGTCCTATGAATAAAGGTGTGTACCATCACCTCCTAGCTTCTGTCTGTTGGATTAAAGGTGTGTGCCTGGCTTCTATGGCCTGTGGCTGACTTTGCTTTCTGAATCCTTAGTTCCAACTCCAATATGACAACTCACACAACTAACTGATATGATTGCTTCACTCAGCCCCTTTTGCTAATTTTAGGACCAAATTATTAAGGCAATGTCTTTTATTATTGTTGCTATTATTTTTACTTTTATGATTATTTTGTATTTTATTTGTTATTATTCTTTGTGGATTTCATATCATGCATTCCAGTGCCACTTATCTTCCTGTCTCCTCACATCGGCCCTCTGCATTTGCAACCTCCCTCCCAAATCAAATCCAAATTTAAAAGAAAAACCAAAAGCCAAACAAAACAAAGAAACAAAACAAAACAAAAAAAGGAATATTGTCATGGAAGCTCTAGTGTGGCCTGGTTGAGTCACACAGCTTACCCTTTTGTCCATTCATCTTACTTGCAAGTGTTCCATGCCTCAAGACATTGGACTGGCTCCAGGCCTCTGGCGTCTGCTACACCACTGACAATGGGCTCTCATTGGGGTTCCTCTTAGATATCCCCTTGTTGACCTGTGTCTTGGAGAGCCTGCTGATTTTGATCTGTAGGGATGACCTCTTTGCATGCTCCAATAGTTCATAGATGAGGTGGATGTTGGGGTGAACCAACTCATAGCCTGGGTTCTGGGCCTGGGTGGTAGCTGTGCTTGTCAACTCGACAGCTTTCTTCAATTGTCACCATCTGGGTGAGCTCCCCAGCCCTGCCTCAGGCAGCCCACCCAAAGCAGCCTGCAGCAAGGAGTGGAGCCAGTTCTCCTGCTCTTGGGTCCTCTACTGTTTTGCCCAGACAGGATGCAGGGCCCTCTGCCAGACTGTTCTGGGGGACTATGAGGGGATGGCTCTCCTGCTCTCATGCCCTCAGAGCTGGCTCAGCTGCATCACCCCCACCATAACAGGATTAGCTCTAGTGTGGTGCCCTGGCAGGGTACAGGGCCTGTGTACTGCAGCTGGTGTAGGGCAGGGCTAGTTCTTTCACTTTTGTGACCCCAGGATAGCTCACTCATCTGCTACAGGTAGCAAGGGGCAGAGTGGGATGGACATCGTTGATGGTGGCCCACAGTAGTTGCTCCGTTCCATCTTGACTCGGGGTCAGAGTTTAGGCCTATTTTTACTCCTTCATGGTTAAAAAGCAGATGTTTGGCCTAAGGTGTCGCTTCTGTATGTCTTGCCTAAATAGGATATTTAGTTTAGGGTATGGTTACTTGATGTTTTGGGTATTAAGGGGGTAATTATGTTTGTTCTTTGTGTCATAGTAAGGAAGTCTTTTGCTTTCTCCCTTTTGATTGAAGTATATAAGAACTTTGATCAATAAACTTGGGGCTGATCACAGTATCCACTGGATGCCCTCCCGACTCTATCTTGTCAATTTCTTTCCTCAACCCTCACTCCTCCTTTAAAGCACCGATGAACAAACAAGCCTGCTGGACCAGACACTCTTCCCTTCACACATGCCACCGCATGGCAGATGGATGGGGGAGGGAGGGTCAGCTCTTTTGCTCTCATGTTCTCAGGGTGAGAGCTTCATGGGAGATGGTAGGCACCACATGGCAAAATCATGTATGTGAGGTTGTCTGGCAAGAAGCAGTAATTTATTGGGTGAGAAAGGAGAAAGTCACATCTCTCTACAGCAGCCTGCTCTCTCCTAAGCAGTCCAGTCCCAGAACTAATGTTCCCAGAAGGACATTCATCTTTCCCAAGTAACCCAATCTCCTCTCACTAGGCTCTACTGGGTCTTAAGGGTTCCATTACCTGTCAGTACCCTTATGTTGGGACCAAGCTCTCAGCTTATGGACCTGATGGAACTAGCAGTATTCACGCTAGAACAGGCAGGAAAGGAAGGAGAAAGGAGGTAGGCAATGAAGAAAGGCACACATGTGGGTACCTGTAGCCACAGTGCCCGCCTATTTGACAACTTTTATTCCATTGCTTTGTTATTGTCAAAGCAAGAAACACACTTTATGTAATAGTGACAAACAAAAGAACATTAAGAGTTATTTAGACATAGACAGCCTCACAGGGCTCTGTGCTCAGATTAAAAACCAGCTTGCTGTCGCCATCTTTAAATTAATTTTTGAGCAAGAGTGTATTTTAAGTTTGTTTCTATGTTCTTTCCTAAGAAAATGGGTGTTACTTGTCTTTTTTGCTTATATTTTTACATATAGTATATCTTCATGATATGGCTACATCATAACTGAGACACTGCAAATAAGGCACTTGGTACCTGGGGAGCAGTGTTTAAACTTCCTTACTTTTCTCATTCTAAAATGGGAACGCTACACTAAATTAATTACCACATTCATAGTCAGCATTATAATTCCTTTAAATGCTAACTAAAAGCCAATTTAGATCTAACCCACTGGAGATGAACTATTAGTTAAAAGGACAAAACATTAAAAACAAACAGCATTTGTTTATAAACAATCAAAAATGGTTATGTAGAAATGTGTTGGCAAAGTCTTTTTAACCTAACTTTTTAGAGCTCAGAGGAATTTGGTGGCCTCACTTTACCCTGGTAAGTTTCTGGGACACACTGTTCATTTAAATTTCAAAGTCCATTCTTAATTGAACACTGATTTCTATTTATGAAACTACAATCAATGTTCCTTCATGGTGAGTATGCTATGTCAGAAATATAGACAAACATGTGGTGCCTAACATACAATGTCAGAATGTATTTATTGATAATATTTTTAAAGGTTTAAAAAATATTATGTCAATGTCTGTGTTTCTGTGCGGGGTATGTGCATGTGAGTGCTACACACAGAAACTGCAGGTGGGTGTCGGATCTCTTAGAGCTGGAGTTACAGGGTGTTATGAGCCACCCAAATGGGGTGCTGGGAAATGAACTTTCCCCCAGAAGAGCAGTAAGCAGTCTTAACCAAGGAGCCATCTTTAGTCTCCAGAATTTATCGAATAGCAATTAATTTAAAAGGTACAGTGGTTTTATTGGTTATACTTTTCCATACAGTCCTGATTTCCTTGGTAACCAGTACCGGCAAACTATCTTCTTTTATTTCAATATTAATTACTAATATTAACTCTCAAATCATACATTAGGTATCACACAGTAAATATACCTATATCTGTAAGTTCCGGAAGGGTTCCAGTGGGTTAAAGAGGCCACAACAGAGTTCAAGGAGCTCCAAGAGGCCCAAGAAGCAGAGCAGAGGAAGCCAACAGAGAAAAGAGTCTGTGGGGACTAAGGCAAAAGAACCTGCTGGACCTCTGCCAGAGACTCTTCTGAAGGGTTGAGCTGAGACTCAGGGTCTCATTAATCTGCAGTATCAAGGCATAGACTGTGAAAGTTATAGAGGTAAAGGGCAGTACTGGGTCCAGATGGACAAGCTGGTAGACAGATGGACAGCTACTTGAGTATGCCACATCAATAGCAGGTATGGAACCTCTGTCTATATTGTTCTTTGACAAACACATGGAGTTATTAGATGACATATCTATGATGGAAACTGCCATTGCAGGGCCATGTCTCTTCCTCTTTGTGAGGTCCAGGTGAGGGCGTTGCATCCCTTCCTTGATCTATAAGTTATCAGGCCTGGTTCTCCTGATAAAATTATAGTACATGTGTGTACTCATATGTCCCCAATTGACTTAATAAGTTTAAAAGCAGTAACTTATTCTAGAAATAAGTTATCAGTCTGTGTCTCCTGGGTGGTTCTAACAGATGGTGTTATTTATATACTCTCTAAGGTGCAGAGTTGTCCTGTCTATGTTTACACTTGAAATGGAGCAATGTTGCTTGTGACACTCAGGACAGAGTGCAGTCTGAAAGCCAGATCGGAAGCTTGACAACAGCAACAGCAGCTGAATTCGGTGGCAAAGGGCTAGAGACTAGAAAAGTCACTGGTGCTGGCAAACCTTAGAAGAGAGTGAGTGGTGGAGGAAGGAGGGGAACTGGAATGGAAGAAGGTGGTTTGCAGTACTGGAGCCCCAGGCATGCTGTGGACCCAGGGAGAGAGCCACAGGGAGGGAAACACACATGAAACTGTCAGCGGCTGGAATGGGACACAACTCTACATGGTTGCATACAGCAGCCTGAGGGCTTCCATAATTGTTTTTAGGGATCTCAGTTCAGGCGAAACCAAGTCTTTGGCTTCAGTATAAAAAAATATTATAGGGAAAGCCAGAATGAAGCAGAAACTTTCAATGTAGAGGAAGTGCTAAGAGGAAGAAGAGTACTTAGGAACACACTCTCAAGGGTGTGTGAGTGGGCTTCTCTAGCTGGAGGTCCCTTTCAGATTTCTATTCCCCGCCCTGATTCTCTGGGTGAGGCATATATATCCACTTGCTAGCCAGTCTGTGGCCAAATGATGTTTGAGCAGTAATCCCTTCAAAGAATTTGTCTGCTGAAGTATCTCCAAGGGATGGGCACTGTCTGCTGAATAAAGGGGGACTCTACAGTGAAATTCACTACATCACTGACTCCTCCCACCCTTCCTGCCCACCAGCTACTTGCCACTTTTAACACTGCAACTGAATAGAGGGACTGTAACTCTTCTTTGCATGGGAGTCTGAGTCATTGCCTTTGCATGGGAGTCTGAGTCATTGCCTGTGATACAGATCTCACACCAAGCCTCATTTGTATCCCAACTTCTGCCTCCTGCAGGGTCCACACTAAACAATACTTTATCTGTGGAATTTTTTCCACTTCTCCAACAAAATGACATCATCTTGAACTCCCATACCAAGGTCTTGTAGTTTCTATTCTATTCTAGTTTTCTGTTTCAGTTATTTATTTCCATTATTACCCTGCAAGTTCTTGGAAGCAGTGTCTTGATTAACTTGATAACCCTCTTCCTCTATATAATTGGCTACTCAGGCCACTACAGAACACACACTGCACATTACTTGAAGATGGAGGATGGAGGCTGACTACCAATGCCGATTTAGCTTCAAACTTTTTCTCATTACTAGGAGAAACTGACTTTTTTTTTTTTAACTTTAGCTCAAATTTAGTTGTCCTCCAGGTATCTGAATTTTATTTTTATCAAGTATTGTAACTTTAAAATTCAAACCTCTACCTTAAAAAGTAACATACAGCATATTTTCTAGCCTATTGCATACAATCCTTAATAATAGAAACAAATTGTGTTTTCAATAAAAATCTATTTAGAAAACCCCAAACTTCTAGACTATTTCCTGTTGGCATTGCCAACACATGCTCGGTTCAACAACTGATGAAAAGGAATGCAATGCTGATTTTTCTATCTCTCCTACGTGTAGCCTATTTCAAGATAAACTGGCCCTTGGTTTTGTGATTTTTATTTTATGTGGACAAGTCCCTGTGTGCATGAGTGTGTGGAGGCTGGAAGGTCATATGGTCCCTTCCTCTACTCCTCTCTACCTTATTTTTTGAGACAGGGCCTTTCATTGAACCTAATTCACTGATTAGCTAGGTTGGGTGGCCAGAGTCCCAGGCCCCTCTCTGTGGTTCCCCCCTTTCCCCAGCACAGCACTGGGGTTAGATGTACACCATGCCCAGCTTTCACGTGGTTGCCAAGGATCCAAACTCAGGTCCTCAGGCTTGCAGAGCAAACACTTTACTTACAGAGCCATCTTCCCAGTCCATAAACTGTTCCTTTTAATGAGAAATTTCAAAGAAGAAGTATTGGAATTTAAGAAATTTAAAAGTATTATTAAAGGTAACTGCCCATAAAATATTTTTTTTGTTTAAAATATGAGAATAGTATGCATGTTCCATTTTATTTAAATGTTGCCAATGATTTTCAAGAGTATTGATTTTTACATAGCAAATATTAAGCAGATGAGCATGGGTTACTAACAGAAAATCTGGCTATCAGATTATATAATATCCAGATAGAAAATATGCATTTCATTCTATTGTTATGTTGTCTTTAAACATCTTTATCTCACTCCCTGGTGTAAGTTTACACTGATGGATTTTTAAACTTGAAGAGATCAAAATGGCCAGACTTCAGGAAACAACAAAACCAAACCAAAGGACCTTTATAGGAAAGTTAAAAGCAAGAGAACACTGGTATTGTTCTTCTACACTAGTCTTGTCAAGATAAACAGAAAATGGTTGTAGATGAGCCAGACCCCAGAGCTGATGGGCTGGGTTTCTTAAATCTTTATTTCCCAACCAAACAACACCCTTCACACTCTGGCACTGTTCAACACTCTCAAAGTAATACGCACCAGGAAAGCAGCAGGGAGAGAGGCCAACCTCCAGTAAAGTGTAAAACAGTTTTCTTTCCATGAACCAAAAAGAAAAGCATAAACCTGGGAGTACTGGAATAGCCCAGCAATAGAGAAATAGGCCAATTTCAGAAGTTGGCTTTCTCCTTATGCATTTTTAATATACAAAGTATGTGTGTTTTCTGGAATCACTTCTAAGAACCCTCTAGGGCAGTGCCATGATCCTAGTGCTGTGATTCTTTAATACAGTTCCTCATGCTGTGGTGACACTCAACCAAAAATTATTTTTGTTGCTACTTCATAACTGTTATTTTGCCATTGTTATGAATAATTTAAATATATGA
This sequence comes from Cricetiscus sungorus, assembly GCA_030556225.1. Classification (NCBI taxonomy): domain Eukaryota; kingdom Metazoa; phylum Chordata; class Mammalia; order Rodentia; family Cricetidae; genus Cricetiscus; species Cricetiscus sungorus. Next base: position 60,136,826 of record JANBXA010000730.1, on the reverse strand, counting down.
TGTGCAGGATATCTGAGATGTGACTCCTAAAAGGGTCGTTACCCAGAGATTGGAAACCAGGGCTCTAGGCATTAGACACAAGACACTACTCCCTGAGTCTGTGATCATCTGATATGCTCTGGATTTTGTTACCTTCTTTCACTCTCACACACCCTGTCTGCCAAAGAGCTGTGTTTAAATATAAAACATTCCTAAAGTTGTGTTAATATTGTATTATAAGGTACTTAAGTGCTGAGCTTGAACAACTGGTACTAAAAGAGAAGATAAGCACTTTGCTAAAAAGTTCTAAATAACAAAAAAAGCTTAAAAAAAAAGCAGACTACTCATGTTAGATGTATTGTTAATGTGTTAATATTCCTTAGAGAAAAAGATAAAGATATAATTAAAGGATGCAGAAGTGTAGATTAAAATGACTTAACTAGGAATTACAGATTTCACTAGCCTCAGTTTTCTTATCTATAAAGTGGAGAGATTAAAGAAGAAAATCTAATTTCTTCTAGCTAGAAAAGAATGGCCACCACAGGCAATCTGATCCATTATATGCACCCGAGAAACATGATGTACTCTTCTCTATGTGATTTTTTTTTCCTTAAATGAAAATAAAATGTACCATTAATAAAAGATTTGCCAGTTTTGTCAATCAAGGGTAAAATTATTGGAACAATTAACATGTAGAAAAAGTCAGTATCATGAGTTCTTATGAATGATGATAGCCTGGCCAGGGGAAACAGAGCAAGTTTAAAATTGCTATGTTTTCTTATAAAATAAATAAAACATATAACAATATAAAGGTATAGAATACAAGGGTTAACAGAATAAAGAGTTCTGGAAATCATGCCATTTCAAAGGGAATGGATGGCATTTATGATAGATTATGAAATCAGTGGCAATGCTAAATAGAGTCACCTCCACAGACAGAAGCAGAGTCAGTACTGAATGATGCTGAAGCATGCCGTTAGCTCACAAATACCTCTGTAGAAGGAAGTTATTTTCCAGAACTCAGTATTTAGTCATTTCTGGAAACTGGAGGTTTTAGGAATGTAAGGAGAACTAGAGAATTATAAAAGGTGGTATTAAGTCAGGAAACCCTGAAGCACAGAAGAAAGGAAGCAGAAAGAACCAGTCACACTGTCTGGAAAAGCAATCAGTGAAGAAAGAAGATCACAGAGTGTAGGACTGTTGTATTAGCAGTAAGTGGGAAAAGGTATTGGCAGTAAGATAATAAAGCACACTTACAGGAAATCAGTAGCAAAGTTTGCTGTGAGTTTCTATGCAAGAACCCATGTTTACAGGCGAGTCTGTTAACACCTGGTCCCTAGTAGGAGTGCTCTTTGGAAAGCCGTGGAATCTTTAAGGGCACAAAACATTATCTGGAGGAAGTGAGTTGGTTCGTGAGTTGGTTCGGAAGCCAGCCTGCAGAGTTACAGCTTCTCCCCACCACTAGCCAGTATCTGGTTGTTAGTCAGCAAGGTATGAGTTCCAGCAACCTACACCAACACTATAAACTCCACTGTATTTTCCCCACCTTGGTAGTAGAATCAAACCCTCCCTCAAAATGCTTCCTGTCAAGCCTTTTTGGTCACAACAATGAGAGAAATAAGCCATATACCTGGTGTGGGAATCCAACAATCCTTGAGTTTTATATTGTTCTTGCTTTGATTTATAGAATTGAAAAAAAAGTAGATATAAGTAGAAATGGAAACCAGCTTCATACATACCAGATAAGCACTCTACCAACTGAGCCACATCCCTAGCCTCACAACAGGTTGTTTGTTTGTTTTTGTGTCCCCCCCCCCCCCCCCCCCCCCCCCCCCCCCCGTCTGTGGCTAATACTAGTGTGTAACAAAAAGAAGAAAAACAACACCACCAACCAACAAAAACCACTGGCATTTTGTTTGTAAGCACAATTTGAAAAACCTTCACTGGGCTCTGTAGGCTTTCTTTGAAACCTGTTGGCTGCTGACAGAGCATGTGGAGTGCACTAGCCTCAGATTGGGCAAAAACACCCAGAAGAGTGCTCAGAAATGATGGCCACCTGTTAAAAAATAGAGCTTTCAGGGGATGAAGGAGGAGATGGAAACATTCTAGGATTAATCGTGGTTGTTCAACAGTAGTTGTGCATTTAAAGTGGAGCCTGCCCATTATTTGTAATAGCAAGAACCTGGAAGCAACCTAGATGCCCCTCAACTGAAGAATGGATAAAGAAGATGTGGCACATCTACACAATGGAATACTACTCTGCAGAAAAAAATAATGGAATCTTGAAATTCGCAGGCAAGTGGGTGGAACTTGAAGAAACCATACTGAATGAGGTAACCCAGTCACAAAAAGAAGAACAGGGTATGTACTCACTCATATATGGATTTTAGACCTAGAGCAAAGGATCACCAGCCTATAATTCGCACCACCAGAGAAACTAGGATACAAGGTGTATTCTAAGAGATTCATACATGGTCCCTCACAAAAGGAGGAAGGAACAAGTCCCTCAGAGCACATGGGAAGTGGGGGGGGGCAGTGAATGGAGAGGGAACTAGGAGGAAGAGAAGGGGAGGAGAGGAAAGCACGTGCGACTAGGAAGATTGAGTCAGGGTGAAAGAGAGACGGGGAGGGAACATAAAAGAGGGAGCCATTATTGGTTTGAAAAGAAAACTGAACCTAAAGAAAGGTCTAGAGACCTACAAGACTGACTCCAACTAACAATTCCAGCAACTGTGGAAAGGCTACCATAAATGCCCTTCCCTGATAGTGAGATCATCAACTAAATTATCCACCATCATGGAGCCCTCATCTAGTACCTGTTGGAAACAGAAGCCAACACCCATAACTAAACACTGAGACGAACTAGAATCCAGATGCAGAGAGAGAGGACAAGACCAGGTTGCAGAAACACACAAAGACAGCTGACCTGAACAAGGAGGAGCTAATGGGCCCCCCAGACTGATAGCTGGGAATCCAGCATGGGACTGACTCAGATCCATGAATATGGGTCTCAGCTAGAAGGACTGAGCAGTCTGAGGGATCTCAGACAGTAGAACCAGGATGTATTCCTGGTGCACAAAAGGACCTTGAGGACACATCCCCCATGGAGGGATACCCCCTTAACCTAGAGACAGGAGAGAAGTCCTCGTCCCTACTTCAAATGACTTGACAGATTTACATGACCCCACCTGGATAACATAGCCCTACAAGTGGAATGGGGGTGGGGGGATGGGAGGGGAGGGTGGCCAGGGTGAATGTCAGAGGGGAAAGAGGGTAAGAGGGAGGGAGGCAGGCAGGCAGGGAGGGAGAGAAAACTGGGATCGACATGTAAAATTTTTAAATTATATTATTAATAAAAAAATAAAGTGGAGACTGCTAGAGCATATGTATTGAACCTTAATAAACACAGTAAGACCATTTTTATAATTTCATTTCTGAGCCAAAGGGCTAGACCTGGGTACTAGCTATCTTGGGGTAGAAGGAAACTAGGAAAGGAGATGAACTAGGAGATGAACTAACTTTGAGATCACTTTGCCCAGATATTCATGATTTGTGCTTTGGGAGGACAAGAGATGGTTAAAAGACATGCAACCTTCCTGTAATAATGAAGGAGAGACTGACCAAGATTCCACTTTAACGTGTAACACAGCAAGTTTTCTGAGACATGAGGGCAACTTTTCATAGTAGATAACATGTAATATCAGAATGTTTGACGGAGAAGGTTGCAGAATATCTCTTTGAACTCGGATAAACAGCCTGCTCTGCATAAACCAGTTCTTTTAGGACCTTATAGCAGCTGGTCAGATTAATTTGAGACTTAATCTACACTCCCAGTACTTAGTGGGAAGGGGAGACAGGAAGATTAGTTTAAGGTCATCCTTACCTACTCATCAAAGTTTAAAAAGCCTAGGATACCCAAGACCCTGTGTTAAAAGCAAACAGAAACAACCTCCAGCTCCCCACCCCAATCAACGGTGTACACCCTCCCTGGAGTAAGACAGGCAATGGCACATGAGCAGCTGTCAAAGCTCTCCAGGTGACCCTGCACAGTCAAGACTGAGCTGCTGCAGAGACCCGACCAGACCACTAGGCTCCAGTTCAAGATGCCCACCAGATCCTAATTCTTCCGAGACACTGATTTGATCAAGAGATAAAGGAAAATGTATTATATCCTTTTTTTTTTTTTCTTGAAGACAAGATCATTCCATGTAGCCCTGCCTCAGCCTCCTATTATACCTAGTTTGTCTTATTTCTAATTTGATATTTACTTCAAAGTAGAAACATATTGGGAAGTAGCTTTTTTTTACCCCCTGCTCAATAAGTCAACACAGAAAACAGTTCTACCCATTTCTGGGCATCAAGCCACACTGTTACTAGGTCAGGAACATCCCAGTTTTCTTGATTTCACAGACCATATAGAAAGAATTTTCTTCAGGACACCAGACAGACACACTGCAATTACCAAGAAAGATGGGGGAAAATAATTCAGAAAAGACAAATGTCAGAATAGTCTAAAATAGAGTGAGGTATTGCAGTCTAACAGGCACAACTTCACATTTTGACAAATACAGACATGTGGAAGTCAGAACTAGCATTCTGTCCTAAGAAAATATTCCTGTCATTTGCTACTATGGGAGTAAGGGTAAGGGTTAGCTCTTTACACAGTATGATGTTTTTAACTTAAAATGGGTTACATCTCAATGAACTTTGGCATCTTTATATGCATTTAAAAATCTAACCTACTAACCATCATAACTGAGCTCTGCCTAACCATACTCAGAAGGCATGCGTTATCCTACAGCAAGGCAAAAACCATTTAACACAAAAGTCCATTTTATAGTAAAGAATCCAATACCTGCTGGAGGGGCAGATATGGCTCAGCAGTTAAGAGTACTTCTGGCTCTTCCAGAAGTCCCAAGTTCAGCCCCTAGCCTCCAAATCTGGCAGCATTAAGTTCACTCACATTTTCAAGTCTGGATTTATTTAAGAAAAAAAAAAGCTGTATTTTTATCCCTTTAAATGAGCTTTAGTATAACTAAATCAACATTAGAGCTGGAGGATGCCATTCAACTGTCATTTAAGGGCCCAGTAGTTTGAGAGAACTTGAATCACTCTCCCAAGCCAACACTTGGTAACAGCAGAGGAAGTCCTCTAGAGCAGGGAACAAAGAACCTCGGTGAGCCTGTGGTGCAGGAAATGCCCTACAGACTGGTGTTAGACTGCTCTGAAACAATCTTGCATTTTGAGGGTTTTAAACACGATCTGCAAATTTGGGGATCACAGGAGAGGAAGTCTGCCACCTACTGGTCAAAGGAAAGAAGGCCTCACAAGGTTTTTCTGTTTTTGTTTTTGGTTTTTTTTTTGTTTTGTTTTGTTTTTGTTTTTTGAGTAAAGAACCAATGGAATCAAGCCTTCTAACTACAACTTTAGAAGAGTAACTGGGTGCAACATGAGAAGAAGCTTTTGCTAAGAGATGCTGACTTTATGTTTCTGCTATGTTAATGTTCATTAATACACTGCACTGTTTTGTGCTGGCCATAACAAATGAACAAATAAATAGCTGAACACTATGAATCCCCAGCTAAAAAGAATAGAAATGAGAATGTGAGCTTCCATGCCCCTAATATTTCTTTCTTCTTGCTAAAAATTATCTGAATGAGCGATGAAACTTAATACTGTGGGTAAATACTTAGAAAATTTAGGATCTTAATTCATATAGTCTACCAAGATAAAGTCCAGATGAGTTATGTATATACAAGTCTGGGAGGATTAACAGCCTTTATGAGATTGTAACAAAGTCTTAAAGTTGTGGGATATTTGTACAGTGGATGTATTTGCTATGACTGGTGTAATAAAAGGCTGAACAGCCATTAACCAGGCAGGAGGTATAGGTGGAATTTGCAGGGAGAGAAAGAGGAGGGGGAATCTAGGCACACAGGAGAAGCCAGGGACACAGAGAGAAAACAGGAGGTGCAAAATGGCAGAGGCAATGCCACATGATAGAACAGATTAATATACATGGGTTAATTTAAATTATAAGTTAGGAACAAGCCTAAACTATAAGCTGAGCTTTTATAATTAATAAGAAGTATCCATGTCATCATCTGGGAGCATCTGGCAGGACAGAAAGACTTATTACTATCTTCCAAATGGGAGGTGGCTGTAAGGTGGAGAATCCCACGTAAGCAGGTGGTGATGAAGAGTGATGGTGACAGACACCACTGAACTCTTCTGAAAAATGTTACGTAAATTGCTGAATAGATTAATCCATAGAAATAGACAATTTGGTGGTATGTCCAGTGATGCCACTTTGGGGTCAAAATGTATTTACATGGACATATACATTTAAGAAGCCTTGGAAAACTATCCCCTTAATGTTAATACTGACTATACTGGTTGTGAAGATTGAAAAGGAAAGACAAAAAAAGGATCAAGGTATTCCTCTAAAGGTGTGCTTGAAGAATAATGGAAAGAAGGCAGGTTTGGTGAAACTACTTAGGATGGCCTAGGAGGTGTGGCCTTGTTGGAGGTGTGTTGCATTGGGTGAAGTCTTTGAGGTTTCAAGACTTACACCATTCCCCCACCACAAGTCCCCCACCTCCTACTAGTGGATCAAGATTCGAGCTCTCAGATGTTACCGCCACCATGCCTTTAGAAAGCTCTGCCATCATGGGCTCTAACTCTCTGAAACCATAAACCCAAATTAAATACTCATTTATAAGTTGCCTTGGTCAGAGTCTTATTACAGCAACAGAGAGGTAACTGAGACAACATCTCTATACTTATTGTAGATGCAAAGAATACAAGGCCTTGGACTAGCCCATTTCCATGGCTGGTTTGACTTAAGCAATGTTGAAGGATGTAATCACTACCACTGGACAAATAAGTGGGCTTGTTTCTGCTTAAGCAGTAGATATCATAAGTTTAGTGTTTGCTTTACAAGAGAACACCCATTGTTCCAGGTCCTGCCACTCTGTGCTGCTCTTGTGAGACACAACACTTTGGATACAGATTTGCTGCAAACAGCAAAAGCTGCCTGGATCTGGATGTATCCTATAGCACCCGTGAAAACAATAACAGGCTAATTTGTTAGCTTATAAATAGGATAAGATCCAGAACTGCAGTTATTGATAGACATCTACTCATTCTTGGCAATCATTAGTAATTTAGAAACTATGATTTGAATATAAACATTAGGGCTAGAGAAATGGCTAAAAGATTAAAAGAGTGCTTGCTGCTCTTGCATAGTTGGGTTCCCAGCACCCATGTTGGATAGCCTATCTATAAACCTATAATTACAGCTCCAAGGGATCCACCTCCTTGGGCATGCACACACACATACACACGCACATACCTTAAAATTTATTGATATTGCTTATTTTCCAAAGATTTAACCCTACAAAAATAAAACTCCATCTGATTCCTGTGAATTTATCTGTGTGTGTACAAGTCCAGTAATTATTTCACTGTCTGTCTGAAGCACTAAGAGCACTAAATCCAATGCCCGGCGCCATGCTTCAGTCTTTGGTGTAACAGTATCATAAACTCTTGGAACTACCTCCAGGTTATCTGAAATACCTGAATGAAAAAGCCCATTATTTAGTTTACTATATTTGCTCAAGATATAGGATGAAGGAGAGCCAGAGTTGGTGGCATTTTGTACATGACGTTGAATGAACATGCTGGCTTCCACTGCTGATGGGTGAGTGGCAGTGTTAAACATGACAGCTGACAGGTATTCATGCCACCCACTTGCCAGGCACTTCAACACAGTAGGTCTGTAGACTGACAGAGATGAGGCCATCCAAGAGGAAGAATCAGGAAGCCATCCTGAACAAGCATGATTTTCTTTACTTAAAGATTGCTCAGCAAGAATCTGAAGATGGCTAAGACATAAAAATTCAACAGCACCACCTCCAAGGAAGACCTTCTCCTCTTTTAGAGCATGATATAAACGATATACACAAGACCAGAACCTGTCTTCCTTGATTTCCATCTGAGCACTTATTGGGCTAGTGAGGACTGCTGTAATCAAATTAATTCTTTCTGTTTTTAACAAGATTGCCATTCTGTTGCTCCTGCTTATATCATGAGAACTTGTCCAGAAGGTCACAGAGACCTTGCTACCCACACAGTCTTCATTCACTTGTGTGACATAGGTTACTGGCACTGCTCTTGTAGCTTCTGCAAATGCTTGCAACACACTGCCATTCACTGAACCAATTACTAGCCGCTTACTCTGTATGCATTTTTCAATTAAGTGTTCAGATACATTTCCTTGTACCAGGATGAGATTCACATCAAACTGGGTTAACACCTGCAACACACTTTTAGTCCACAGTTCTTCTGCACTATCTTCTGGAAGCTTCCCACTATCTAACTTGGTCTTGATATTTACGGACTTATTAAATCCCAGGTGGCGGTAATTCTCTGTGAGGTCACCCTCGATAAGAATCATCCGGAAAGGCTGATCCTGCAATTCCTTTATCAGAGCAATACTAGACATGGGCACAACAGTAACATATCCTAAACAAATACAAGAAAAACTTTCAGGTAAGCCCGGGAGACAGCAAGTGAGGAGTCTTGAAATGTCAAACATAAATGGTGTCTCACAGTTGTCTTGCTGCAGGAACACACTTTGCCATTGCAGCCGCACAGCTGCCTCTGCCAATGTCATGCTGCTGTGGTCTCCATGGCTCAAGCCAACTGCTAACTCCATCAAATCATTACATTTAAAAGTTCTGGGTGTCGAACCACATTGTTCTAGAAATCCATCCGTTCTATTTATCCAGTGGCAATTATCTGTCCTGTTAAAATGCCTACTGTGAGTTAATGCTGACTTTCTGCAGAAGGAGTCTGTATACAGGCTGTTTTGCAGAGCTTGTGGTGTGTTTTTTTCTGTTTCAACCTTAGCCTGAGTTTTGAAGAATTTGGATGACTCTGCATGTCTCCCAGAAAGGCTGTAAATGGACAATAATTGAGATGTAGCATCTTTGAAATCATGCTTTTCCTGTAACAACCCAGGATCTGAAGAGACTTGTAGAAAAGGACACCAGCTGACATCAACTGTACTCATGCTGTCCATGCGGTCAAATATGTTGTATATGGGTACTTGAAGGGCAACTACTGCTTCAATGCAAGAACTTAAGCCTTCAGTCATTATTGACACTATTACTGGAGTAGGGACACCCAGATGGAGACATTCTTCAACAGCTCTGCTCCATGCACCAACAAGAAACAGGAGAGTGCTGGTTCCGATTCTGTATGTGCCATTCTGTGCTTGAATTGCTTCGTTGAGAAGCTGTCCCACTGCACAGGTTAAATCCAAACCTTCAAGAAGCCTGACTGTTGAGCTGATTAACATACTTTCATGACACTCTGCATCTGTAATAAACTTGGTGGCTTTTACTGGGCCTAGGAAACTTCTTCCGGTTTGTGCGAATGATGAAAGTTGTTGAAGTCCCACGTGTCTTCTTCTGTTTATGACTCTGTAAGCCATCACAGGTAATTATCTGCAAATAAATGAAGACTTGAAACTTTACTGGGTGATTGATGATGACAAGTGCTACATAAAGTGAAGAAAACACAGTCACACTTTTGGATAGAGTTTCAATTATGATGATCAGTGTGATGATACATAAGGGCTTGGGGGACAGGGTGTGTAGAGGGTTGACTACTCCACATGGCAGAGGAAATGCAGAGGAGCACGAGGCAACAAACAAGGAAGGTTTCCAGAAGGCAATCTTCAGAATAAGATCTGAAACATATTTTTTTTTTCTTTTTTGAGACAGGGTCCTTTTTGGAGCCTGTCCTGGAACTCACTCTGTAGACCAGGCTGGCCTCGACAAACTCACAGAGATTACCTGCCTCTGCCTCTGCCTCCCAAGTGCAGAGGCCACCAATGCCCAGCTGTGCAGTGACTTTTTTTTTCTTTTGAGACAGTATCTTACTATATAGCTCAGGATAGCCTTAAATCTGTGATCACCCTGCTGTCTTCACCTGGAGAGTGCTTGAATTACAGGAGTAATATCATCTGCGGGGTAACTCCGCAAGCTGAGCCAGTAAGCTAAAGGGGTGATAATTAATGTACAAATGTTTAAAAGAAAGAAAGAAAGATAAAGTAAAGCAAATAGGAGTTCTATTAAGAAGCCTGGTATTATGGCATGGAGCTGAAGGACCTAAAGCTCTAGTAAAGGAGGAGTTGGATTATGAGGACATTTTATGCTATCCTACAATGGGAACCACTTGTGTTGAGATTAAGAATCACTTGATGTAGTGTTTGAAAGCCTGCACTTCTGAGTCTAACAGGTGGGAAGCCCTTCACTTTACACATTTGGAAAATGAGACTAAACATAGGCTAATTCACAGCTAGTATGAGGAATATGGTGCTCAGAACAGTGCCTAGCACACAGTTTTATTTGTGTTGACATAATATTGTGTTGACATTAATATTCTGGTAAGTTTGGACTGACCAGGTAAATACCAGACCGAAGTAGAGCGCCCACTTCATTGTCTAAGAAAAATGAAGTCAGACAATGGAGAGAAAGATTTGAGTATTAATTACATTTTGAAGGAAAAAAATGTTGAAGGAAAAAAAAATGTGCTATTTAAAGGGAGATCCAAGGGCAATTAAAATTATTCAATATAGTATTTTAGAAGTCACATCCAAAATGAATACCAATAGAAAGACTATTAGTTCAATACTAAAAAGCTTTCAAATAATGGTACTTTCTTTTTGGGGGGTGGAGGAGTCGAGACCAGGTTTCTCTGTGTAGCCCTGGCTGTCTTGGAACTCACTCTGAAGACCAGGTTGACCTTAAATTTATAGAGATCTTCCTGCCTCTGCCTCCTGAGTGCTGGGGTTAAAACTGGGATTAAAGGTGTGTGCCACCCCACCTGGCTAACAATAGTATTTTTTAACCAAAAAACTATTGCCTTGGGAGGTGTGAACTTTATTAGGTGAGGAATTGAAGCTAAGGTAAGTGATACTACAACTTTATGATTCTTTGAATATTTTTAATCAGAATCTTGTTCTGATACAGAACATAACTCTGGTAAATTTGTTCCTGAACTGGCTACATTCATTTGAGAAAGTTATGGGGGATATCCTTCTGTATGTTGTGAATATATGTTTCTCTTATTGGTTGATGAATAAAGCTGTTTTGGCCAAAGGACAGACAGGATTGCCAGGCAGGAAAGCCAAACAGGGATAGAGAACGGCAGAGTCAAGGAGATGCCATGTAGCTAATAGGAATGTAGGCTGTCCAGGCATTCTCCAGTAAGCCAAGACCACATGGAGATACACAGATTAATAATTAATTCATAATTAAGAGAGAGCTAGCCAATAATAGAAATGGATTAATAATTAATTCATAATTAAGAAAGAGCTAGCCAATAAGAAGCCTGAGCCATGAGCCAAAGAATTTATAATTAATATAAGCCTCTGTGTGTTTATTTGGAACCAAATTCCTGTGGGACCAGATGGGACAGAAACTTCTGTCTACACAAAGTGAAGAGCACTTCAATCAACACAATTTTTAAGAACAACCACAGGCACTATTCTTCCAAAATAGCTTCCTACAGGTTTTTAAAAACTAAGGCAGAAAGAATGGGTAGGTCCAGCAGTAATTACGGCATTACATGAACTCGGTCTCATGTCCTTTTCTTCAATGAAATTTTCAAATCTTATATAACAAACACTTACAATCCACTCACACAAAATCCTTGATAATGTTAAAACATAATATTAAAATATACTCTAGTACTCAACAAACTCAAACAATCCTAGATTCATCATGTTTTACATCTGTATGGTCTTACTTTTTTGGTCCTTCACCTCCTTCTGCAATACCATTTCCCTACTAAACTTTTAAGTTCTATTTATCAATGGTTTCAATCACTCCATACATCATACCCTCAAATCCTCTGCCTCTTTTTTACTTCATTTTACTTACCTTGTAAGGTTACTAATCTTGATGAAATGAAGTGATTTTAATTTAAAGAATAAAATTTAGATTTAGTACATTCACAATGTTATATAACTACCACCTCTACCTTGCTCTAAAAGATTTAACAGCCACAAAGGAAAACCTGAAAGCTACTTATTCTACTCAACTCTACTAAGCAGTAACTCTATGTTTCCTTGTGTAAACAGTAATTGCTAATTTGCTTTTAATCTGTTTTGACCTATTTTTGGTATTAGAATCATAAAATATATGACCATTCTACATTTTATTTACCTTATTAAAAGAGTTCTTCACACTTATTATTTAACAATAATTCACTGTTTTTCTTAGTAGAATAATATTCCTTGGAAGATACTACATTTTATATATCTATTTATCCACTGCTAGACATTTGGGTTGTTTCCACCATTTAGCTACTGAGCTTGTGTCCTTGTGCTGCTGTGAACATTTCTGTAAAAGTGCATTTCTGAACCTGCTTCCACATCTCTTAGCTATAAACCTAGAAGTGAAATCCCTGGGCCATATGGTAATTCTATATTTAGCTTAGGGAACTGCCTAGATGTTTTCCCAAACAGTACAGTACTGCCAGTAGCAGGAACAAAAGTTTGGATTTCTCCACATTCTTACTGTGTTAGCTTTCCAGGGCTGCTACTCAAAATTATAACTGTCAGGAGGCTCAAACAATACACATTCATACTCTCGAGATGATGATGCTGCAGGGCAGTGCTTCCTCTCAGGACTCTATGGAAGGATCCTTTTTTTTCTCTTCTAACTCCTAGTTGCTCCTGGCATTCTTTGGCTTTTAGTTGCATAACTTTAATCTTTGCCTGTTTCAATTGTCCTTTTTGTTAATTACAACAGCAGTTATTGGACTTAGGGCCTACCCCAATCCAGTATGACTTCATCTTAACTAAAATCACATTCTGGGTGGATATGAATTGTGTGTGTGTGTGTGTGTGTGTGTGTGTGTGTGTGTGTGTGTGAGAGAGAGAGAGAGAGAGAGAGAGAGACAGAGAGAGAGACAGAGAGAGAGACAGAGAGAGAGACAGAGAGAGAGACAGAGAGAGAGACAGAGAGAGAGACAGAGATAGCACTATTCAGTCAGGAGTACATTCGACAACTAATATTTTGCTTTTGTAAAATAAACACCCTAGCAGAAGTGAAAAGATAGATTATCATTTTTTGACTTCCATTTTCCTAATGACTAATACTATAAACATGTTTTCATGGGCCTACTGGACATTTGTATGTCTTCTTTGGAGAAATGCCTATTGAAGTTTTCTGCATATTTTAAGAGTGGGTTATTAAAGCTTTGTGTTGTTGAGTTGTAATCATTCTGTACACGTCAGATAGTAAAGCCTTATGAATCAATAGCCAATCTCACACTCACAGATCCAACCAACCACTAATAAGACAATATTTAAAAAACACAAAAATGAACTCTGCATCTGTTTTGAACATATAACATATATTCTGTCATCATTCCTTAAGCAATGTATCATAACTATGAACCTAGCACTTACATTTTCTTAGTCTATTACTATAGTAATTTTAAGGATGATATATACCTAAGCATGTGTGTAGGCTAGATTTGAATACTCCACCATTTTATGTAAAGCACTTACATATGTGTGGACTTTAGTTTCTGTAGTGGAGTCTTCAAACCATTCCCCTACAGACACTGAGGAGCTACCCTATTTGATTTGCATGTACAATCTATTGTTCTATAGGGTATCTCTTCTGTTTTGTACAATCTATTGCCCTATAGGATATCTCTTCTGTTTTGATAATGCATTTTGACACATAAAAGTTTTTAGTTGTGGTAAAATTTAACATTTGTTGGTGCTATTGCTCATGCTCTTGGTGGTATATGCAGAAATATGTATTGCCAAAGCATACATATTTAATTCAGTGTTTTCTTCAGAATTCCATACATTATTTAGCTTACTGATTTGAGACTAACTTTTACATATAGTATGAGGTGAAGGTCCTTTTACATGTGGCTATCCAGCTGTTTCTGTACCTCCTGTTGAATGAACTAGTCTTTTTCTTGTATGTTTTTAGTACCTCTATCAAAAATGAACTTGCTATACATACATGAGTTTATTTCTGGGCTGTCAATGCAATTGCATTGGAGGATGTTATCATTTTATGGCAACACCATATTGTTGCAAAACTGGAGCTTTCTGTTAAGTTCTGAAGCCCAGACATTTCTGTTTTAAATACTGTTTTGTTTTATATTTAAATACTGTTTACATTTATATTTATAACTTGCCACAGGCTGATGGAGAAATACTGTTGAAAGGACAAGTTTAAAAGTCTGGCTATTTTTCACTGCTAGCAAAATTTGAGAGTTTTCCTTGTATGAGATGCTTGACACATATCACAAATGCAATCACAACAGAAATACAAGGTCAATACTAAAATAATTAAGCTATTTGTGGAAACTCAAGCATGGTAGTTAAAATGTACAAAATCTCCTAACATTAGCAGGGCAGTGGTGGCACATGTCTTTAATACCAGCACTCCAGAGAAGGAGACAGGTGGATATTCTGTGAGTTCAAGGCTAGCCTGGTCTACAGAGGTAGCTCGAGGACAGCTAGGTCTACACAGAGAAACCCTGTCTCAAAAAAACAAAAACAACAAAAAAACAAAAACAACAAAAAAACAAAAACAACAAAAATCACAAACTCTCCTAACTTTAAATAAAAAGGTAAAGCCCCCATGTCCATGTAACCACTGCTCAAGTCTATAGTGTTAATTAATGTATCAACTATGTTTCACCTCACTTCCACCCTAACTTATTCTCTCTTTTTTAGCATCTTCATTTCCCTCTTTCATACCCTCCATCTTCTTATAAGGTCTGTTAAGACCCTTGACTTGCAGACATCTATGTCTTTTACAGGGGGTAGGGGCTGTGATAAGATTTTTGCTTATGGTCTCCTTCCTAGATCATAATTAAACTAAAAAACACCACCATTATGTTACAAAGGGTTTTTCCAGACAAAGGATGGATTTCAGCCATCTATGAGGAAAAAGTCATATGTAATAGATATCAAAATTAATACTCAAATAGATCTTTTAGCAGTTGAAGAATCTACTTCAAATTTGAGCAATAACTGTCCCTAACTGTGGAAGAATTCCTAAATGGTTTTGCGGAGATTGCAATGGGCTAATCACGAATGCAAACCCAAAATAAGAATGCCTCCATTTCTAAGCAGCTGGGTAGAAAAAAGGCAATGACTATGAACTGTTATCAGCACTGTCCTAACACAGCCTGATTTTCATTCTGGGGTGCCTGGCACGGTGCTTTCCCACAAACAGTTCAATCTCACTGCTTGTCCCAATAATGTCTCCTTGACTTTTTATCTGCAATAGGAGGGCAGAGTCAGATTACTTAACTGGGATGGTGATTTCAGAAGTTTTCTTTCCAAAGATCGTAACTCATCTTGGGTAAATATTCAGGTTAGGACGCTTAGATATGCTTTTCAGCAGTTATATTTTATTTCTTGATGGGTATAACTAGAATTTTTTTTTTAATCATTGGAACCAAGTTTGTTCAACACCCCCCCCCAGTCTACATCTGACAAGATAACATAACTGTACCAGTCCTCTGCTCAGAAGCCTCTCACAAGTCTTCTTGTCTGGCAGCAGGAATTCTCACAAAAGTGGGACACACCCTCTTATATCTATGCTCAGAATCTTACCTTCACTCCCTCCAAGTTAAGGCCATGATATCCTCACAAACACTAAAACCCACACTTCTACCTTCCTGATCTGTCTACTCTGCTTTGCTCAGGCCTCCTTTGTGTTTTTAGAATATGTAAGGCATGCTCCCTGCCTCAGTACTTATACATGCCCCTTACCATGATGCACTTCTCCAAGAAACCTACTGCCTTAACAATCTTTAAATACTTCCCCAAATTTCCTTTTCAGGGAGGTCCACCCTGCTCAACCTATTACAAACCACAAATCCTTTTTCCTTCCAGATGCTAGATACTGTTTATCTGCTCTACTTTCTTCTTATCCTCTGAAATGTTACAAAATGAGCACAGTACATTTATTATGTACAGGCCATCATTTTCTGTTGAAACAATTTTCCAGACAACAACTTTAGTCACTGAAATATCCCAAGTACCTAGAACACTGACACCTTTATAGGCATTCAACAAATATCTGTTAAGTGTCACCTTGCCCCAAATTTGAGCACAAACGTTAAAGGAGCAAAGAGATGTTATTGTTAGTATTCCTCTTGCAAGTACCTTTGAACAAACCCTTAATTGTGGCCCTTTAATTGCTTTTCAATTTTTAATTGCCCCCTTCAAATAATAATTAGAATTACCTCTGAAAAAACAGACAAACAACAACAACAAAACCCAGAAACATAATGAAATGATCAAGTGCCCCAAATCAAACGTTTCCTTTTTACTAAATTTCTTTGAAGCACACCAGTAACTGCCACGGTGTGTATGTAACATGTAGAGTGCACTGGATAAATTTGGTAATTTAATAAAGTGTACGTCTTTACTATATTGCTACCTATTATTAAAGTTTTATGTACAGAATAGCAACAGTCACTTTTCAAGACTGGGGTATCCTGATCAAGGTCTAGATATTGGAATCTGAACTTACCATTACTTTTTTTTAAGCTGGGCATTGTGGCAGGTGGATCTCTGAGTTTGTGCCACAGGGATCGATCATTGCTCAAACTGAGGAATTGGTCTACATAGTGAGTTCCAGGACAGGCAGAGCTTCCTGAAAAAGAAACAGACTATAGCTAAATGATTCAACACTACTTCATTCACAAAATATTTTGAATCTGCATCATTTGAATTCCCATTGGGAAACTGAAGACAGGAAAAATGGCTTCTAATGCAAGGCCTAAGGAGATTTAAGGACTACAACTTGTGTCTGCGAGGTGAGGCGGCGGCTTTGGGAAATGTGCCGTGCTTTACACAGTACACTGGGAAGCGACTGCTTTGCATTCTTCCTGCCTAGGAGAAAGCCTGTGGCTCAAGCCATCCTCGGTCCACGGGGACCTTCCGCCCCGCGAGGTCACCGTGCAGCGAGAGGCGAGCACGTCCCCTCCTCACTCCCCCCTCCCCACCCCGTCTGCGAGCGCGACACAGCACCTCGGGCTTCACGCCGTCCTCGAGCGTGAAGGACCAGTGTGCGGACGGTCTGAGGACACGCAAGGCACAGCTCTCGCTCCCACCCTCCCTGCCCTTCGGCCCGCAGGAGCCCCAACCTCCTCACCGCGCGCCGCTCCAGAACCCAGCCAGCCAAGCGGCAGATTGCGCGCGGTCAGAGCAGTTCTTTCTTCCCATTGGGTAAAATGACCGTCAATCACAGAGCTGGTGGGCGGGCTTACTCTCCGAGAGCGGCCTTAGCAACGGCCTACCCGAGGGCCAGCCAGGAAGGGGAGGGCAGCCGTTGCGAGGCGCGGGCTCGGGCGGGGGAGCGGGTTGGGGACATGGTGAGTGGGGTTGGACTTGGTTGTTTGTCCCAGTATACTGACTTTTGTGCCAGGATCCTTGCATACTCTTAGTGACTAAGCCAGGGGTCCCCCTTCCGGTTTATCCACCAACGCCTAAGGTCAATGAGGGAAGGTCCTTGTAAAGATACCGCCCTGGAGCCGCAGGGATCCGTGCCCAAACTGAGGACCTTCAATATAGGGATGAAGGCAGGAAGGCGACAGAGGCCTTCAGCTTCGGGCCACCTACAGCCAGCAGGCCATCAACTAGGCTCCTGATGGAAGGGGCCACTGACTCAACCACTGAGGGCCAGGGGACCACCACCTCAGTTGCTGACATGTAGGGGCCACCTACTTAGCCACTGAGGGTCAGAGGGCCATCAACTCAGCTGCTGACAGGAAGCTGGGCACCTATTTAGTAACTCTTTCACTGGAGGGGGCCACAACTCAGTCCTGATGGTCAGGAGTCCATCAACTCAGGCCACTCATAGCTAAGGGACCACTGACTTCTTGCTGAGAAAACGCAGACTCTAGGAAGACCATTCATCAAAATTTGCAGCTCTAGAGCCAAGAATCCTTAGCGACCTCGGCCAATAACTAATATAAAGCAGGCCGCGAAGATCACAGACACCACTAGGGCTTTCTCACTTCCTCCTTCAGAGAGTAGAATGTGTAATTCTTCTGTGGCCCAGCTTGGTGACAGACAGAAGCAAACAGCAGAGAAGACCTTCATCTTCCACACATTAAGCCAAACATTGTCATTCTGATCTGTGGAGTAGCTGTTCACCAAAACTGTGGTTTTTCACTTTTGCCCTTCTATAGTGTAGGACACTTGCTCGTGGAGAGTGGGAGAGAGAGCAATTGTGTTCTAGTAAGCATTCCCCCAGCATGCACTGCGATACACATAGCACACATTCTTTAAGCTAATACTTCTCTGATGAACCAAGGCTAACAACGTAGACTGATTCTGATGCAACACACAGTTCTACACCACCTTCCTTACTGTTTCTCTCTTCAAAGGCACTGGTTTTCTGAGGAAAATCTAAGCAGAGGGGAAAAAAAATAACACCACACTTTCAAGAGATAATAATCATACTCAGGAGGCTGATGCAGGAAGATTGAGAGTTGCAGGCTAGTCTGGGCTCCATAGGAAGACCCTGTCTCAAAAGACGGGGTGGGGAAGGGATGTTAGTAACCAAAAGCATTAACAAGGGGGAATGAGCTCATTCTATAGAAGGAAATAGGACACTTGAATTTGTGCATTCTAATAGTATAGTTTTCACCCACATGTATACTTATTGCAGGCATCCAGCCATCGAACAACTTTAGACCAATGGAAGAAAAAGGCAGCAAAAGTTGAATTGAATGATGCTCAAAAACAAGAAATAAAAGAGGCCTTTGACTTGTTCGATGTTGATGGGTCTGGAACCATAGATGTGAAAGAATTGAAGGTTCTGAAATTATTTCTAAGACATTTGAAAAAACAAACTCGTGTGTGTGTGTGTGTGTGTGTGTGTGTGTGTGTGTGTGTGTGTGTCTGTCTGTCTGTCTGTCTGTCTGTCTGTGTCTTGTGGGGATGGGACCCAGGGCTCTACCACTAGGCTTGCCCACAGCCCATAATTGTGATATTCTTTACACCTTTAACATTCTGAAAGGTATGTATGTATACAGCCCTGAGTAAACAATACAATATCTTTTAACATTTTAGTTGGCTCTTGGTTGATGAGTGAGTCAAGGCCCAGAATTATAAAGGTTACATACTCTGTCACAGTAGGATTGACTCTGTGTTCAGATTGTGTTAAAGAACAAAGAAGCTATCAGTGATTTTAAAGTTCAAAATGAGATCCTGGCATATTAAAATATATTCCATTCTTGTTGCAGATTGCAATGCGGGCCTTAGGATTTGAGCCAAAGAAAGAAGAAGTTAGACAAATGATAGTGGAAATCGACAAAGAAGGGACTGGCACTATTTGTTTTGAAGATTTTTTTGCCGTTATGAGTGTGAAAATGGTATAGTCATTCTACTTTTCAAAGAAATGCCTTCAGAGCCTTGTACATGGTTGTAGAGATTTCATGGAGGAACTGGAGAAATTTCATGGAGGAATGGTTAAGGGTGACTGGGATATGATAGCACTGAGGGAACAGATGTCTTCAGAGTGGTAAGATTGTAGAGAAGTGTTCTGTCAGGACATACTGACATCTGGCAAGATGGAAGGAGCCCAAACCCAAAGCCCTATACCTAGGGTTCACTGAGTGCCTGCTATGCTACTGTCCCTGAGAATACCCCTGGCTCTTTGAGCTTGCTGTCTTATGTATCTCAAGGGCAGGTGTGGGAATGTTGAAATAACTGTTAAAAGGGACACTAGGCTGAGAATTCTGCCTCTTCTAAAAGTATGCACACAGAACTCTAGAAATAATAGACCTCCTAAGTCCAGCTTGATAGAACAAATAAACAAACAAATAGCTGATGACATTTTCTTTTCTAAAGAGTGAAAAAGATGAGAAAGAAGAAATACTAAAGGCTTTTAAATTATTTGATGACGATGCTACTGGCAGCATATCACTAAATAATATCAAGAGGGTTGCCAAGGAACTGGGGGAAAACTTAACAGAAGAAGAACTGCAGGTAAATTGTGTTTATTTTATAATTACAATGTGCATATAATTTTACATGGTTTATGTAACTTTGTTGTACTTATACAGTAAAAACAAAAATTCCTGTTGGGTTTCCATCATATGTTTTAAATGAATTCAGTCTATCATGTCATGGTTTATATTACAGGAAATGCTCGATGAAGCAGACCGTGATGGGGATGGCGAGATTAACGAAGAAGAGTTTTTGAGGATGATGAGGAAGACCAGTCTTTATTAGCTCCGCCTCCTGCCTTCTAGGAGGTTTTGATAGCTTGCCTGTTAAACAGTTCAATAATGTAATATTAGCTCATTCATTTCCATTTTTAGTTTATAAGCTCAAGTTACCCTTCGTGTCTAATTTATGTAAGAAGTTATGTGTCTCTACCAATGTTATTAAATCTGTAATAGCAAGAATAAAAAAAAAAGCACGACGTACTTGAACCTTGAACTCCAAAATAGCATTTTTATGTGCTATTTTTAAGGATCTAAATTCCAAAGACATTTTAAATTTCTTTTTCAGTTTAATATACTTGGTTCCCACATCCAAATGAGATTGTTTGTAAAAAAAAATGTCTGAAAACAATATTTTTCCATTATTTTCTTTTGTATGACTTAAAAAAAACCTGACAAACTTGTTTTGTTAATCATTTCTTCAGATACATAAAATACTAATAAAACTGAGATTCAGTGTTTCTAATTTTCTTCTGGTAGTTACTACTGTGTTTTGACTCCCTATCCCAATTTTTGGAAACATAGTAATGGATTTTCTAAGAGATAAGGCCATTAGAATTCCTCTTTTACTAATGAGGTTAAGACCCCTTTAATGAGTCTTCAAGGCTCCAGATGACTCAGCCGGCCAGGTACTTGTCACCATGCCTGACAACCTGAATTAGGTCCCACATAGTGGAAGGTGAGAACTGAGAACCAAGAACCGGTTCTCACAAGTTGTCCTCTGATCTCCACATGATTGTTACAGTGTGTGGGCTCACACACACACACACACACACACACACACACACACATACACACACACACGTAATTTAAATTTATTATTATGTGTATGAATATTTTACCTGCATGTATGTCTGTGTACCACTTGAGTGACTAGTGCCCACAGAAACCAGAAGATTGCTTTGGGATTACAAAATAATGTCAGCTGTCATGTGGGTACTGAGAATTGAACCCCAAGGACCTGGAAGAACAGCCTGTACTCTTAACTGCTGAGACATCTGCCCAATCCTTATAAATGCAATTTAAAAAACTAAGTCTACCTAAAAGGGTTGTGGGGGGGGCGCTTGCACGTTCATGTTCTGTCATGAGTGCTCACAGTGAGGTCTTCAGAGAATAACAGTGGTCCTTTTTATCAAGGACTTCCATGACATAAGACTGCCCAGCTTGTTGTAGTTTGCTGTGGGAACAAAATTGAAGGACAAGCATAGTTAGGATCACTTAAGAACTATTTTTAATACTGCTCAGGTATGTTCTGTAGGCACAAATTTCTGTCCCAGTAGCACCTCCCAAGTAAACACACTGAGGCTTATATTAATTACAAATGCTCAGGCTTGTTACTAGCTAACTCTTACATTTCAATGAGTTTATATTCCTTATCTACCCTCTGTCATGTGGCCCATAGCTTGTTACCTCGTTTTCTACAGGCCCTGCTTCCTCTGTATCAGTTGGCATCTCTTTGACTCCACCCTTCTTCCTCCCAGCATTTTCAGTTTGGCTCTCCCACCTAATCTAAAAGGTTCAGCTATTGTCCAGTCAGCTTCTTTATTAAAACAATCAGAATAATGCATATTCACAGTATTCAGAAGGATTATTCCATAATGTTTCCCTCTTTTGTTTAATTAAAAAGGGAGGGTTTAACCTTAACATAGTTATTATATAATTAATAACAAAACAGCTATTAAGTAAGAATTAGTTGCAACATCCAGTCCATTTGTATTTGGCAAAATGATAGAAAATACTCTATCATTTATATCTGTGAGTCTAAAGTTTTATACCTAATTTACCTTTCATCATAACTAAGGAAAACTTTATGACTATCAAGTCTTCAACTCGGTCAAAGATCCCGGAGAGTAAAATGTTACCTAATGACAGGGACATCTGACTGCCCGAACAGTCACCCTAGGTTCTCTATAATGTTGGTGCATCCAGCTTTGGCCTATAGAGCTAGTATATGTGATAGACACTTCTAAGAAGCAGGCAGTTTTGGAGAACTGCCCTACCTTGTCTTGAAAAAGTTTAGCAGTCACTTTCTTCTGCTCCCTGCTGGTCCAGTTTGAACAGTATTCCTGTCAATAATTTTGGCAAGAGCAGTTTTCTTTCCCCAAATGGCTAGCTTTTGCCACAAAGAAGGCAAACTTCATACAGAGTTTCTTCAATGCCTGTCATCTTCTCCAAAGAACATTGGTGCTGCCAGGAGCAGACATGTCTTACTGTCATGAAAGCCTTAGGTTATTAAACATATTAAATGCCATATTCTGTAGTCTCTGAAGTGTTTGAAGATCATCTATCTATCTCTCTATCTAAATATATCTGTGTATGACCTTGCAAACATACCCAACATGACTACAAGTTTGATTATTATAAGTGACTATTAATCTGTATTTCTTAATTATACATTACATTTTAAGTTTTTTTCTTTTTTCTTTCTTTTTTTTGGGGGGGTGGACACAGGGTTTTTCTGTATTGCTTTGGAGCCTGTCCTGGAACTAGCTCTGTAGATCAGGCTGGCCTCAGACTCACAGAGATCCACACCTGCCTCTGCCTCCAATGCCACCAACACCCGGCTATACATTACATTTTAAATGACATGCATAAACATAATACCCTAAACAAGAGTAGAAACTTACATACAGCATAGAATTTAAACTTAAATTTGTATCAATAAGCCAAAATTTATTTCAATGTAAAATATTTAAGGCTAGTAATTGCTTTCTTTGTTTAAAAGTAGATTCAATAATCTACCTTTCACCCTATCATTTCTATGCCCCCTTTTCTTTTTAGAAGGTGCTCTCTCAATCTAATCTCTTTTGTTTAGCCTTTTTCTTTTTCTTTTTGACTATAATCAATAACAACTTGTAACCCACTCCCTTAAATGAGAAACCCATTTTTGGAAATGTGGGCATTGTTTTCCAGACTACTTTTTGTTGTCTGGGGGCACTGGTAATTTTTGGAAAAAACTTAGGATAATGGTTAAGTCTTGGCTGTAGTACTCCGTGAGACTGAATCGTCTCAGTCAGCTGCCTTGAAGCTGTTTTAGATGCTGGATTACAGAGGTCATCTGTTTTAATTGTTGTCTGGTCTCCTCATTCTGAAAATGTATAAATTTTTAAAGGTAACATACATGTCTACATTAATACAAGTATAGACTGCTCATTGTACACAAGTCAGCCAAAGATGATTTTTTTGTTGTTATGTGTTTGAGCAGGTAAAATATATCACCTGTCTTGTAGGTCTTCTAGGTTTATTTCTTTGTTTGTAGCCAGGATTTTCAGGGGGTCTTCATTGATCAAATCTGATCATCTTTAACTTTGAAAGAACCCACATTCTTTTATTTTTTGTGGAAATAAAAGCATAACCTCTTCCCCAAAGTAACATAACTTTTGGCTTAAATTTTGAAGTCAATATATTTTTAAAATATCTAAGTTGGTTTAATCTAGTTTTTTAATCCAGTGTCTCTTAGCAGCCAAAATATGTAAACACAACACAATAACATATAGGATCTAGAAGTTCTGTGTATTTTTCATCTTTATGTGGCTTATTTTTATCTATTCCTTTACTCCCTTTTTAAGGATTTTACTATTCTAAAACTATACATTTTTTATGACTGTCTGTACCTTCCCTTTTCTCTCCTAAGCCTATATATTTTTTTAAAAATACACTGTAACCCATTTAGAGGTTTTTTTTTTTTTTTGTCTGCATCGCTCTTTATTTCAATCTATAACCTCTTTTTGACTGCTTGATCCTTTAAACTATTAATTGGTGTAGCTAGGACCAAAGACTCTTCCTTGGCAACTGACTCCACTCTGCTTGGCTCCCTCAGAACCTAGCTTCATGGTGGAGGTGCCAGAGGGAGTGAGCCATGTTTACTACCCCAACTCTGGGGAATTTTGGGGCCCATGCTGCCACCAAGTAGTGTGCCACCTGTTCCTCATATGTATCCCATTTACTTGTTCAGGAGCAGGGCCTCTTAAAAGAGCTGTGCATTTTTGGCACTAGTGCTGAGCCAAGAAGTGATCTCTTAAAGGAGATGTGTCTCCAAGCAGAATCTACCTAAGAAAAACCAGTTTCCGAGAAGCCATACTTGACTTTATTTGTGTGTGTGTGTGTGTGTGTGTGTGTGTGTGTGTGTGTGTGTGTGTTTAGAATCCTTTTTTTTTAAAGCTTTATCAGGTCTTGTGTGGAAATTCTGACCCCCATGTTGGAGTGCTATCTATAGGCAGAAGTCTCTGTCCCACAAACAGCTTCTAAATAAACACAATTAGGCTTATATTAATTACAAATCATTGACCAATAGCTCAGGCTTGTTACTCGCTAACTCTTACTTTAAATTAACCCATATTTCTTATCTACCCTCTGCCATGCAGGTCATGGCTTATTTCCTCGTTTCTTACATGTCATGCTTTCTCTGTGTCTGCTAGCATCTCTTCTGACTCTGCTCTTCTTCCTCCCAACATTCTCACTTTGGTTCTCCCGCCTAACCCTACTATCCCATTCAGCTATTGGTCAGTCAGTTTCTTTATTTATTAAACAGAGTAAATATTCACAGTGTACAGAAGGATCCTCAACTACCAGCCAACTTAGATTCATGTCATTCTTTTCAAAGTCTGGTATATAACACAATCTTTTTTCTTATTATTTAGCCTAGTTTAGCCTTGGAGTTAGGATCTCCTTATGCCTCATCCTTCTCCTTCCACTTCTGGTCACTGGCTAATTAAACATGCCTAGGGTGGGGTTCCAGGAAATAGGACCTGTAAGGAAAGAGCTTCAGAAAAAAGGTATAATTGATTTTCATTTTGCTTCCTCTTAGTCCCTGATCTCTACAGTTTGTCCTCTCAAGTCAAGACACTTGGTCGCTCCAACTTTCAATCTGCTTCTTTCATGGGGCAATTCTCCAGTCCTGGCCTTCCCTTCCCCATGCTGCCACAGTGGGTGCTTGCTCATCCCCTTTCTCAGTTATTTTGCTAGTCAGTAGGAGTCCTACTGAAGAGACAGGAGAGATTGTACTAGCCAGGGGGTCAAGATCATGATGGGGGAGCCCACAGAGACAAATGCTCTGAGTTCATGGGAGCTGGACTCTGAACCAACAGTTAGGGAGCCTATATGGAACTGACCAAGGCCCTCTGCATATGTGTGAAAGTTGTGTAGCTTTTTCTGTTTGTAAGGCTCCTAGTAATGATATCAGGATCTGTCTCTGGCACTTAGCTGGCTTTTGAGAGCCTGTTTCCCATGCTGCATTACCTCACCCAGCCTTGATGCCTGGGGGTGGGGGGTGGGAGGTGGGGAGAAGGGGCAGAAATTGGTGTGCCATGCTTTATTCAAGCTCATGAGAGGCCTCCCCCTTTCTGAATGGAGACAGAGTAGGAGTGGATGGGGAGATGGGAAGGGGAGTAGATGGGTGCATGGTGCATGGGATGGACAGACTGAGGTCAGTATGTAAAATAAATGAAAAAATATTAATTAAATAACATTAAAAAAGAGTCACGTGAGTGTACAATTAAGAGGGCAAGCTGAACATAATGGGCAGGCCACACGTGGTGAAAACATTTTCCACAGAGTCAGTCATATAAACAAATAATAATAGCCAGCTGTAATGAATGAAATACACTCCCGTCTGCTACACCTGGCAGAGGGACGAAAACACACTCCAAGAACAATTCTCTGTTTAGAAGAAACTGAGGTCACAGGACTCTTGCTTCCTTGGAGTTTTCTCAGAAGCACTCAGAATTCTTGCATGATTCCGTTCTTGGACGGTGTTCCAATAAGTGAAGAAGACAGAACGCTGCCACTTCTGCTTAGAGAATGAGTTTTCATTCCAAGCTTCACTTACTTGTTTTCATTTACTCTGAGGAAAATTCCTGTCAAGCCAGAGTTGAGTAAGTCTAACTGAAATCTCACCTCCTTTCCACCATGTCTTACTGAAGGAGATCCTGTCTGGATACTGTTTTCATTCTAATTTTAGAAGAATGCTGGGGGTGGGGAATCGGGTAGGTCAGTCAATGACTAGAGGTCAATAGCCCAGGCCTGCTGCCTACAGACTCCTAACACTACTACACTCATCAGGCCCTAAAACTAGAACTTTCTTTCAGATGAAAGGGAAGAAAAAACAAAATTCTTGTTATTTGGAGCAATAAAGGAAGAGACACTTCAGAAAAGTACTAGTGAAAAAAAAAAAAAACTAAGCAGAAATACATGTTTAAAAAAGTACTTGTAAATTTAGTGGTAGGGAGGTGTGATGTGGCCAGTAATAGTCTAGACAAACAGATTCTTGGAAGTTCAGTGATGCATTCTCTTAAGAGTATGAATTACACCAGGCGACGGTTGGCTTACACCTTTAATCCCAGCACTTGGAAGGCAGAGGCAGGCGGATCTCTGTGAGTTCAAGGCCAGTCTGATCTACAGAGTATCAGGACAACCTCCAAAGCAAAGCAATACAGTCCATTTTTCTTGATTTCCTAGGGACAATTCACTTTGACTTGGACAGATTGGAGAGTGATGGTAACAACAATTTGGTGCTCTCAAGTTTCATCACTGCAATTAGTGACTCTGTTGTGCATGGAGGAGGATCAAGCTCTTCCACTAGAGGGCGTTGAGGTTGTGTCTCAGTTGCCTAAGGAGGGTGTGGTCTGATTTATGTTAGTTAGGATACTTTCACATAAAGTAGTGATTGTTTTAGAGACGGACCAACTCAAAACCTGTAACTTATATAGTAAGTTAAATTATCCTTTAACTCACTTTCTTGATAACTAATTACTTAAGCAAATGTAAGTCAACAGCTTCTCTTAAAATCATATCCAATAATTATAGTCACTGAAGTTTCAAGGAAAAATATTTGAAAATTTGAGGCAGACTTTCCCTCCTAACACACTTGTAAAGATGTCTGATGTTTCCCCTAACCATAAGTAGGAGGAACTAAATTATTTGATATAAATATAGCCTTTAAAGACAAGAACATGATTTAGGAAAGCAGGGAGATGTCTGAGCTTTATTTGCCACACCTCTGTTTTATTTGAACTTTTATTACCACAATTTTTAAAACTGTAAGTCAAAAAAAATCAATTGCATGTACAGATTAGAGTAAAGCAATACTTATTAAGGTGAATTTTAAATTTTCTAAATATATAATTTGCCTAGATATGGAATACAGGATCAACATGTCATTAGTAGGCATTCAACATTTGGTCCAAAAAAGTGAGTGTTGCACTGCATCTTCAGAGAGAACTTTTCTTTGACTTTATATGACAACAGTAAAGAATAGGAACTGTTCATTTTTCATTCTATTCTTGAAATGGGGAGTAAGATGAGAACTATCTTGAATAAATAAGCTATTTATTTAGTATAAAATTTTAAAAGGAATATATTTGATTTGGTGTTATTCTAAATATACTAGTCTAGTTGACAATTAAGCATGTTTTTCCACATTTAATAAAAAAAGTTAGAGCTGAATATGGTGCCACATGCCTTTAATCCCAGAACTTGGGAGGCAGAGGCAGGCAGATCAAGTTCATCCTACTCTACAAAGTGAGTTCCAAGACAGTCAGGGCTGTTACATAGTGAAACTCTGTTTTAGAGAAGGGGGGATATAGAACAGAACTAAATTTGGAGAAATCCAACATATACAAAAGAAATAACAATATAGAAATTAAAAATAATAGTCAAAATATATTATGTCTAACATAAAGTTCTTTACATTAACTTTAAGTTGATGGAAAAATATATACATCTACTATATTACTTTTTTTTTTTTTGAGATGGGGTTTCTCTGCATAACAGTCCTAGCTGCCCTGGAACTCACTCTGTAGACCAGGCTGGCCTCAAATCACAGAGCTCCACCTGCCTCTGCCTTGTGATGCTGGGGATTAATGGTGTGCATCACCACTGCCTGACCACTATATTACTTTTTAGTAGAAACCTGTAAGTACTTTTAATATTTCTCTTAGATGTGTATCATTAATATATTAAATGCCAAACCATATAAAAATGCTGAGGTAAACATCTACAAATGAAAATAGCTACCTCATAATACCACCCACAGACATCCAAGAATGGTATATAATGTGACTACAAGGAGTAATATTGTCTGACTGTCATTAATACTAACCAGAGTGACATGCTTTCTTCCCAAAGAACTGGAGTTAAGCTGTCCTTGCCAGAAGGGTATTATCATTGCAGCATTTGGCTGGAGAACACAGGGAATCCTGGGACAAGAGTGTGCCTTCAGAATATCTATTTACCAAGATGGTATTTTAAAATGAAGCCTGAATAAATAGCCAGATAAGCAGGAAAACAAACTTTATTCTTCCCCTATAAATAAAGGTTCTGATAATGAAAGCAACCTATGATAATAGCTTGGGACATACTAGAAAATCAGTCAAATATGGACAATGGAAAAAGATAGTGATCTAACTTGATCAAGAGCTCATTTTTTTAAATTCTCATTGGCTGGCATGTAGTATGTGTGGCACATAATAATGTCTAACATCATCTTCTCAATGCTATATTCTCAGTAGATTTGTAGTATTAACTTATACATAAACAATATATTTAGATGTTATCTCTTAACATAATTAGACATTCTTTGAGGGTTCATTCACTTCATGAAATTGAGTTAAAGAGTCCTGCCAGGTCTCTTACATGGCTGATTCTAATTAACAGCAAAATTCTGTTGTGTCAACTACATCAGACATAATGGGCAAGTAGTATACTAGTAAGTGTATTTAAACTGCTTGTGTAATTATTTTTTGCCTATACAAGTACATGTCTAGAAATTATAACTGTTGTTTTATTCATGCCAAATTTTACCCACCATCATATCTCAGAATCCCTTACATTTTGCTTTTCCTTAATTTTTATAGTTACAGGGATATGTGCTATTAGAGTTCCTCTAAACTGCTGTTTAGACTTCTGCTAGGTGAACCACAATGGCTCACTTCACACCATCTGATCCCCTTTCTCTGGTTTAATTTTGTTTTCTCATTTTGTTAGGTCTCAAGAGCCTTGTTTTTCTTTGGTTAACATGATTTCGTCTCGTAACAATAGGGAAGATTTATTTTTGCTGTCTGAGGTGCTTGTATATGAATCAAGACAAGATGGCTTCTCATGTTTCAATCATGCAGACAGTCTATGAATCAAAAGGGATTTTTTAAAGATGAGTTGAATAATCTATTTTCACTCCCATGTGTCACCATTTTCCTGGAAACTCTTACTTGCTAGATGACACTTTACTTAGAGAGGTTCTCTGTCAGCGGTCTGACTCTGTGCAGGATATCCCACAGCCAGGTTAGAAAGCTCAAAGCTGAAAGTGTTGCTCCTGTATCCCTGGCAACTATCTAAGGGGCCAAATACAGGATCATTGGTTAATGTAGGACCAGGCAGAGAAGGAGCCAAGTGGTTGAGGAAAACCCCTTTTAGTCAGAAACTTCTCTTGAGGAGGTCAAGTCCTCTGAAAATTTAATGGAAAAGTACCCAATAGTGCCTTTATGTGAAAAAAAAAAAAAAAAAGGCTATGAGTGTTCTTACCGAGGGAATTTCACACTTGTGTGTCACAGTGGATCCATTTCCTCTCTCTTCCCCTCTTCCTGTCTCTGTTCATACCTGCCAGACCACTGTCCCTTTTCTTTACACTCACTGTGATATTTTTCTGGGTTGGCAGGAACAGGTTCAACATCTGTCAACTAAAAGGTAAGACTAGTTTGGGGTGATTCACACATGTATGATCTTAGTGAGGGACCAACAAATGCTGCTAAATAACACTATGCAGCTTCATAGTTGGCACCCAGAGCTGAGCCTCCTTCCAGCTCCTTCGTGAAGTTCTATGATTAAATCACTGGCCCTGATTAGATGTTCAAAGCACTTCTGTCATACTCAAACATAGTTGTACCATATTTAATAAATCAAACAGTGCTCTTCTGGAGGGCCCACTATCATGTTTAACATGAACAATCTGTCACCACAATGCTCTCCTCTGGGGGACAAAATGATGTTTTATACAGTCAGACAAATGTGTACAGTGCTGACAAAAAGACTCTGATTTAGGCTGTTGCACCTTTAGAGAAAAATTGGTAAACAGGAGCATTTTTTGATGGTGTTTGGCTGTTGGTGGCACCTTGATCTCCACTCCAAGATGACACTATAAAAATATCTCAGAGCTTTGAAGAAAATTTAAACATACAAATACATATGGTATTTTTGTTACAATAGTGATTAAGACATTTATTTCGAAGTCAGTTAAAATCTGGACCCTTCCTCATTTCCTTTATCAAGGGGAAGGTCTGAGGGATAGAGAATTAAGGCAGTTACCCACTAGAGTGAAGCTACTTATTATTAAAACATAGTTGATTTTTTTAATTATTCATATAATTTTTAATTGAGTTCTGAGGAATTTCACATCATGCATCTCAATCTCTTTTATTTCCCAGTCCCTTCATGTATTACCACTTCACTCTTGTAGTGTCACCCTCCCAAAAGAAACACTAAAAAAGAAATAATACAAATAAAAGTAAACACACAGCTTAGTTGTAAATGTTCATTATGTAGTGAGTTGTTGGTCAGGTTCCAGGCCTCTGGTTTCAGGTACATCATCAATACTGGACACTCACCAAAACTCCTCACAGATATCCTGTAGTTGTTTCAGTCATGGAGATCCAGTGGCTTCAGTTGTGTAGGTCCAGTCCCATCATGAGCTCCAGCAGGTCACAGATGAGGTAGATGTTGGGGAATGTCAACTCAAAGCCTTGGATATGTGTCTGGGTGGTAGCTGGGCTGGTCTTACCTAGCCGCTGGGACTACAATCTTCAGGTAAGGGGCAGAGTCAGCTCTCCCACCCTCCCACACCTGTGGTGAGGGGTAGTGTCAACTTTCCCAAGTGTTAGGGTATGGCTCTCCTATTAATGACAGGGCCAGCTTTCCTGTACCTGGGCCATCTGGTCATTATCCCAGAGCCCTCAATGGGATGAATCAGCTCTCCAGTGAGGGGACAGTGGTCAGCTCTCCCTGGGCCAGTGCAGGGTGGGACCAGCACAGCAGGACTCTCATACTTCAACATATGATTTGCTTGGGACCCTGTGGTAACACAGGCAACAGACATCAACACAGATCCAAGCTGCAGCAGGACCACGGACCCAAACATGGCCATCAACAGTGGCTTGGGTCTGGTTGTCACCATAGAACCAGATGGCAGTGAAGGCCTCTCAGATCAGTTTGGGCCCAACAACAGCATGGTCCCTGGACTTCAATATGGCCCCAAGCGGTAGCCCAAACCCCAGGCAGTCACTCAGCCTTCGATGGTAACAGGAACCATGGACCTCAACACAGACCCTAGCTGTGGTTGGGTCACAGACATAGACACAGCCTCTGGCCACAGCTTCTGCCTAGAATTCAACATGGTCCTGGTGGTAGCAAAGGTCACCGCTATCTGTATGGTCCTGGTGGCAGCATGATCCTGGGCACCAACATGGCCTTAGATGTTGTCCTAGTCCCTGGGCATCTGCACTGCCTTTGGTGATAATTGGAGTCGTGGACATTGATTGACACAGACCCTGGCCACAGTAGGGCTACAGACCCAGACACAGCCCTCAGCCAGCAGCTCAGGCCTGGATGACTCCATGGCCATAGATGGCAGTACAGGCCACTTACTTAGTCAGCAGCACATCCCTCAGACCCCAACATGGCAGCAGGCAGTAGGCAGCAGCCCAGAAGCCCAGCATCCTTGTGGTCTTTGGTGGCAATGCAGGCTAAGGACATCAACACAGATGGCAACTCTGCCCCCCTCCCCAGTAGGATCACAAACCCAGATATGTGCCACACCAAATCCAGTAGATTCTGTGTGACAAGTTCCACAGACTGAGGCGATAACTTCAAAAGAAGGAGGTCTCCTGGAAGCAGTTGTGGAACTCTCGGCCGGAGAAAAGTATTGAGCCGTAGTCTCACGGCAATCTCTGTTTCTCTATTATTTTCTCATATTAACGGAATGTTCCTGAAAGCCTACGCTGACATTTTAAACAAAAGATACAAATGAGAAACCGTTCCCTGATACGTGGTCACTGACCACGACCTTGTCTCCAGGAAAACCAGTGCTTTTCAAATCATTCACGTCATTCACATAAGTACAAATAGAACTGATGAATTATCCCAACAATAACATTTCATATGGCTGTACATGTGTAATTGAGAGCAGGTTTAAATATTTGGTAAAGAAAACCTTTTGATAAGAAAATGTCAAGATAGCTCAATATTTCAAAGACTCACAGGAGCTAGGCAACAAATGATAAATAATAACTGACCATAAAAATGTATTAACCTGATCTTAGAAAACAGGTGGTTAGCTGAGGTTAGCCTTGAATGATTTTCTGATTTATTGTTAGCCGTGGATAAGTTGTATATTACTGTGCCTGATAACAATGATGCCATTTGTTCTATCTGGATTTGCTTCAGTGAACACAATCTCTGAGAAGCTATGCTTTATCTTGGATAAAAAGCCTTGCTTGAAAGCTGCAAAATACACTCAGATCCAAACTGCCTCTGTGTTTGTTTCTGTTAGTCACTGACAAATCCTTACTCACCCAGCCTTTGAGAGTCCTCATCCAGGGACCCTCTATACCCCGCTGGGATGGTTCATGGCAGACATGGTCCTCTGCAGCAGCTTGAGCTTGGATGTCACCATAGCCCCTGGTAGATGTGCAGGCCACTCAGATCAGCATAAGCACAGCTGCAAGGTGGCCCTCAGACAACAACATGGTCCCAGGTGGCATCCCAGACCTCTGGGATCTGCACAGCCTTCAAAGGATATCCAGGAGCCATGGATATCAACACAGAACTTGGCTGTGGCTGTGGCAGGGCCACAGACCCACACATGCCCTCGGCAGCAGCCCAAGGTGTCACTGTGGCCTCAGGTGGCAGGCAAATCTCTCACATCAGCCTGTTCCTCAGCACTTGGCCTCTTCAGATGTTTCTCTCTATAGGACATGCTCCATTCTGCCCCCTCTCTCTCATCCCTCACCACAATGGTACCTAACGGCCACTGCCCTGTGGCATCAGGTGGCCCCGTGGTTTCTTCTTCCCCAGGGCAAACAGTTGTAGGCAAGGCAAGCATGTTTGTCTCCATCTTGTTCTGCTTGAACCTAATTGCACCAAGCAGCCTTGTGGATTCTTCTCCCCCAATAGTTGATTTCTAATGTATGCTTTAACCTCTATTGGTTACCATTTAGAACAAACTGACTACATCTCTTAACTTTATTTCTCAGTTTATGATAATTTTCTAGGACCACCGAATAGATTGTCTTTTTAAGACCCAAAGGGAAGTTCCTACATAAATGGACCAAAATTACACCAGTAAGTAGAGAAAATTCTTCCCTAAGCAGTTAAGTTGGTAGAGGCATTTTTCTTAAATGCTAAATCACTGTTGTGTCAGACTCAAACTGTTCCCACAGGGTCACATGTTGAGCACTTGGTCCCCAGCTGGTGGCTCTGTCTGGGAAGGTTGTGGGACTTCTGGAGGTGGAGTTTACCTGGAGGAAGTGTGTTGCTGGGGAACCCACCCACCTTGAAATTTGCAGCCAGGCCCTGCTCCTTGTCCCTCTGGGCCCTCGGAGACCTGGGATGTCACATTCATACTCCTATCACCACAACTGTGAGCTGTTTCTGCCCCCATGCATTCCTGGCCATGATGAACTGTACCCTCAAGCCAAGAGCCAAATACCCCAACCTCTTGCTTAAGTTCCTCCTTGTCAAGAATGTGGCCAAGATGATGAGGAAAGAAATGAAAACAGTTATTAAAATGGAATTGTGTGCCTATAGATCTCATCCTCCTGGAATGCACACACGTATTCCTGAAACAACCTGTTTGTACCTCATGTTCTCAGTGTTGTTTTACTTAGTTGGGCACAAGTTTTCTGCCTTTAAAACCCCAAATGTCAAATATTTGGCTAGTTTTCCTAGTGTTTGCAACTGTTTATTGGTAGTCATAAGAATATCTTAGTTTAATGAAAATTTTTATTAACAGTTTTTTTGTAAAACTGCATTCCAAATTCTATAAGACAATGAAAGTGACAATTACGGTGATATGCAAAGTATTTCTGTTACAACCGCACTTGGTAAGATCCACACCCCACGCTGCCAGTCTCTGTCTTTTTCCTGTGATACTGGGGGGGGGGTCAAACTCACTTATCACATGCTAGGCAAAGAGCTTCACCACCAGCCCTTGAGATTTTGAAGCAGTGCCTAGCAGTGCATCCTAGGCCGTCCTGCGCCAGTGCTCAGAGCACTGGGGTTATACAGCCACAATACAATTCTGCTGTGTTCTTTTCTTCCCTTGTCCCTGTCCCTCTTGGAACACCTTCACAGCAGAGAGGGTGAGCTATGTCTACACAGCAGAAACCAGATCCCACCACATCACCACCTACCACTCTGACTGAATGGAGAACTAAGACCCATGAGACCCACGCAACTGTGTGACTAGAGACACAGCTTCTGCTGACCCAGAAGTGGGCAGATTTTTAATTTTTGATCCACCAGGAGGTGATGGAGCATGCCTTTAATCCCAGCACTTGGGAAGCAGAGGCAAATCTCTGTGAGTTCAAGGTCAGCCTGGTCTCCAAACCTACACAGAAAAACAAAAACAAAAACAAAAAAGTTTCATCCTTTGAGCCCCTTCTTACTCTTCCATCACATCAGGTTAAGGGGAGGATGAATGTCCAACCCAGAAATCATGCTGGGAAATAGATACCCCTTCTGATCAGCTTTGGGGGGGCCCAGTGCCTAGAACTTGCCCTGGATCAGTCTTTCCCTCATCTCCTCTATTTTAGGTGCATTTAAATAGAAATGAGGGAGGCCAAATATCTAGACTTCTTGACTTACTATGGCTTCCATTCATTGTCTGTGTAGGCTGGTGATGAAGTTCAATGCCCCTTGCGAATGTTAGGGCTTATTCCAGTCTGTAGGAATTAAGACCTTGGCTGAGAATGCACTCTTCTGCCCGAGCTGCCCTCAGGGTAGGCTGCTGTAACCTCAGGAAAAGAAAAACAGGCTTACTGAGGCAAGGAGAGCCTTTGTTCTCAGCAACCTTGGGTTGGGCCCCCTGTAGTCGCCCTAATCAGTCCTTGGAACCTGAGATGACAAACCACCCCTTTTGCTTCCCCCTCCTCCATCTGGTGCTGGGGTATATAAGCCAGCCCCCCAGAGTAAAAGAGGATGAATAAAGAGCCTTCTTAATATCAAGTAAGAGTCCAGTGTTTTCAACCTCGACACCCTCCACAGTTTCTCGGACCCCCCTCCCCTGCTGTGCAGGAACAGCACCAGTCAAGCTATTTCAGCAGTGACTTTACTTAATGGGGTTTGTCCATTTATTCTTGGTGTCTCTCAGTTGGTGCTATTGAGCCTGCCATACACATGTCTCACTGTCAGCACCCTGCCTCCTCCTTCCCATTGCACTCATTCATTCATTGCAGTCAGCACCCAAGAACGTAGTCCCACTCTCATCCTTCAGCAGCCAAGTCAACGGGGCATGAGAATCCACATTCCAGTTTTAAAAATGACAAATGAAGGGCAACACGGCCCTTGGACCTTAAGATGCTGTCTCTACCTCCATTTGCATCTCGTGGGGGCTAAACAACAAGATCATCTGGGAAACAAGTCTCCACCATGGGGATGGGAATATTGGTCTCTTCTTCTTGGAGGCAGAAGAAACTGCAGTGTTTTCCTTTCCGTGGCTCTGGAGTGGAAGTGGCCCTACTTTCCCTCTCATTCCTGTTGGTGGCAGGTGCAGCAGAGATAGAAGGAACAATTCAGCTATGTTAGCCTGGGAGGATGTGCTTGGTTCCAGGGCATGGCAGATCTTGGATTTTAAAATGTGGGGTACTTTGTGGGTTTTAGCTTTAGTTTGAGATTCTAGATGCGGCTCAAGGGCAACAATGGAAGTGTTATGTTTGTTGCTTGAGTTAGGGTAAGAGCTTAAACTCTGCAGCTCTAACCAACCAGATTTGAACACTTGTCCTCAATGGGCAAAATAAACAGAAAAAGTATTGGAGAGAAACAGGAAAAGATTTATCCAGTGTGGACACATTGGGAAGAGATACATAGAGACTTGGTTACATCCCCCAGTCCATCTTCAGGTTCTAGATTAGAGTAAGGTTTAAACAAAAGGCAAGAAATATGTATAACTAATCAGTCTGGGTGAGGTTTGTTGTTTTAACAGCTGATCATGAAAGGAAGGGGTGTTTCTAAAAATAGATTTATTTGCTGGGCAGTGGTGGCACACTCCTTTAATCTCAGCACTGGGGAGGCAGGGGCAGGCAGATCTCTGTGACTTTGAGGCCAGCCTGGTCTACAGAGTTCCAGGACAGCTAGGTCTGTCTGTTACACAGGAAAACCTGGTCTCAAACAAACACCCCCTCCAAAACAAAGAAATAACAAACAAAAGTATGCTCATTCCTGACAGGACAGTCACACCTCCTGCCTGCTCAAGGGTTCCATTGCTTCAGAACTGGGCTCTACTACTGTCTATTGAGACGCACTTTTCTCATCTGTGAAACAGTCACTGGTGACTGTTCCAGGGTCATTTCAATCATGAGATGGATAGATGGATGTGACCTGGCATCCACGCCTGAGGTGCCAGTCACTATTAATTTTCTTCTCCACCCTAGTCCTTCACTCCAAACCCACCTTGGCTTACTCACAATCACCGCTGGGTGTGTGTGCATAGATATAACTGTGTGTGTGCATGTGTGCAAGGAAACCTAGGTTTAGGATACTTCCCCTCCTTTGGATCCATGCATTCTGTTACTGCTGCAACAAACACAGTTTAGACGAAATCTTCAGCATTAGTAACAACAGTCCTACATTCTCAGATGACTCATCAAGTTGCGAGCTGTCCTGGCCACCAGGTACGGGCTCCACTTCCTGAGATGTACAGTGTAGGTGTACAGTTACCAGAAACCCTCCCCAGCCTAGTCATAACAGTCTCCATTGCTCCAAAAATGACTAGGATGAAAGAAAAGAAAGACCGAAACAAAGAAATGTGATTGTTTTTATGTTTTGCCATCAAGAACACCCTTTGAATTAAAAAGAAATCGTTCAAATGAGAACAAACAAATTTGAATAAAAATAAAAGTTTTGATGATTTCTAAACTGAACTAGGTTTAGATAAAAATCTATGAAGCAGAATATTTACCCTCAAAATTGTCATCTATGCATGCATATTCATCTCTCGAGTTTTCACATCTTCGAAGAAGGCAGACTTTTTTTTTTTTAATGACCTGAATACACTCAGAGCTCTTTGAGTTATATAAAATCTATGGTTATAGAAAAAAAATAGTTCAATTTTTCATTCAGTGAACACACAGAAGAATAATTGTGTAGTTAAAGCATTTCTGACCTTCTGTTTCAGTGCCTTAAAGTCTAGAGACTAAAGTCTAGTAGAGAAGAAATGAAATCACACACACACACACACACACACACACACACACACACACACACACACACACACAACACACACACTACTTTCAGTTTCTTCCTCTGAGCCTGTCTCAGCATCATCATCAATTTTTAACACAACTGTAAAGCAGCTTCACTGGGCAGCAGTCCCCAGCTTGTCTGAGTACAGCATGCAGAACTCACACTGCTGTGAGCTTCACTTAGAGCTAGACAGAGAGGGCAACAGAAGCCAGAGACTCACTGAGACCGGGTCTCCAAGACTCAGGGAAACTGCCTGGAGTGATGAGTCTTGACCATACGTGCCTAAGTTGGCCCTCAGTGAAGGAACCTCAAAAACAGCCTGCATGAGATTATATACCAAGGCCAAGGAACTGGCTGGGCTGAGGCATCAGAGAAAGCAGTGGGGAGGGCAGAAAGAGCTGGGATGTTCCATCCACCATCTCCCTGTCCCCAGATTTGAGTATCCTGAGCACACTCTGTTAATCTCAAGAACACCTCCAGAAAGAGACTGGGCCAGCCTGAGACCATGACTAGCACAGTCCTGCACCCACTACCATGACTAACTATCTCCATGGTTACAAACAATCTCACAAAGATCTGCTGTATTTGCTCTCCAAGAATTAAGGGGTCTTCCTCCAATTTTTCCATCTGTAGGATCTGCAGAATATTTTCCTGGCTCATCATATTAACTTATCAGTAAACAAGAAGGCCTCCATGACTTCTACTAAGTTTCTGCTTCCCTACACATACACAATTGTATACACACAAACATCCTGTCTCTGGGTTTCTATTGCTTGTGGTGAAACAACACAAAAGCAACTTTGGGAGGAAAAGGTTTATTCCACTCACATTTCCATATCAGAGTTCATCATCGAAAGCAGATAGGGCAGGAATTCAAGCAGAGCAGGAACTTGGAGGTGGGAGCCGGTACAGAGGCCTTGGAAGGATGCTGCTGACTGACTTGTTCCTTATGGCTTGCTCAGCCCTCTCTCTTATAGAATCCAGGACCACCAGCGCAGGGATGGCACCACCCACCATGGGCTGGGCCCTCCTACATCCATCACTAAGAAAATGCTCTAGCCCAATCTTGTGCAGGCATTTTCTCACTTGATGCTTTCTCCTCTCAGAAGACTATAGCTGGGTCAAATTGACATAAAACTAGTCAGACCACAACCTAAAAGTATCTAAGGAGAGGTAGAATTTTTTTTTTGTTATTAAGAGGTGAATAAGAAGAAGCAAGCCTCTCTCATAATTATGCCTAATTTAAGCCTGTACAAAGGGCTGTTGCAGCTCTGGCAGGCCACCATGCATAGACACAGTCAGTGAACAGGATAACAGCATGTAGGAACTCATGGTCTTGTCAATCACTGAGTCTAATCTCTCAGTTTACCAAGGGATTGTGGTTCTCTGTATCAGCACAACTTTCTCAAGGTGGCTGATGGGAGGGGATCAGCCTCATCAACTGTGTTTCTAGGTGGCTTGCTGCCATCTCTGAACTGCTTAATAACTCAGGAAAGGAAGAAGTATTTCCATATGCAGTAAGCTGTGGGATGGGGACAATGGACAGTCCCCTCCATTGGCTTGCAACTCCATTAGCATTCCTTAAGTGTGTATGTGTGTGTGTGTGTGTGTGTGTGTGTGTGTGTATGTGTGTGTGTGTGTGTGAGAGAGAGAGAGAGAGAGAGCGAGAAAGACAGAGATAGAGAGACAGAGACAGAGAAAGACAGAGACAGAGACACAGAGAGAAAGAGAGAGACAGAGACAGAGAGAGAAAGACACACACACAGAGAGAGAGAGAGAGTGCTGACACAGAGGGCAGAGGGAGTTAACTCTCTGACATTCTCATTTTTATATTTGTTCAAGAATAATAATTTTATAAATTATTTTAAAATTACCTGCAGCTTCCTGATGTCAACGCAAATGCAGAGAATTGACCCTGGCAAAGCTGAGACTGCCTGTAAGTGTTACTGTTTCTAGGTGCAACATACTCATTTCCTTCCTTCCTTCCTTCCTTCCTTCCTTCCTTCCTTCCTTCTTTCCTTCCTTCTTTCCTTCCTTCTTTCCTTCCTTCTTTCCTCCCTCCCTCCCTCCCTCCCTCCCTCCCTCCCTCCCTCCCTCCCTCCCTCCCTCCC
The DNA here is from genome assembly GCA_030556225.1 of Cricetiscus sungorus. Classification (NCBI taxonomy): domain Eukaryota; kingdom Metazoa; phylum Chordata; class Mammalia; order Rodentia; family Cricetidae; genus Cricetiscus; species Cricetiscus sungorus. Next base: position 60,096,987 of record JANBXA010000730.1, on the reverse strand, counting down.
TCCCTCCCTCTCTCCCTCCCTCCCTGCCTCATTCCTTCCATCCCTCCTCTTTGTTCGCTTTTGGACAGTCTTGCCCTGCAGGTCTTTGGGGGTGTGGGGCAGCCTCCCAAGGGCTAGGATTACAATCATGCTGCCACAGCCAGTTCTACCGAGTTTATCTCATAGTGGTCTGCAGATCTGCTAACATTGCATCGCTATAGAGTCGTCTGCTGTCTGTGAAGTGGGACTCTGTGTGTAAGATGAGCACTGAAGTGAATCAGGAGGCTGTGCCTGAGGAAGGTGCCTCTTTGACTTTATAGAGGCAAACCTGAGTGAAAGGTAATCATGATGTAGCAGATGGCACCCGAAGATTGCCCAAAGGTTGCCCCAGGGCATCTACAAGACCTCACTGTTAGTTCTTCCCATGTGTCTGCCTTCTCATATTCCCCTGCCTTTGGGAGCCTAAAGCCATTTTCCTTTGTCCTTATTATCTCTACAAATTTGTGTGCCAGAGGGTTTTTACACTTTAGTAAGATTTTTTACGTGTATGTGTGTGTTTATTTTGTATGCTATACATATGTGGGTGCCTGCAGAGACCAGAGGAGGTCAGATTCCTGGAGCTGAAGTTCCAGGCAGTTGTAAGCTACCTGGTGAGGATGCTGGGTACCAACTCAGGTTCTCCAAAGAGCAGAAAACACTGTTAACTGCTGAGCCGGCTCTCTAACCCTTGTCAGCCAGAGTGCCTGCCAAGCCACTGCCTTATAAGCTCCTTTACTGATCAGTCTCCCATACAGAGTGCGCTGTATGGGGTCAAGAAACTACATTGCTTTTTTTTTCTAATTCTTTTGTTATAGTGATCTGCACCAATTATGGATTTATAAGACTTAAGGAAAAATTATATTTCTTCACAACAAAGTATACTCTTTTTGAGGTATATTAATGAAAAAGAAACGCTAAGGCACAGAGGGTGAGAAAAAGATTATTTGCTAGTGATCATTTTGAACTCTTCACACAGCATTTCCCCTTAGTAGCAGCAGATGTATATCAAGACCAAATCCTACTTATAGACACTGTGTTTTCAACAAATATCCAAATTTGGAGATTTTATAAATCTTGTAAGGATTAAGTGAGTTACTATTTTGCTGTCTTAAAACATTACAAATCGTGAAAAATTCAGAATCCCGATAAATTGCTTTTGATTCTGACAGGGAACATGGAACATGCTGTTTGAACTTCACTGTCAATTTTTAAACTATTATTATAAAATAAAATTATATTACTTGAAAGTTGTGTTGTATTTCAAACTGATGCCTGGCAGTTATTTTCTGTCAAGGCAATGTTTTGATTTGACCCTGGCTTAATTGGTCTTTGGGAAGAAGCATGCATCACTACCTAAACAATTGCCTGAAGGATTATGGCCCAGAGGAGGGAAGAGAATAAGCAGGCCTCTTCCCACAGAGAGCAGAGTGGGAGAAGGGGACAGGAAGGGCGTCTGCAATCTTTAGAGACCCCATCAATCAGATTAAACCTGGATCACTATCTATTGCTGTCTTAAAACCGCTTGAGAATTTGGTGGCTTCACACAACGCCCATTTTACCTGTTCACAGTTCTGTGGATCTATAGTCTGCCATGGGCCCTCCTGGCAGCCCTGCTGCTGGTTTTATCTGGGTTATACCTGTGCCTACAATCACCTGCAGAAAAGAAAAGCTGTAGGGCTGCTATATGCAGAGAAGTTCAGAAGTTGCAGCCCAATCACCTGCACAGAGCTCTGCTGGGGAAGTATGTGGCAATGTAAGCCAGAAGGAGAAAAGGTTCCTTTACTGGAATCAGGTTATCAAAGCCCTAGGCAGAGAGGAATTAGAATTACTGCTACAACCTCTGTGAGCCATCTTGCACAAAGTCCTTTTCCTCTCTAGGACAGAGGGACAAAAGCCATGCAAAGGGTCTCTCTTCTCTGCATCCTCACTAGTTTTCTAGCTGTATCTTCTAATTCCTAAAAATCATAAACAGTGCATTGAATCGAGATCCTAGATTATACATGGCACAACTATGCATATATACAGCATAATTCCAGAATTTTTAAATATATTTGTTATAGTTTGTATCTTAAATGTCTCCCAAAGACACATGTTTAATGGGCAGGGGGAGGAACCTCACACAGGTGGGTTGTGGGAACTTGGGTCACTGGGACATGCCCTTGAAGAGAGTTAGGACTCTGGCTCCCTTGTTGCCTGGACTCGGTGATATAAACAACCTTCCTTTGTTGTGTGCTCCTGTTCTGATGCATTGCACTGCCAACAGCCCAAAGCAGTGGGAAACTCTGTGGAATGAATCCTCAGAAACTGTGCACCAAAAGGAACCATTCCTCTTTACAAGTTGCTTGTGTGTATGTGTGCATGTTTGAACGAGTGGATGTTCATGTGGGTACACGTGTGTGGACATCAGGGGCCAACTCCCTGGGTGTTGTTTCCTGGGAGCCCCTCAAACTATGAGCCAACAAACCTCTCCTCCTTGAAGTTGCTTCTGTGAGGTATTTGTTCACAAAGTGGTGAAATGTAATGGGAAAACAGTACAATGAAATCAGTACCACGACAAAACGGACCACATAGTTCAGAGACCTCCTGAGCTGGCTTGTGGCAGGAATGTGAGGGGGCTGAATTAGAGAAGCCTGAGAGTGCTACAGCTTCCACTGAATGGGCCATGCTGGTGGGAGTTTGTAAAGCCAGAGAGCTGACAGAAATGAGGGCAGGAAAAATGCCGTGGGGCATTCTGGGAAAAAAAATCTACCTGTTTTTAGCTGTGTCCTAACACTGCATGAAGATGAATTTAAAGGTGCCGAGCTAAGGCACCAGGCAAAGTGTTCTATGTTTCTGGCATAAAATTGTCTAATCTCTGCCCTAATCTGGTCATCAGAAACACTGTCCTAATCTAAGACAAAATAATAGTAATAGCAGTAACATGTACCTAATCCCTCTTAGGTAGGTCCTACTATTCTACCAGGAGGAACTGGAAGCAAAGAGAGACTAACAACCTTACTTTCCCAGTATGACACATGGTACATTATAATGTCATGGACTCATCACGTGGCACTGTGCCTTGTGCCAAATAAAGCTGTGGAGAGATTGCTACTTCCATTATCCTTCAAGTTATTAGGTATTCATTCATGAAGGCATATCAAAATAATTGAAAAATGTTGAGAGATAAATTAAAATGAGTGCAACACAGCAAAAATTAAAACAAAAATCTAGTGTAATTGTCTTTGATATGCCACATCCCTGCTTCAAAATCTGTTATGTTTTCCTGTCCTACACCTAAGTGACTGATCAAACAAATCAACAAAGTGAGGAATCATAAAACATGTTGTATGAACACCCAAAGGCATGTATTTGGCTGCAATGCATGTGCTTGGAGCCTCAGCCTACTCTGAGGCAGCCAGCAGCGGTGTCTGGGATTGAGAGGTGTCTAACCACACTCAGGCTGCACCATCCTATTATCAGAAGCTTCCTTTCTTTAAAGTGGCTAAAACATTAAAGGTTTTGTCTTCTTGTGAAGAAACCTAAGCTCAGAAACTTCCTGGAGCTTTGCATACTTTATCTCCCCACTTCCACTGTGTGTGTGTGTGTGTGTGTGTGTGTGTATGCTTGTTTATGTATGCTTGTGTGTATGTTTATATATGTATGTTTGTATGTGTGTATATGTTGTTTGTTATGTTTCTGTGTGTATGTATGTTTGTGTGTATGTGTGTGTATGTTTGTTTGTGTGTATGTTTATGTGTGTATATGTGTGTTTGTATGTGTGTTTGTATATGTGTGTGTGTGTTTGTGTGTGTGTGTGTGTGTGTAGGTCAGAGGTCAACCTTGATGATGGATGGCCATCTCCTTTGAACGTAGTCTTTTGCTGGAACTCAGACCTTACCCACTAGGCTAAGCTAGCCGGCTGGTGATCCCAGGACTGCCCCTGCCCCATCAGGCTGGGATTTTGAATGTGCACTGCCATGCTAGCTTTTTACAAGGGTGCTAAGGATCAAACTCAAGTCTTCCCTGAACTCAAAGGTAAGAGCAGAAATGGTGGATGCTGAGCTCAGACACAGGAGACATCAGTGAGCAAATTCCTCTAAGGGAAAGACAAGCATGGACTACCTAAGGAGCTCACTGATTGTATATCTGTCAAGGATGGATGAGCTTTTGTCAAAATCCTGTGGTCATCTCCATACATGCAAAAAAGGCCAACTTACCTTCACGATAAAAGTTCAGACAAAACCAGGAATAGAAGGAGCATAACTTAACATAATGAAGGCTGTATATAACAAACATGCAGCTAACACTAATAGTAACAGAGAGAACTGAAAGCACTTCCTCTAAAATCAGGAAGGAGACAGTGATGTCTACTTCTCCACCTTTATTCAACATAATAGAAGCTCCTTGATTAAGTCTATTAATTACTGTACTTCCAACAGAGGGCATTATGGGGCCAGTACCTAGGAGAGACCCCCAGATGCTTGTGGAACTGAATACCCTTGAGCCCCAGCCACTCTGAGTATCTGTCATCTCTACCTCCAACTTCATGGAGGAGAGTAAGCATGGACAGGACAGACACAGCTCCACTCTTCTCACCTTCTTACACACCCATGCTCTTTATAGACAACCTGTCTCAAAAGTTCTACCTCTCTTGGGGGTGAATGCAACCGCTCATCCTTTGTAGACAAAGTAAAAGGATAAATTAAACCAAACATAAAACCCATTCTGATAAATTTAATTTCATAGTGGAATATGTGAAGCTTTGGGTAAGAACTAACTTTAATGTCCTCTCCAATGGAAGAAAACAGGGGAAGAAGAGAGGGTAGAGAAGGGAAGGAAACAGTGAAAGCAGTAGAAGATGGAGACAGGGAAAATGATGAAAATGAACAATACGTCTTCAAGAAAAATCTAAAACCAAAAGCAGCATTTCTCCATGATGAATCAGGGTTAGTCAAGCCCTTTTCTAGTAAAATTATGTCCTGTAGAAAGAAAAGCAACCACAAAGTTCCCCCCCCCTCTCATTCTCTCTTGCTCTTGTCACCTTACAATTTGTACATAGGCGATTACAACCTTATTTAAACTTTCAGAAGTGGATCTTCTCCCATGGGGAGCTTTCTTAGTAGTGGAAGTGAATCACTCCTTCAACTTTTCAAGCCCGCCTCGACATTTGGCATCTAACGAATTGGCTAAAACTGGCTATTAATGAATGCTGCTGAGAGTCATAGCAAGATAAATATTTTCCATGGATTTGTGTGATGTTTGAATGGAACAGAAAGGGATACTGTCTACTATGACACATAAAACATCCTTAATTTAGAGTCATAAGATCAAGACCTCAGTCCAAGGCAGAGCCACCAAGTCATCTCAACAAAAGCTGTTTACTGTCTGTGACTCTCAGCCATCAACTCATCCACAGTGACAACTGTTTCAGTGAACAGGAGAGAGTATTTTATGAGCAGTCGTCAAGCATTGAGGCTGTATTTGCATGGGTGGGACTTAGGGAGGCATGTCAGCCACAGAATTCATAGAGAGTTTGTCGCTGGGGTGGGGGCTGGGAGATGGGGGGTGGGGGGTGGGAGGAGGCACAAGAGAGTCAAGAGAACTCACAAGGGTCTTGTCCAGGAGACCTCAGGAGGAAGAACAGTAGTACAGTAGTGTCCCTTTGGGCAAACAGGAAAGCCTAGGAATCAGGTCAGCTCTTGGGAAGGGCATAGGAGGAAAGTACAAGTGAAAACTCACTGCATAGCCTTGAGGTCAGTTCAGACCCTTTGGCAGCAGATGGCTGGTAAGACTACAGGAGCTGTCTCTGAACAGCAGGGGAGGGAGCTCTGGTTTGCATACCCAGATCTCCTAGGTGGTTTGCTTGGAAGGAGCCCCAGCTCTTCATGGAAGAGATAGCTCTTGCTATCAAGAAACACTCAGCGCTCAAGAGGCAGGCAGGTGGATCTCTGGAGTTTAAGGCCAGCCTGCTCTACATACAGTGAGCTCCAGGACAGCCAGGGTTATGTGCTATCTGTCTAAAACAAGCAAGCAAGCACACAAACAAACAAATACAAAATGTGAATAAAAGTACAGTTTCCCTGAATTGTGGGAAGAATAAATGTGCGCAAAGGACCTAGTACAGTGCTTGGTGTGTAGCAAACAGTGAGCAGCTGTCACTGGGCTCTGTCACCACTATTACAAAGTTGGTGGACATGGGGAAGCTAAAGTCATGAACAAAGGGGACTGGGTTACTTCTGAATTACTCTAGAGAGGATTAGAATTTCTCTGGATATGAGGAACATAGTCATAGGCTGCTTTAATTCCTGGGTTCTCTTCTGCTGGACCTCCTGAACTGTGGTGGGAGTGGGCGAGGAAGTGCAGATATGAGGCTGGCACAGCTGGGGCATCCAGCCTCCTCCCAAGCTCAAGGGCATCCCCAGTACACATTAAATTAGATATTTCTGTTAAAGAATTGTATCTGCATGCACATATGTTTTAATGTGTTTTACCAGAAATACTAGCAAAGGGGGCTAAATGGTCCTCCCAAAGACTGGGCAAGAGCTTGGCACTCAGGTCTCTTCCTGAGTCCTTCCTGGTGCTATCCTCACTCCTCTCTCCTACCTGAGCAGGCAGGTACAAGACCTGGGGGGCTTGAACCAGCTGGGTTGTCACCCTCAGAGTCTCCACATTTGTCCTCACACCACACAGCTTTCTGTGACACCCCTTAATGAAGCATCCATGTTTCCTAAATCCCCCTATTTGGAGACAAAGTTAATTCTGAATAGTGCTTTGGAGTAAAATTGTCCTCTTGGGAAGACTGAGCTGAGTTTTTGGAGTGGTATTTTTGTGAGTACTCACTGTTGGCTCCCAGTCACACTTGTCAGAGTTCTGAATGTGGTGACTGGCACAGAGTAGATGAGCCACTGTTCTATGGCTGCAGGTCACTCTTCCCTCCCTATAGGAGAGAGAACAAACGGAAACCAAGCATACATTTGTGATTCAGATATTAAAGGCAGAAAACATCTAATCTTACTGGGTGGTGGACACTCTCATAGGACATGATCTTCTCTGTCTCATTGATAGGCAGATCTATCTCATATACTCATTAGCATATCTGTGTCATATTTTCATTAGCATGTCTGTCTTATATACACATTAGCATACAGCCTACGTCCTGTTCATTAAGTTGGATTGTTTTTCATTTGAAAGAATCATCCAAACTTAACTTGATATTGATATCCACTGTAGTGTTGATAATCTCTCCAGTTCTTTGTGTTTTAAAAATGCAACTAGTCAGAAAAAAATTCTAGTTAAATCAGTAACACATGTCTTTTTTAAAAGTGAAAATGTTCAATTTATATCTTATTGTTTTTTATTATTTCTCATTTCAATACTACAATTCATTGGAAACAATCATTTAAGCATTCTGTCATTTCAAAATATATTCATCTTTAATTAGAAATATTTCCAGTTAACTAGAATTAGGTCATGCCAAACTTTCCAAAACATTACACTTGAAGTTTTGGTTGACAGTTGACATCCCCCAAAACATTAATATACATAGTGAAGAATAGTCCTGATCAATACTTTTAGTCATTTTTATTTAGAAAAGAAAACCTCCCACAGTTACTGGAGGTCCTGATGGGCCCTAGAGGTTCACAAAATAATTGCTTTCAGAGAGAAATGTTCAAGGAATGTGTGAGTCGTTTTCCAGGCAATCACCCACTCCTTTCTCTGATGGTTAGCCGGTTTACAATTTCACAAGTGAAAACATCACTTTTTCTTATTGTTACAGAACCTGGATTGTGAGCAGCAAGCCTCAGGGCAGAAGAGAATTGTAAGTCAAGAGTAAGGTGCCAGAAACCATCCGGCCACTTTCATTCACTGACTTCCCACTTGCTCATCGAGGTGGTGTGTGCTCCCAGACAGCCACCTGCGCAACTTTCCACTGCGTGGAATCCCATCTCCATAATCAAAACGAAACAAAAGGTAGTGTTGAGCTCCTTGGACCTTAAAAGATTTCCTTCCTGATACATTACCTTGTTAACCCATTGCATCACTCAAAAAACCAAATACCCCAGCTCAGCACACAGGAAATGTAAGAAAAAGAGGAAATTGAAAATTCAGTGTTATACACATGTGCACCACAGAGAGAGAGAGAGAGAGAGAGAGAGAGAGAGAGAGAGAGAGAGAGAGAGAGAGAGAGAGAGAGAGAGAGAGAACATAGAAGAGTCTGTCATTTATTAAGTCATGTCCAAAGATATTTAGTATATTTTAAATTATAAACCTTTACAATTTTCTAATTTTCCAAAGGAAGTAACAAATTATGGTTCAGTCCCGAATTGGTAGAATTATGTAACAGAGGTCTACACTTACATGCACAGAACTTTCAGCTGGCTTAGTTCTCCATTACAGATGCCATCTTCCTGTGAGCCCGGGTTATGCTGGAACAAGGGAGGTTTGGACACATCGGTGAATGATAAACCACTAACACAGTATCCCTGTGGCTTAACTCTCAGTCTGTTTAAATATGTGACAAATGACAGCCCCATTTGGTTCTGACAGTTGCTTTGGTAAATTCAGTCTTTGGTACGTGCTCATCCTTTAGGATTTCTCTTTTCTGGGTGATGATAGGAGGCACTTTTCTGCGCTCTGAGGTACCACGATGGAGAGATGGGCACCCTGGTGTCAGAGTGTCCTCTGAGACTGGGCTGTCTGGGTGAGTGCCTGTTCTGAGGTCTGAGGCTGGGGTATTTGGTCTGGACTCTCTCAGCTTGGTGTGATCTCAATTGTGGCTTGGCCAGCAACGTTTGATTTCAACCTGGCTTCAGAGTCCTGTTGGACAGCCAGCATCATCAGCTGCCTTCTATAGCTCTTTTTGCCAGCTTGGATTTCTGAACTTCGTGCTGCTAGTCCAGCAGGGGCTGGAAGCCACGAGGACAGTGTGAGGTTCGGGGGAGCCAGAAGCTCTTTTCTTTCTGGGTCTCCTCCGGGTTGGCCTCGCTCCCTGGACCCAGTTCTGTTCACATTCCTTTCCATCTTTGGCAGTTTATGCTGCGTCGTCCCTTTTCTCAAAACACGCACGTCTCAAGAGAAGGCTCTTCACTGTTCACTGTTTTGTTTACAAGTAGCAGGTTTTCCTGCCTTAGCCAAACAATCCTCTTTTTACTCTTTTTCAGAAACAGAACAATTAATTTACTATCTGCGCCTGCCCCTCTGCACCTGAATTCCTAATCCTTTCTATTCTCTTGCCCAATATCATTTCAAGAGCTTCTTGGGGGGGGCAATAAAGGAATCACATTTTATTTTGAAAATTAGCAAATCTTAAAGTTGGACCCCTCTCCACACATGGCTTGGGTTCACTCCAATACTTTTGTAGTAGCTCTGGGGAGGGTTTGAAATTTTACCATCTGATGGAATTGTTTTTCACTGTGTTTTATGGGATTGCTTTCCTTTCATTTCCTGTTTGGATGTCCTGAAATAACCTCTGACCTAGATTTAGCATCCCTCACTTGACTTTGCCATAGATTTCTTATAACTGAGAAGGCTTCAGAAGGCTCCGCACCACACTCTACATTTGGGAGGTGTGCTCAGAACTCAATGTTAAAGTGAGACTAAACGGGTTCTTTAGAACTCAGTAGATTATGGTGAGTCCCCAAGGCTCTGCTCACAATTTCCTTCAAAAAGAAAAGAAAAGAAAAAAAAAAGCCCAAAGCTGTCAAAACAAAACTGCCAATTGATTACTTCTATAACCTTTAAATTCAGGGAATTTTTATAAAAAGAGTCCCGTGAACTTCCTGGAATTATATGTGATATATTACATCTACATTAAAAGCTTTTTACATTTATTTACATGCCATAGTATGTGTGTGGCAGTCAAGGGACAATTTGTCAGAGTCAGTTTTCTTTTTCCACCATACAGGTCTTAGAGATGGAATTTGGCTTTTCACTGGCAACAAACACCTTAATTCACTGAGCCATCTTGATGGGTCTATATATAGATATACATTTTTATGGGAGAAAAATGCATAGTTTTTATCAACTTATCAAACATGGGATTTTTGATTTACAAAAGAAAAAAACCTGATTTTCTTCTATATTTTCTACTCAATTACTGAGTAGCAAATTATTTTATCAAGGTAGATATACATAGAAAATTTGTCTTTACAATAAAAAATAAAAATGGTCCTTATGGCTGGGAAATAGCTTAATTGGTAAAGTATTTGTCTTGTACATACGAAGATCTTGTTTTGAGCTTGAGAACACACTTGAAAAATAAAAAAATAAAATCCAGGCATAATTCCAGCTGTAACATGGAGACAGCAGATCTAAGGGGTTACCTGTAGCGCTCTCTCTCTCTCTCTCTCTCTCTCTCTCTCTCTCTCTCTCTCTCTCTCTCTGTCTGTCTCTCTCTGTCTCTGTCTCTGTCTCTGTCTCTGTCTCTCTCTCTCTCTCTCTCTCTCTCTCTCTCTCTCTCTCTCTCTCTCTCTCTCTCTCTCTCTCTCTCTCGCTCGGCCTGCCCTCTCTACTTAAGCCAAACCCAAGGATTTGCATCCTCTTGCATGTCTGGCGCATTTTCAAATTCGTGTTTGCATATTACTGTACTGTTTGGAGCCCTCTCTAGGCAAACTCATGCCTCTCCTCATGCTGTTTCTTCTTCCCTTTGTGGAGCCGGTAGTTGTCATTGCAGTGTGTGGCAGCAAACACACTGGATTACAGCTGTTCACACTTATGTGCTCATCTGCTGCTCGAAGTGACTAGCTAAACAAACACACCCATCTCACCGGCCCAGAGCTGGACATTGTGATGGAAACATAGCGATACCATGCAGATGTCGGGGAAATGCTATAGAACTTGAGCCTAGCCAGTCTGGAATAGACTGTAACTATGCACCATGGAACTGAACTTGGGAAGAAATGTAGATGGATAACGGCTGCATAGTGAAACCAAATATTGGGAAACGATTTTGTTGTTATAAAAGTAAAAACCAAAAATATAAGGGAGATAGTAACATGAACTAGAAATGAGTCCTTTCCTAGGTCCCAAGAATCCATTTCTGCTCTTCTAAGACTGCAGTGAAAGATTTCCCCTATACCTTCCAAAATCCATGTCACATTAAAATACATATTTAAGTTTATGCAACTAGAAATAGGTATATTGTAAATGTGTTTATATATAGAGTATAAGACTAAACAAAAGAATAAGACTAGTACCATACCAAACACTAAACAACTTTAAATAAAATATTATTTCTATGTGGTCTCCCTGTGCATATATACACACATATGTATGTATCATATCTATCTATATCTACCTACCTATCATCATCATCTATCACAATTATTCTTTCAGATACCCCCAAATGACCAGATGCTATGTCTCTTATATATCTGTATATATAAGTACCATAGAATTTGCATATAATTGCTATATAATTTGCATATAATTTATGTGCATCCTTTTGTGGTCAAAACCATCTCCGGACTATTAATACAAGTTGTACCATCTTATATTGCATTGAGCTATACATAAGGGATAAGACAAGAAGTTCAACAGTGAAAAGTGCATGTTGCTCCTGTAGAGGATCCGATTTCAGTTCCCATCACCCCTCAGTCAGCTCACAACTGCCTCTAAGTCCAGCTCCAGAAACTTTGATGCTATCTTCTGGGCTCTGTGAGCATGTACACAGTTGGTATATATTCACACAGTTATATACACTCAAATGAAAACATAAAAATCTTTAAAATCTGCATGAATTTAGTACATACTCAGTATTTGTTCAAATATTTTTGATTGGTGGTTTGTTGACTTCTTGGATGCAGAATCCATGCATAGATCACACATATATATGTTCAAACACATTATACATATATATATGTTCATACATAACCATCGTGTATATATGTGTTTGAATGTATGTATCTGTGTATATGTGTATGTGTGTGTTTGAATATATGTATTGCATACATATGTTTGTATGTGTGTGTGTTTATGAGTTTGTATGAGTGTGTGTGGTCAACTGTGGATATCTCACTGTACTTAATGCTGGGTGTTAGTGTTGGGGTATTTTGATCCAATCCATGCTAAAGCTGGTGAAGTGAGTCAGGCATCAGTCCTTGTGTGTGTAAAGATGACAGCTGGTTTATGAGTGGTATCCAGAGCTATTAAAGTTGGCTAAAATTATCTAGGCCCTGATGCAAAGTTTTCAAAGGAAACCTGGCCTCTCTGCCAGTGACGTCAGGTTACAATCAACATCTTGGTTATCTGCTGTCCCAACATAGACCCCACTGGCATCTTCTGAGCAGACCTGAAGCTGTAAGTGGTCCCTAACACAGTGAAAGAAATGCCTTTCACGTGGAACTCAACACCTAGAACCTCTCTCTTCTAGACACCATTTTGAAGTGCACCATTCATCTATGAGGCTTCGAATTTCCTCTTTTACTTGCAAACTGCTTTTGAACTGTCAGACTAAAGCAAGTCTCTTAGAGATTTCTGCACTTAGAGCTGGGGGGGAAGATAAGGTGGCTGTTTTATCTTCTGGTACACAGACACACAGTATGCATAATTATTGCTTTGCTGGAGAAGACATAGAACACTTGTAGGGAGTAGGGAGTATACAATGCAAAAACAAATAAGCAAGGGGACTGGGGCATGGTTCAGTAGGTTTGATGGAGAGAGAGACAGAGACAGAGACAGAGAGAATAAGAATAAAACAAGGGATCACAACAAAGGAAGGTGAGATGTAAGACTAAGGAATTCAACTCTAAAAATTAATTTTCAGTGCTGAGGCCTGAATCTAGAGCCTCATGTCTGCTGGGTAAGCACTGTGCCACTGAACTTCTAGAGAAAGGAGTCATTAAAATTTCCCTGTGCATCCAGTGTGTGTGTACGGAGTGGTAGTGTACAGGATTTTCAGTCCCTTGGGAAGAACTTTTTAATACAAAGTTTTCCAAGAGTGGAATGGGACACTGTGAGGTTCTGTGGTACTGGAAATATTTGAGTCAACCTAGACAGAGGAATGTCTAAGTGCCTTCCAAACTCTTTGCCATTTCTATGTGACTGGTCAGTATTGGACAGACTGTCCTGTGGTCTCCCTGTAGTGATGGGATTGTGTGGCATGGTGTGGTGTGGCATGGAGTGGCAGTAGCCAGCCACAGTACTTCCTGAGTACTTTCAGGATGGGAGACTGACTTAGGAATCTAGCATAATTTGAATTAATTTACTCTTACACAGTTGCAGGTGGCTCTTCAAGATCTAGAAGTTTGACATTTTCCAGCAACTATCATCGCTAGTACCATTGCATGCTCTGTGCTGGATACTGCACTAAAATCCCTCTACCTAGGAGATGTTTCTGCTTTAGAGGAAATATCCTTCAGAGCGATAAGGGCTCTCAGTATTCTTCCTTATTCTACATAAGGAAATCATAGGTGTAAGAGTGGCTAGCAAAGAATCTTCCGATTGGGAAGTGCATACGGTCGGTCAGACAATCCCCTCCAGGGCCATGAGGGGAACCCCATGTGTTTAGCCAGCAGGTAGGTGGGACCAAAGCTCCTGTCCCCTCCTGTCTGGAGGGGAAGGGAAGCAGCTCTGGCTGGGCTTAGCCTCTAAGGCATGGTGCTGCCCCTGACGAGTGTGCCTGACTGCTCCCTCCGTGGTATGCTAGGTTTTTCAATAATGGTAGAGATTTACTCTGATGCGATAAAGTAACCTCAAGATTCATGTCGCTTCGCCAGAAACAGGAAGTTATTCTAGAATTGTTGTTTCAGGTCAGAAAGAGACATCGGAGATTATATAATCAAGTCCTACATTGAATGGCGAAAAAAAACAAATGCCAGAAGCCCAGCGCAGACTCGTGACTTGCCAAGGTCATATGAGTTTTTAACGGAGCATTTCATTTGTGTAAATAAGCAGGTAGCGCACAACAATAACTGCTCATTGAAAGTCTGATAGTTTCTTTAGAAACAAAGACAAACATTGTGCCTCTTAAATGCTGTGGATCTGAAGGAGGGTGAGAGGCTTGCCCTCTGGGCTCTAGCGTTCTGGAGCATCAGAGAACTTTACTGGAACCCAGGTATTTATAGGACTGGACTTCAGCTTGTTCCTACCTCAACAAGGATGTCACCAGATGCGGGCCAGGAAACAATGTACCCTGTGCACCATTCATACTGGGGCCATGTTCTCTCCAAGAAACTTTGTTCCCAGGAGGTAACTTCCCAACCCTACAATTGCAAGCTCAGTGCTCTAACCCTGAGCTATATCAGCCACCAAGAAGAAATTCTTCCCCTATGGTCCACTGAACTACCCTCAAACCTCCTGGAGTACTGCAAAATCTAAACAAAAAAGTTGTGTTTTCAGTTTGTCTACTTTAAAACCAAACTTCACCCACGTGAAACTGGCTGGCATGCTTCAAATGGTGAAGGCTTCTAGGTGCTTTCTGAGCTGGTTCTGACTCACGTCTGAGCCACCTATTTATTCTGAGACAGGAGTACTCTCTTTTCAATGTAACCAATTGGTTCTTGCCATATCCCCATTGTTTCTCCATTACTACTTAAAGCCCTCGCCCCTCCTTCCCACCTCTGCCTGCAACAACTCCTGGAATGAAGATAGAATCTTGAAAACATTTATTTGGAGGACTGTTTAATGTAGCATTCAGATTTTTGAGGTTCAGAAATCTGATAAAAGGTAACATCATGTCAAGTACTATGATGTACTCAGATTTCTTAAACTTTTCATAGGGACATTGGCTTTCTGCTGGGATCCTTTGGATCTAGTACAACTCTCTAAGACTGGCAGCCTCTTGTTAACTCTTTCTTCCCTCTACCTGGCAAGCTTCATTTTACTTCACTCTCTACCCTACCCAATACATCATTTTCTTGGCCAGGCTTCTCTCCTCACCAGGCCCTCTTGCTTGTGGTGATTTTCAGAGTGTCCCTGTGTGGCATCTTACACCTCATTCCTACTCATCACATCCATTAGGCCCTCCAAGACCAGCCTAAAGATGCTTTGCATAGAAAGCTTCCCCATTAAGCCACCAAAGTGTGAAATAATTGTATTTCACATGCTCCTTGGTTGGTATGCTGCACCACCATCTCCAACCTTTCCAGTAGCTGATACCACCCTGTCACTGAGTTCTGGCTAACAGTGTACTGTAGAAGTAACACATTGCTGCTAGGCCTGGCCCACAAATGCCTCTTTTGCAAACATCTACACCCTTTCCTCTCCTGGCTAGCATGTTAACATCCTAGGTAATCTGAAAAGTTCAAGTTGAAGATGATAGTCATCGGAGAGAATGATATTTGTCCTAAGTCCCAACTCAGAAGAGAGTTGACTGGGAACTGACTACCCCTGTGTTCAGCCACTGAGATCTGGATTGGCATTTAGTCAAGTTGATATGTGTTGTTATTTAATTCTTTGTTTTGTTTGCTTGCTTGTTTTTGTTTTATTTTGTTTTTCGAGACAGGGTTTCTCTGTATTGCTTTGGAGCCTGTCCTGCAACTAGCTCTGTAGACCAGGCTGCCTTTGAACTCACAGAGATCTGCCTGCCTCTGCCTCCCAAGTGCTGGGATTAAAGGTGTGCGTCACTACCACCTGGCCTGTTATTTAATTCTTATAACATCTATGAACTTGACAGAATCCCCATTGAAGATGGGAAACAATGAATGTTAATTACTCTGGTACTGCTGTTTGTACCTGCTCTGATTCTGCATACACTTGCTGTTTTTTCTTTCTTTTCCTTCTCTCCTTGTTGTCCTCCTCCATTCCCTCCCTTCTTTCCTCACAGAGTGTCCCATACTTAAAGACTTGCCTACAATGAACCAATTTATTCACCTAGGAAGAAATTCACCACTTCCATACACTGCCAACAGGTGGCAGTAGCGGCTGCTTGTAGATTAGCATACCCAGAAAATGAACTCAGGAATGCCTTGAAGTGAACATAAATAACCTGTTTGTGCCACATGATGTGTTCTGTCTATGCCTTAAGAGATCTTCTTGAGAATTAGAATTTTCAGATTCTTCAGACAACTGGGACATCTATAGGCCTCTGCTCTCAAATGAGTAAATTGGTCCAGAATCATTTAATAATCTGTTTGCTCCTACTACATTCTGACACTACATTGTGTGCACATGGACATGTGTATAGAGAGCTGGGCACTGTAAATAATTATGCCTTTATCATTCACACTGGTCTGTCCACCTCTCCCAAGGGGAGCAGAGTAGGAAACACAGGACATTTATTCTCAATAGAAGGTACCATGCTACACTAAGGCCAAATTTAAACTGTGGTTTTAATTGTAATTCTCTATGTTTAAAATTTTTTTCAATATACCCCTGAAATCATATAATTTATGTGATTATGCACACACACACACACACACACACACACACGATACAGACAATCCAGACTGTATCAGTGATGCTGAGGTGATGGTGAGGACTGGCTTGGTAGAACATCATGGCTGGTGAGATTGTCCTGCTCTGTCATTCACCCACACTGTGGCTTTTGGAGACCATCTTCCATGTCATCCCTTTGCAAAGAAGAAAAAGTTAATATATACACACCCTAGGGTCTTGTGTCAATAAACCCTAGCATGAACCAGAGGGCTTGGGAATGAGATATTTGGGGATGCACATGGATAATTTACATGGAATTACATTGAAATGATTCCCATTTGTCAAAAGAGAATAATTATTTACTGTCTCTTACTGGGTTTACATAAGTTAGTTTCTGGTGTACATGTAATAGCATGTCATGAAAGAAAGTCTGGGGAGGGCAGAATGGTACTCAGCTGGTAAAATGCTTGCCTTGCAAGCTCAAGGACTTGAATTTAGTCCGTAGAACCCACATAACAAACAAAACCAAAACCCATCTGAGGGTGCTTTAGCACTGGGAAGATGGGAGCAGGTGAATTTGCCCTGGAGTCTAGAACTTGGAGAATTCTTAGTCAGTGAAAGACCCTGTCTCAAAAAAGAACACACACACACACACACACACACACACACACACACACACACACACACACACACTACCAAAAACCAGGGGAAAAATTCTCTCTTGGGCATTTACCCAACCAGCTCTGGCTTCATGAGCAATGGCCACTGTTTCCTCTCTGCACCTATTAGCAGCATAGGCAAAAGTATATATGGTTTTTCCCCTCTTCAAACAATGGCCATTTCCCTCCATTTTCTCTCCTGCATGTATTCTTCTACACCACTTCACCTGTGCACTAGGTTTACACCCCCACATGTAATTCATTGAGTCAGTCACCCACACAGTTACTCATTGTGTACTCTTGACATGCCTATCTCTACAGGTGTCTTGGCTGCCTCTTGCTTGGTTTCCCATTCTCAGCAGCAGTGATCTGCAGACATCCTTCAAGTCCACAGCAGTCAAACAAACCGCATGATGAAACTGACTTGTTATCAGTCTGCCCTGGCATGTGGAGGAGCCTGTGATGACAGAAAAACAAGGAGAGAGTTTGGAAGCAGTTTTCAAAGCTGGTGGTCAGTGTTCTGTTTAGGCCACAGTATCTCAAATATATGGTTAGGGCCACAACAATATTGATCCAACATTTAATATAAGAAGCTATTGCAAGACCTGCGAGAGCGTGGTCCCTCGCGCTCCCATTCAGGAAAGGCGGCCCTCCAAATCACTCACGAGAAGCGGTCTTGATGCAAATGCATAAAGTCCTTTATATTCCAGTATACTGGGGCCGTCAGCCATACACCATGCAGGGTAGAGGGCTGAGGACGACGACTAGCACAGAATTGAGACAGCTTTTATAGGGTTACAGCAAAGCCCGAGCATCGTGAACCAATCACCTCGTAGCATCCAGTGCAGACCAGTTTTACTTTAAAGTATCCAACCCTGCCCTTAGCCCAGGAAGTCTGCTTTCGCACAGGCTTCTGGGTGTTCATTCACTACCGTAAACATTAAAGTAGGTAACCATCAGCTTGGGATTTAAGACTCCCAGCTTCCTGGGTTTTCTGGGGAATTAGGCTGAATTTTTCCATCCTAACACTATCACAGCCTCTTCATGGAATATTTTGTCTGCATTGAGGACAAGTGATGACTGGCTACTGTGCCCAGAATCCCCATTGCCCCATTTACCCCAGCTCCCTGCCTGTTTGTCACTTAGGATTCATGGGGCAGATACTGGAGGCATTTGTACTGCCATCTGCTCAATTGGTAGCTATGAAACCCAGAAGAAAGAATAACCTAGACCGTGTGTTGTCTTGAACTTTTTGGGTACAATCTGCAAAGGGCCCGCTTTGAGAGAAAATCCTCATAGGTCCGAGTCTAAGATCCACTGCTTGCTAATAGTTTAGCAGAACAATCTCCTTGGCTGCTATCAACTTGCGTTTTCTTTTTGTGAAATAAAAACATTCCATGTAATGCTGAGGTGCCCTTCTGAGTTGCCATATACAAAATATTCCCTGCATATTAGCTATTAGAATCCTTTCTCCTCTCCTTATTGGCTCACACACATTCTCAAGAACTAATGAGTTAACATGCAGAGCATGCACAAGCATGTATTAACAGGGGCAGAAGACTGGTCCAAGAGACTCTTGGGTATCACAGTGAGTGAGGGTCACTTCAGTACTTGGTAAAGTAAATGGCTTTCTGAGACATCTACGCCTAGGACCCCACACTCATCAAATGTTTCCTTTCTCTGCCATGATGACTAAGTGAGAGAGAGGCCAGGATCTTAACCAGCAGCCTATCACTCCTTCAGCTGGCTTTGTCTTCAGGGCTGTCCACCTCCAGTGACCCACTTCTACACCCATCTGGGAGCTACAGGAGGCCAGTGGAGGTTGACTGCACGTTCTGAAACTTCTTTTTTCCACTCTGTGAGAGCAAATTATGCAATTTGAGGTGATGCTTATATGGTGATATGAAGGATGTGCAGTTCTCACATCATGAGGACGCAGGTGCTAAGGGCCTGGTGTGTGCAGCACTCCTACGCAGTAGCCAGCCCTGAAGAAAACCCAGGCAGCTAGGCCAGCACATTATGGTCTCCACAGGCTATGGAGGGAGGAGCAGGATGAGGGTGGATGCACGGAGCAGTGGTCAAGCCTTGGAGTCAGCAACAGGAGGTTTCAAAACCTTAATGACAATGAAAAAAAGAGCAATTTTTACTTAATTTGACATTCCACTTCCTAGAGTTTACCCTTTTCCGATACCTGCTCCCACACAGTAATGAAGAAAATTCTAGACACTTACTAAGATTATATTTTAAAAGGAAAAGCTTGGTCCTAATTTTCTTGGGTCGGGAATATTTTCAGATGCAGACAAACCTTCCCTGAGTCAGTGTGTACTAACTTGCCAGCTCATTAAAATAAGCTAGAGAATCTAAAAAGTTGTGCTTTCCAGGACCCCAACAAAGAGCAGTTAAATTTGGTTCCCAAGAGGGAAGGGCATGGTGACTGTACACACATGTGAGGGCCGAGATTAGGTGCCTATAATGGACCACAGTGGAGAAGCACTAGAGGGAAGAATAAAGCAACTTTGATCCCCAAACACCCAACAGAAGGAGTGAAGTCTAAAAGCAGAAGAGACAGAGAGCAAAGGAGATGCCAAACAGCTTGCACCTGGTGGCTGACTCCAGATTATTCTTCTCATTCTTGCTCGGAAAATTAAACTGCTTTGAACTGGATGCTACAAGGATCAGACATGACCGATTTCCCTCTTACATTGCCCCACCAGCTAAGTCCCTTTCTCTTGAAAGTTTAGTTCTTATTCTCCATATCATTGCTCTTGACAATTGTTGGTAACTTAAATGTTCATACAATGCTGGTGTACTAGCCTGTCAGTCCCCTGGCCTTGTCTCTTTCAAAGGTTTTACCTACCAGGATTGTCCAGCCTTTTGGTACTGTGACATGATGCTGTCATCTATAGAGTTCACGTGTGGGAACTATACAATCAAGTTGCCAAAAAATTGCAAAATATCCCATGTTTAAGTGAGCTTACAATTCTGTGTTGAGCTGCATTCCTAAGTATCGTGCGTCTCAGGTAGAAGCTTCCCAGGCCACAGCCTACTACATGGTCTTCTTACCCATCACCTTGGTCCCTTAAAATTCAGCTTCAGGTACCCAGCTCACCTGCTGCTGCCTTCAGTGTCTACAGCTTCTTTTCTCTAATGTCCCATTTCCAAACACCCTTCATTCTGCTTTCAAGGTAGTGATCCTCCTGCCTGTGGGTTGTTCCAGCCATTCCATGTTGCCACTCCACCCCCTTCTCCCCAGTATTATTATCAGCTCTTTTCTCAATTCATTTTCTCTACTTGGTCAAAGCATAACCATGGCTAAATCTATCTCACACCTACAGTTGAGCTTGACTGGAGACAAATATGCAGCCAAGCCAAGTGGTCTCCATAAAATGATGTAACTACCATCCTCAAATGGCTGGGAGGACTGATGATTCCACTATATGGTTCTGTCTCTTTTTCTTCCTTCCTTCAATTTTCTCTTGGGAGACAGAAGCAACCAGGATGTTTTTAATTTAAAAAATTGTTAAAGACAGAGTTGCAAGCTAGAGCCCAGAATGGCTTTGAACTCCCAGTGATCCTCCTGCCCAGCTTCCTAAATCCTGGGACTGTAGGTATGAGTCCTCACTCATAGCTGCCACAATAGCTGTACCAGCATTGTGTGGTCACTGCTGTCCTCTACCTATGCTCTCAACTCCCTCTTCATTTCCATAGATGTTTCAAGAGCTTGCCCCATTCTGTTATCTTCAACTTCACCACTTCTTGCAGTTACTTCCATTGGCACACATGTGCTATTTTTCCATCTTGAAGAATTTTGACTGCTTTATCTTCTCTGTTTTATTTCTCTGCTCTCATTCCCAAAAGCTCTTCAAACCAACAGCTCCCCAGCTGTCTCTACCCCTTTCCTTCTGTTCTCCCTTGACCCTCCTCCCCCACAAGTCTTGTCCTCACCAACTCACTGATGTAGCCACCTGGGTGGCTTCTTATGTCCAGTTCAGTGTCCATCATTTCCCTTCATCTCCCAGTGTTGTCTGATGGCTCAGCAGTTCTTTGCTTGGGTTCCTTGCTTGATTTTCCTCCTGTCCATGGGCAATCTTGTTCATTTTCTTTGCTGATTGCTCCTCATCAGACCCAACTTGGAAATGTTTAAACTCTGAGGCTTGATGTGAAACCTTCCCTGTTCATAATCTACATTGAGTCCTCTGATGATGTCAAAGCAACTCAGCTTTGAACAGCAGATGTAGGATGGTCACATTTCCATTCCTGGCCCCAAATTCCCCAAGACTTGAGACTTTTGCATCTAGTTACTTCCTCGGATTGGCTTCAATGGTCAATCCCTTTGTCAAGAATGTTCTTCTAGCAGACTTCACATTCTCACTTCCTGTCTTCATCCATCAAGAAAATAGCACCCAACTGTACTCCACATTCCCTATGCTTTTGTGCCTTTCTATCCTAGACATTCAACAGTGTCAGGTATACTTCCCATCTTGTATTATTAATGATTTATATTCTGTCTCCGCCAGTGAGACTACAAGCTCCAAATAGGCTGGGATTCTTTGTCTATTATTCTGGCAAAAAAAAATGTGAATTTAGTGAGTGTTGAATGAATGAAGTAAAACTCTAGATTATGAAAATTAGTGAGGGGAAATGTAGAAGTGTTTGTGCTTGTATGCTAGGTAGCTATATTAGTTACTTTTCTTGTTCCTACCAAAGCTCCTCCTAGTAAGCAATTAAGGGTTTATTGTGGCTCAGAGTGTGAGGGAATTACAGTCTCTATTGGTGGGGAGGCATGGCAGCAGGAGTCTGAGGTGGCTGTCTCATGTCACCTGTAGTCAGGAAGCACGATTTTTACTATTTAAATGCAGTTTGGGAATTCAGACCATGACATGATGCTGCCCACATTCAGGGACTATTTTATCTCTTGGTTGATCCTGTCTGTAAAAGTCCTCATAGGCAAGCCCAGAAGTATACCTCATTAGCGCCCTAAGTATTAGCCTGATCAAGTCCACAACTGAGATCAGCCAGCATAATCACTACCAGTAGAGAAACGAACAAGCACATAGAACCTCCTCACTTGCCTTGAGTGACTGGCACTAAGGGAGATCTTGAGGCCTGGTGCCTAGGAGAACCCTGACCAGGTAAAGTCTGTTCTGATGAGCATCAGCTCTTGAAGAGAGCTGGTAGTCTGTGAGGAAGTGAGACTACCGTCAGTTGGACCACAGTTCTCAGCATAGGATTCTGCCCATTTCAGCTCCATGAGAAACTTGTGCAGGGTCACACGCTCCCTTTGGAAAGGCAACAGCACAAAGCGTATTGAACAGACTGGAAAGGGCTGCAGTAGATTTGTCTTCATTCTCTTCTCAAGCATAAGAAGCTGCATTGAGCATGGCTTGCTGCAAGAGCAGAACCACAGAATATGTACTTTGTATTACAAAGGGGCTCCATTAGATTGGCTTACACAATAGGAGCTGGGTGGCTTAGTAATGGCCATTGGATGCTAGACGGGCCAAGAACCTGGTAGCTGCTCAGTCCACAAAGACGGAGCAGTTCCACCCTGGCAGTGAAGGCCTGGAGCTCCAGGAAGAACTTCTGGTGTTCTGTCCACAATGGGAGAGCAGAGACAGAGATACAGTGTTGTGGCAGCAGCAGCTGTAGACTCAAGTGTATTGGAGGAAAATGCAGGCAACCAAGATAGCATTTGCTTAGGAATTGACAGTTAAGATGTACTACTCGGTTTGAGAGTGGGTCCCCAACCCCCAACCACCAGTTGCTCCTCTCTGGAAACACCACAGAAAGTATGACCCTAGTCTAATTCTAAAACCTGTCAAAATGAGATCAACTTTCACAGTATGACAGAAAACTTTTGTGATCACTCTTTTCTATGCAACACACTTTCAGAAAGTGTAAATTCAACAGAACATGCTGAAGTAACTGAGTTATGACACATAGGACTGTGTACACCTCCTCTATATGCAACCAACCCACTGAGGTACTTTTGTGAAAGAATGCTAAGGTTTGAGTCACAAGAGAGGAGAGGGGGGGAGGGAGGGAGGGAGGGAGAGAGGGAGTGAGGCAGAGAGGGAGGCAGGGAGGGAGGGGAGAAACAAGGAGAAAAAGAGCTGAGGCTGGTTAGCTCAAAGCTAAGTAATGGGTGGCCATTACTAAGCCACCCAGCTCCTATTGTGTAAGCCAATCTAATGGAGCCCCTTTGTAATACAAAGTACATATTCTGTGGTTCTGCTCTTGCAGCAAGCCATGCTCAATGCAGCTTCTTATGCTTGAGAAGAGAATGAAGACAAATCTACTGCAGCCCTTTCCAGTCTGTTCAATACACTTTGTGCTGTTGCCTTTCCAAAGGGAGCGTGTGACCCTGCACAAGTTTCTCATGGAGCTGAAATGGGCAGAATCCTATGCTGAGATTAGGCTCTTATCTAAAGGGAAACTGAGTCAGGCTGCATTTTTGAAGAGGCACCAGTAGAGCTGGTATATCTCCTCAATGACTTTGACATAGTTAGAGTCACAACAGGTTTTGGTTACCACTTGGTATTATGTATCAACTTCCTTCACCTTGAAACACTCCCTCAAGGAAGGAGGGGAGAATCTAGCTCTGGCCATGGGTACATGAGCAAACCAGCTGAGGTCAGCCAGTTGTACTAGCAAGCCACCCACAGTCTCACAGAGGGTGAAGGATAGTGAATGGTGGTTTTGCTTGTTGTTTTCAATGCTGGAGAACAAACCTAAGAAATTGTGCATGCTAATCAAGACCACTATAACTGAGCTACACATAGGCCCTGTGACGGTTGCTGTCCTAGTTAGGGTTACTATGTCTGGGATAAAAAGCCATGACCAAAGCAAGTTAGGGAGGAAAGAGTTTATTTGGCTTACACTTCCATATTACTGTTCATCACTGAAGGAAGTCAGGCCAAGAATTCAGCTTAGAGGCAGGAGCTGATGGAGGGGTGCTATTTAGTAGCTTGCTCATCATAGCTTGCTCAGCCTACTTTCTTACAGAACCAAGGACCATCAGCCCAGGGATAACAGTACCCACAATGGTCTGGGCCCTCCCACATCAAACATTTATTAAGAAAATATCCTACAGCTGAGTCTTATGGAGACATTTTCTCAGTTGAACTTCCTTTGTCTCAGATGACTGTAGCTTTTGTCAAGTTGACAAAACTATCCAGGACAGTTGCTTTTAACCACTAGGCTTTGGAGCCATTGGATACAGAGAAGAGGCTTGCTGATGCCATGTTTTGTATAGAAAGTGTATCTGAAAGATTATCTCTTAAGACTATGTTAAGAGCTTGTTGAGGCATCTCTATAAGCACCCATCTTTTGATTCACTTAAAAAAAGAAGCAAGTGTCTGCCAGGGTATTGAAGTAGTCTCTGGGGAAGCAGCCTGGCTAAAGAGTACAAGATGAATTATCATGTTACTATAAGCATGAGACCTGAGTGGGGAGCATGTGACCACTGGGTGTGGGGTGTGTGGATGAGCTACCCTGGGTAGCAGAGTTGAGTGGTGCTAGGAATCTATCTATCAGATGGAGGGTAGGGTTGGACATGCTGGTTCTCTGGAGATTTAGATTAACATTGACTACATGATGAATATGACATTCATAATGGCTGATGGTTATTGAGCTCTTGAAATCACATGGAGTATGGGTTGATGATGATGGCAGCTAGTAGTTACTGAGTCCTAGGATGAACAATGATTGTGTGATGATGATGGCGATTGCAATGACAATGATGGCTGACAGTTTTTGAGCACTTGGCATCACAGTGACTTCATGATCAATGATGGTTGATGGTTATTGAGACTTTGCTGAGCTTCAACTAGTCTTTGTACTGAATGATTTCTGTACATCATCATAATTTTATGAGCTAGGTACCAATTAGAATCATTATCTCCATCTAATAAATAAAGTCAAGGCTCAGGAAGTCTTTCAGGTTGCACTAATGTGACATTATTCACTTTGGCGCATGATCAGGTAGCCCAAGCCCACAGCCTTGGCTTCTCACCTCTGTTCTACAGAGTATTTGGGTTAAAAAATGAACTACTGTCTAGCCCCCTGATTTGACACTTGGGCCAGTGAGAACCATAGATTTTAAAAATGTTTTTTTTAGCTGAGAATACTTGAAGGTATTCCCCCATTCCTAGTCCAAACTCTCACAAGCAGAATAAAACTCAAAACAATTTTTGTGAAAATTTATGGAAGACCAGTCCACATATAGGCATGGCTCCTGCACCTGTGAAATGGCATCAGGGCAAAAGTCAGGGCTGGCACTTCCCAGCCAGGCATTTGTCTTCTTCCTCTAAGGAGAGGCTCTGTTGAAATGACTTTTTCACAAACAGGGAGTTGTCTTGTTTTTATTTCCACAAAAATTTTTGCATATAGCAGAAAGTTCCTGCTAAAACTTGCAAGTTTTATAAAAACAAAATTTGCAAGTTATGCTCAAAGAAAAGCAGCTAAAAGGCACCCTATTTTTCACACATGCAAAAGCATAGCATGTATAAGGATAGTTAGTTGTTAAGTGAATGTATCTTAAGTAAACAAAGATGTTATCACTATTCACAGACACATAAGACTCCAGATATTAGGGATACACAAGTGTGTGATGAGCCCAACTTAATGGTACCAAGTCATCCATGGGAAGTGATAGACACAATTACTCATCCATGGGAGGTGATAGACACAATCACTCGTTTATGGGAGGTGATTGACACAAGCACTCATTTATGGGAGGTGATTGACACAAGCACTCATCCATGGGAGATGATAGATATAATCACTCATCCATGGGAAATAATAGATATAATCACTCATCTGTGGGAGATAATAGACACAATTACTCATCCATGGGAGATGATTGACATAATCATTCATCCATGGGAGGTGATTGACACTCTGATTCAAAGGAGGAAAGGGAACACAATCTATTTTCTGCACATGTTTTTAAAAGATGAAAAATAGCATTTTTAAGACATTGCTTTACTTCTATAAACTAAATTTTCATGGGATTCAAACTCTGGGTTGCTAGTCTCCATTTGAAGCACTCTCCAGGGACCCTTCTCATTAAGAACAGAAGAACCCAATTGCTCTCGCCAGGCTGGGTGGCTTTTGCATTATAAATTTTACTGTTTCACTAGAAACGAAGGCCAACCAATACCCTCCTCCTCTCTCACATCCTCCCCTCTTGAGGCCCACACCTCTGCTGACTGCAACTGTCTGAACTGAGGGCTCCCGAAGGCCACCCTTCTCTCGGCTTCTAATGAGCAGTGGGACAACCATGGTGAGTAATTTCCTTACTGTTTCTGCCACTAACAAAAGCTAATAGCATTGCACTACCCAGATCAAGCTGCTCCTAAGAAGGAAACTGCCCACATTTTGTTCTAGAGCAATCTGCAGAAACCACTCTTCTGCAAGAACCGTTTTTTAACTGTTGAAGGCACTTGTCCAGCCCACTCCAGTGACCGCCTCTGTGTTAATTAGCAGTGTGCCTAGCTCCTACAAGGAAACTCTGTTTTATCTGGAATCCCTTAGAGTTTTCTGGATTGATAGGACTCCAGGGGAGCCACCACCCAGCATTTTCTGGAAGCAGCTTATGATGCTTAGTTACTAGACACTGAATCTGACTGTTCTGCAGGAGCTGGAAACCATTTTTCTTTCTCTATATCCTAAGCACTTGTCATACTGATTATACAGGCTGATCATTCATTCAATCATTCATGCACAAGGACTGAAAGGTCTTTCCACACTGGCATTGTGAAAAGACAGCACTGAGCAGAACAGTAAGATCATTCCTCTTATCACATTGTCAAGATGGATTCCTGCAGCTTAATAATGTTCTTGTCCCACAGTGATATGTCACTGAGTATTCCCAGATAGGTGAGTTCAGAACTAATGAACTCAAGTTTCCATTCACATCTCGCCAGTATTTTACACTAATACTTTTTTTTTTTAATGAACCTTTTCCTAAGTCCTTACATCTACATATTTTTATTATAGCTTCAACTAAAATGCTAGCTAATGGTCCCGTTTTCTACTGAGATCCTGAACCAAAAACATTTGCTGTGCTGAGATTATACAGTGATATGACTAGCATGGTATGGGCTGCAAGTAGACAGTATGTTACAGAAGTGAGGGAAATGTAAACATGACTAAGAACCATCTCAGTCATCTGGGTCTCATCTCGTCTGTCATTTCACAAACAGACCTGCTCACTTTCCTTTTCTCCAGCACAGAGGATGGGAGCTTAGTTTAAGTCTTTCACAGAGAGTGACCTGATAGCATCTACAGACACACTAAACATATATGGCTCAATTCTTCTGATGATGTCATGCTTCCTATTTATTGTTTTAGGTGGCAGGTTGTTTTTTTATTTCAAGTTGGTGCACTTGTTTGGCAAAGACTGAACAACTGAGTTCAAGAATTTTCAACTCGCTGTTAAAGAAATTCCTTGAAAGCACTGCCTTCTAATTTTCAGAATGGCACTCAGTCTGCCCATGACTGAGCTGTTAGGTAAGGGGACAGGGGTGGAAGGAATGAGGTCTACTTTGGGTTCCTGATTTGGTTTGTCAGAGGGGAAAGAGGCTGCTTCCCCAGGCTGGGATGTGAGTTGGCTCAGAATTCCATTTTTGGGGAAGTCCACTATCACCATAGTGTAAATTCCTCAGTAACAAATTGACTCAGCATGTTCCTAAGCCACAGACATCTTAGGTGACAAATGCCAAACACACGTCATTTGCCCATTTGCTTTTGATAAATGACAGGGAAACCATGTATTTTCCCCACCTCGAGCACACGTGAACCGGAAGTACACCATGCTTCCCTGTAGGTCTTGTTCTTAATCATGTTTCTAACAGCCAGAGTGTTCTGTGTGGCCTAAGCTTTTCACTGAAGTCTTCCTCTTCTTTCCTCTAGGGCATTCTTGTGAAAGGAAACAGTTATCCTGGAACTTTTTTTTTTTTTTTTGCCAAATAGACTCTTCCTGGCTTTCTTGTAGCCCATGAAATTTATTTTATGCACTATCCCCTGGGATTACCAACTCTCTAATCACAATAACCCTGAACCTCATACATTCAATATTAGAGGTGATGGCCATCACTATTACACTTAAAAAGTATAATGCATGAGAAAGAATGTTTTGTTTTGTTTTTAGAATTCCTGTTAGCTATGTCATCTTCAATGCTGAATTTTTTTTTTTTACTGTGAATAATGCAGTTAGGCAGAGAGGCTGAGTGGATAGGAAATATTCAGAAATGGTAAATGAGAGGTAACTTTATATGATGTCAGCATAATGTGTTACTGGTGCCCAGGACTAGGAGGACTCTTCTTAGCCAATCAATACTTTGGATGCAGAGTGACCAGAAGTGACCATAGACAAGTTCACTAAGCCTCTGATCCTCCTTCAAAATGTGTGTGTGTGTGTGTGTGTGTGTGTGTGCAGGCTCATGCCCATGTATGGAGGAACATGCATGTAGAAGCCAGAGGCCAACATCTGATATCTTCCTCAGTTCTTTATCTTTTCATTTTTTCAAGATAGGATCTCTCACAGAAACTTAAACCTTAGCAGGGTTTAAGAGGCTGGCCAAACAGTCCCATACACCTCCCTGCCTCTGCCCACCCAGCACCGAAGTTATAGACTCCATGTCACTGGGCTTCACTTTTGTGTGGATGCTGTGGGTTAGAATTCAGTTCCTCATGCTTGCAGGGCAAGGACTTGGAGCCTCCTCACTGGCCTCTGGCTTCTTGTCTTTAAAATGGGCGGTGGTAATGACTGCTCTTCCTTCAGGTATATCAGGCTTGATTGGTTTATTGTACTTCATTGACCCAATATGTACTGAGTACACAGGCAGCCTGGCTTCAAAGATAGAAATAGATAAATAGGTGTTCAGGAACTAGTGAAACACAGCAGTAACCAAAACTTATGTGGGTACAAACAACTTTTGCCATACTGCATGTGACCAGTAAGTGTGAAAGTGTCTGCCAGTAACCCATGATATATGGTGTAGAGGAGGCTTCAAGCCCCCGTGACACCATAGCTTGGCCTTGTGTGGTTAGCCAGAGCAGGCAGCTCTATGGCTCTGGGTAGGCCTCTGTAAATGGGCAAAATGAGTCACTCTATGACGTTTTTTTTCATAGCAAGTAGCCCTCCGAACTAAACCTTACACTGCACTTGGTGTCCAAAGGTAGAAGAGATTTTGCTGTGATTTGGGCTTGGGCAGGAGGGAGGCAGGCAAGGACCTCTGCTCATTTTCTCTCTTGGTTCCTGCAGGGCAGTTTCCAGAGCTCACCCAGGACAGCCATTTGCCTGTCATAAATGTCCTGTCCACGCTGGTGAATTAACGTCTCCAAACTTGTCATCATCTAGAGTGGAGATACTTCTTATCCAGTGTGTCTAGGGTACAGAGCCTGCCATGCGCATTCCCTCTTTCCCTCTCTTCTCTCCTGTGTATGCTAGAATCTTTTAATGTGACTAAGTCTATTCTTCCATCTCACCAAGGTGACCTCAGGACCTCTAGCCTATGCTCTTAGAGGACACCCACCGCAGATGATGTTGACTGTGGCCTTTCCTAGACTTGCCCGCTCCAGGGCTTTTCAATAGGATGTCTTTTTGCTACCCCTACCCCCACCAATGAACTCTGGTGCAGGACATGGATATCCAGTAAAAACTTCAACTGTAGTAACTATTTTTTATATTCCAACTGTGAATCTATGGGAGTATATACCGTTCACTATAAGTGTCTCTTTTGAATTATGTAAAACTTAGCAGATAGATGAACAAAAAACATTCCAAACAAAGCTGCATGGAACTGTTCCTCTCTGATCCCTGCACTTGTGAGGGACTGACTGACAGTCTCAACGTGTGTCTGCAGGGGAGGATCTGTGTAGCAGTTCACAGAGCAACAAAGAGTTTTAAATAGCAGCTAGCAAAAGACAAGAGGTGTTTCTAACGTAAAAAGGCTCCTTAACAGTTTCAGAAGCTCCCATATTCCCACGCCATCTTACTTCTAGAGACACTCACAAGCATCACTTGCTTGTTCTCCCCAACCTGTGTCTATCGGGCAAACAATCTTTTTACTTTTCTGTTAAAAGATCGTTAATTCATTGTGGATAGAGGGAACCCTACACCTCAGATCAAAGCCCTCTGTTCTCTAGAGGACACAGAGCTCAATTAATTTTACTTTAAAAAAAAACATTTAAGGTAAATATTAGGACAAGTTACCTAATCCAACAGTGGCAATTAAAATGTGTCTTGGTTTCACGCTATGAGGGTTTGAAGAAGAAACAAAGAAGGATGGAAAAACATAAGAGTGGGGACAGTCATACTGGAAGCCTGGAGGCAAGGGATGGGAGGCAACATCAGAGCTTCTTAGGCTTGTAGGAGGGGCTGGGGGCACGGTTTGCTACCTGCCATCATTTTGTCATTCTCCTGATTGCAGCTGGCTTTCCTCAGCTATTGGAATCATTATATGTTATGGCCTAAATAGCAAATTTTCAGTGTTGACTGGAACATTCACTGAATTGAAAATTTCTCTCTGAGCTGGGAACACAGCTCAGCAGTACCATTTAATCCCCATGTGCACTGTGTGTGTGTGTGTGTGTGTGTGTGTGTGAGAGAGAGAGAGAGAGAGAGAGAGAGAGAGAGAGAGAGAGAGAGAGAGACAGAGAGACAGAGAGAGACAGAGAGACAGAGACATTTAGTACCCATGACTCAAGGATCCAATTCCAAGATTGTCAGGAGAAAGCAGTTCTCTGAGAACAGCCATCAGGGTCCTGATCAGAGCTGTGGAGGACCAAAGAGTCCCTCATCGCAGTCTTGCCATCCGAGCTGCTGTCTGATGCACTCAGATGGCAGCTGGGGCAGAGCAGTTTTTGCTGAATAAATGACACAGAGTGTGGTACTGTGACCATGCCTTCAATCCCAGCACCTCAGAGGCATTTTCTTTTGCTGATGCTACAACCAGACACCACCCTCAGAAAGAAAATGCACTATTCTCAAGACCACACAGAACAAGACATTAGTTGTTCAGGAGGCTCAGAGATGCTAAGACCCAGTGTGTGTGTGTGTGTGTGTGTGTGTGTGTGTGTGTGTGTGTGTGTGTGTTTACATGTGGATGTGGATCTTTGGGTTCTTTTTCTCCATAAAGACATCTGCTTCCAGCCTCACTGATTTGTCATTAGCTACAAGACACATGTAACTAAGATCTATGAGAGAGGTCCATGTGGCTGCTGAGGATAGTCCTCTGGACCCAGATCTCCAGCAGCAGCAGGAAGAAACTTCCAGTGAACATGTCAGTGATATGTAAGAGACCTATCCCCAGAGAGCGCAGGCCTAGTCTGCCAATGATGCACCTTCCTGAGGTCACCATGAACAGAGAGGCTCACCTCAGAAACACTTGTACTTGAACTGTGGGGGTTGGGAGCTTTTCTACCATAACCACCAGACCCGAGTAGCATGACCCCTCAGCAATAGGAGCTAGAGGGTGTGTGGGCTAGAGAAGGCTTCTGCTCCCCTGGAGATAACAGTGAAGGGAGCTGCTTCATTGGTCTACTTGGGATGATCCCAGGAGACCCTGGAATGGAAAGGGATGTCCTGGTGTGAATACATATGATCAGACCCAGACATTAGAATTGTACTCATGGTGAACTGACTTCCTCTGATTCGTGTCACTTGCAGGTATACAGCACAGTTTTTAGATACTTCCTATAAAAACGATCAAGTCCATGAAGTGACCACATGCACAGAATTTGGGGTAAGGGGAGAGGAGAGAATATAGAAAGGATAGGTAAAGTATGTATAGAGCATCTAGTTAGGATCTCAGCAAATCCTGGTGGGCTAGTTTAGACTTTTCTTCCTCCAGTCAAATAAGAATATTCAGGGGTTACTCAAATACAGTTGGGAATTGTAAAAATTTCCTTGAACTATTCTAGGGAAAATGTTTCCAGGTAGACATAAATCTACAGAAGGCTCAGTCCCTCCTAGAGCAAGGTATCTTTATGAATTCCTCACTGTGCAGGGTCAACCAATGTCATAATAAGGTCAGATCACCCAACCCTCAGGAACATCTTTCCAGAGTTGGGAAAGCAAAACAGATAGGTCCACCCCGAGGGTCAATGTAAATGAATGTCGAAGTGGAGTGTTTGACAAACTAGTGGTCAGAGGAAGAGATCACAGACAGCGTGTAAGAGTTGGGTGCCGACAGCCCAGCAGGGTCTAAGTCCGCAAAGCTTCCATCATCCGTTAGGCTGGCACTGTCCATCCCTCTTGCTCTCCCTGGATTGAACAAGCCTGGCACATTCCCTTGGCCATATTTCTGCCCTGTTCTCTAAGCATAGGTTATCACAGCAAGTGCTTGAAATGTGGCCATTTCCTACAGATGACTAAAGTTGTCCTCTTCTCTCTTTTAAGCTTCTACAGTGACATCCAAGGAAAGTTGCCACCTGACATTGAGGTTCTAAGCAGGCATAGGAGTGAAGACACTGTTGACTGTGCACATGACACCCAAGCTGGGCTGCCCAAGCTTCTGCTGTGTCAAATCTCTGGTGCAGTTGAAGTTGGCAAAAGGCTCTGGAGTCTGAGAGATAAAACAACAGATGCAGCAACAGCAGAAGCCGGTTGATGGAACTGGACTATTCTCTCCCTACAAATATGAACAGCAAATTCTGCAAATGGGTTCAGCAGGGTTGTGAATGTCAGGGAACACCCCAGCCAAGACTGCCAGTGAGGATTATAATTACAGATGCTTGGGAGGAGGAGGGGAAGAGGATGGCAAGTTCAAGGACCGCTTATGCTACCTAGTAATTTCAAAGCAAGCCTGAACTCTGCTAGCTAGGATGACTCAGCAAGATTATATATCAATTAAAAAATTGAATGGGCCTGGATATGGTTCTATGAACAATAAAGTGTTTGTGCACAAGACCCTGGATTCAATCTCTAAAATTGAAGAAAAAAAAGGGGAAAACCAACCAACCAAACAAACAAACAAAAAATGCAAAACAAACAGAAAACCCTGCTTTTGACCTGGATTTAAAATAGTTACTAATAAGGTATAAATGTGATACTTCAAACAAAATATGGTTATTTCTACTGTAATATAACATATCTGTATAAAAATCACTTCACCATAACAAAGGTAAACAATAAAAACCTCAGGCTTGGGGGTAAACTGAGTTAAAGAGCAACACTGAATACTGGGACTGAAAGGGAGCTAAGAGGCTGATGTAAAAGACTGATATAATATAAAGGGTTTAAGTGCATTAAACCATTATGAAACAGTGCATGCTACAAGAATAATGTGCTTTATCTGGAAGAAGACAGACTTTTGCCCCCAGGTACAGGCATTGGAAAGGGTGCCACTGTGGTTTACTGTGGTTGTGTGGAAGTCTGTGAAATGGGAGCACTTGGCATCAAAGTAGATGGGTATGGCTCATCATATTAGGACTGGAGCCAGAGGCCAGTGTGCTGGGCTCTGCTAGTGGTGTTTACTTGTCATCCTGTGTTTCTTACAGATGAAAAGCACACACGAGACAACACATTATTCAAAGTATTCTCTTATATGTTCACTCCATTGAGATAAATTTTCATTTTTAAAGCGGGTGTTTAGAGCAGGCCTGGTGCTTCCACATCATACAAATGACCATGAATTCATGAGTGAAAGCCAACTATGGTAGTCACACCTGTTAACTTACTACTCAGGAGGTGTAATCAGGAGAATCAGAAGCTCAAGATTATTTTGGAGCTATATGACAAGTCCAAATCCAGTCTGAGATACATGGGACCCTGTCTAAAACTAAACAAAATCCATGCCTAAGCATTGTACTTTCCCATTGCTTACACAAAAAAATTCTTACATACTCAATGACCTAATAAAGAGACACAGATGAAACAAAATGAATGCAAAAACAGGATTCATCCTTCTGTTGCATCCAAGAAACACACCGTAATATCAAGGATAGTTATAATATCAAATAAAATATTTCATGCTAATAGACCTAAGAACAAAACTAATGTAGTTACTTTAATATATGAAGAAAATGGACTTCAAACTGAAACTAATCAAAAGAGATGGGAAGGACACTCTATACTCACCAAAAGCAAAATCTACCAAGTTGACATTGCAATTCTTAACATCTATGTCCCCAACACAAGGATGCTTAAGTTCATAAAACAAACACTGTTGCAGCTTAAATCCCACATTGACCTTCACACACTGATAGAGGGAGACTTTAGTTCCCCATTCTCACCAATAGACAGGTCATCCAGACCAAAATATCCTCCCAAAACAAAAACAAAACCCAAAAATACTAAATAGAGAAATGCTGGAGCTAATTGACTTTATGAATTAAATGGACCTAACAGATATTTACAGAACATTTCACCCAAACAAGAGAGTATACCTTCTCAGTACCTCATGGAGTATTCTCCAAAACTGGCCATATACTCAGACACAAAGCAAGTACCAACAGATACGGGAAGATTGAAATACCCCCCCTCATCCTATCTGACTATCAATAAGAAAATAAATTGATAAACCCTTATCTAAATTAAGTAAAAGACAGAGAGAGGCTATCCAAGTTGACAAAATTAGAAATAAAAAGAAGGACATAACAACAGACACCAAGAAAATCCAGAGAATTATAAGAACATACTTTAAAAACCTGTACTCCATCAATTGGAAAACCTAAAAGAAATTGATAATTTTCTCCATACATACCACTTTCAAAGTTAAACCACAATCTGATGAGCCATTTAAACAGAACTACAGTGCCTGGCAAAATAGAAGCAGCCCAGGGCCATATGATTTTGGTATAGAATTCTATCAGACTTTCAAAGTGAGCTAGTCTTCAAATTGAAGTAGTCTTCAAATGATTCCACAAAATAGAGACAGAAAGAACATTACCCAGTTCATGTTACGAGGCTACAGTTACTCTGATACCCAAACCAAATACAAAGACCAAACAAAGAGAATTATAGACCATTTTTCCTTATAAACTTAGATGCAAAAATTCTCAACAAAATACTTGCAAATTGAATTCAAGAACATATCAAAAAGATAATTCCCCATGATCAAATAGGCTTCATCCCAGAGCTCCAGGGATGGTTCAACACTTACAAATCAATAAATGAAATCCACCATATAAACAAACTGAGAGAAAAACCTTTGTCATCAGTTGCAGAAAAAGCCTTTGACAAAATTCAATATTCTTTCATGATAAAAGTTCTGGTGAGATTAGGTATACAATGAATATACTTAAACAGACTAAACATACTTAAACATTACAGAAAGTCCATAGGAACTCAAAGCAATTCCACTAAAATCAGGAAAAAGATAAGGTTGTTTATTCTCTCCATATCTGTTCAATATGGTGCTTGAAGTTCTAGCTAGAGCAATAAGACAATGAAGGGAGATCAAGGGGATACAAATTGGAAAGAGAAAAGTATTGTTATTTTCAGATGTTATTAATATACTTAAGTGACTCTAAATCTCCACTGGGAAGCTCTTACAGCTGATAAACACTTTCAGCCAAGTAAATGCTACAAAATTAACTCACAGAAACATGACAAATGAACTGAGAAAGAAATCAGAAAAACAACACATTTTACAATAGCCTCAACTAATTTGAAATATTGGGGGGCAACTCTAAACAAGTAAGTGAAAGGCTTATATGATAAAAACTTTAAGATTCTGAAGAAAAATACTAAAGAAGGTATCAGAAGATGGAAAGATGTCCCATGCTTGTGATCGGTAGAGTCCTTCTACTAAAAGCAGTCTGTGCAATCTCCGTCAAAATTCCAGTTCAATTATTCATAGATTTGGAGAGGATAATATTTAGCTTCACATGGAAACACACACACACACACACACACACACACACACACACACACACACACACCTACAAGATAGGTAAAACAATCCTGAATAATAATAATAACTGAAGGAGGCATCAGCATCCCCTATTTTAAGCTGTACTACAGAGCTGTAGTAATAAAA
Organism: Cricetiscus sungorus; assembly: GCA_030556225.1. Lineage (NCBI taxonomy): Eukaryota > Metazoa > Chordata > Mammalia > Rodentia > Cricetidae > Cricetiscus > Cricetiscus sungorus. The sequence goes on along the minus strand of JANBXA010000730.1, from coordinate 60,061,025 downwards.
ACCACTTAGTATTAGCATTAAAAACAAACATGCCAATCAGTGGAATTGAATTGATGGACCAGGCATACATCTACACACCTATGGAAACCAAATATTTGATAAAGAAGCAGGAAGTACACAATGGAAAAAGCATCTTCAACAAATAGTGCTGGTCAAACTGGACGGCTACATGGAGAAGAATCCAAATAGATCTATACTTACCATGCTTCACAAAATTCAACTGCAAGTGAATCAAAGACATAGGCATAAAACCACATACACTGAACCTAAAGGTAGAGTAGGAAGTAGCCTTGAAGTCACTAGCACAAGAGAAGACTTCCTGAATAGAACACAGGTAGCACAGGCATCAATAATTAATAAATGGGACCTTGCAAAACTAAAAAGCTTCTATGGGCAAAAGGCTCCATCAATCAGACAAAGAAGCAGCCTACAGATGGGAAAACATGTTTACCAACCCCACATCTGATAGAGTACTAATATCCAAAATATATAAAGAACTCAAGAAACTATATCAAGAAAAAAATCCAATTAAAAATGGGCCACAGAAATAAACAGAGAATTCTCAAAAGAGGAAACTCAAGTGGCCAAGAAACACTTCAAGAAATGTTCAGCACAAGGGGGAGTTCATGGACCCCAGACTGACAGCTGGGAAAGCAGCTTAGGACCGATTAGATCCCCTGAATGAAGGTGTCAGTGAGGAGGACTTGGCAGTCTATGGGGCCTCTGACAGTGGATCAGTATTTATCCTTAGTATATGAATGAACTTTGGGAGCCCATTTCACATAGATGGATACTCTCTCAGTCTAGATACAGGGGAGGAAGGCCTGGGGCCCTGCTCCAAATTATATGACATACTTTGAAGATTCCCCCATGGAAGGCCTCACCCTTCCTGGGGAGCAGAAAGGGGATTGGATAGGGTGTTGTTGGGGCATAGGGGAGAAGGGGAGGGAGAAGGAACTGAGATTGACATGTAAAACAAGATTATTTCTGATTTAAATAAAAAACAAAAAGAAATGTTCAGCACCCTTTGTCATCCGGGAAATCAAACTGCAAATCAAACTGCTCTGAGATTTCACCTTACACTCATCAGAATGGCAAAGATCAATAAAATAAGTGACAGCTCATGCTGGTGAGGTATAGAATAAGATTTCTTACCTATCGCTGGTAAGTGTGCAACTTTACACAGGCACTATGGAGATCAGTATGGCCGCTCCTCAAGAGATGGGAATTGATCTACCTCAAGTCTTGCTCTATCACTCTTGGCCACATACCCACATACCCAAAGGATGCTTCATTTTACCATAGAGATGCTTGTTCAACCATGATCATTACTGCTCTATTCAGAATAGCCAGAAACTGGAAAAAACCTAGATGTCTCTTATTAGATTAATTGATAAAGAAACAAGGCATGTTCATACAATGGAATATCAAACAGAACAAAATCATAAAATTTGCAAGTAAACAGATGGAACTAGAAAAGAAATAATCTTGAATATGGTAACCCAGACCCAGAAAGACAAATATGATATGAATTCACTTATATATGGATTTAGCCATTAAGTCAATGATAACTAAGTTACAATCTGTAGAACTACAGACATTAGGTATAAAGTAAGGGACTAGTGGAGGTAATATGGCTTTCCCTAGGAAAGAAAAATAGAATATATGCCAATGAATAGATGCAAGGTGCCTGGGGTATGAAGATCAACTGGGGAGGGACAGGAAAAAGGGAAGTGAGGGAGGGAATATGGGAAGAGACAGTTGAAATTAAGGGCCATTTGAGGGATAGTATGGAAAATAAGGTAGATGCTTCCTAAAATATATACATAGATGAAGGAGATCTAAATGAATGGCCAAATAATGAGGTAGATAGGACCCCAATTGGGGTCCTATCTCTTGTCACTAAATGAAGCTTCCAGTATGAGGATTGTTGATTTCATCTATTTGAGTTGTTGGCTAAAAGGGTCCCACGAGAAGCCCCAAACAATCCAGGCTGTTGCTAAGTTTGCTCTCCACAAACTGAAAGCAATGCTCCATTGCAGAAGACAACATCTATATAACTCATTGAACTTGGAGAAGCTGATCTGGTGCTTACACAGAAGCTTCACCCCTATGTGTCAGTGCTTGGTACAGGAAGGTATTCTGCATGCTACCAAAGGAGAAACATAAACACCAACCCAGCCATGAATATTTTGATCTGCAATGGCGTCCTGCCTACATATGCCAGTGAAATAATGGCACCAATCTTATAGGGATAGCCAGCCAACTTCTGATTTGACATAAGCCCCACTTCAGGAGATGAAACCCATTCCTGATACTGCTTGGGTGACCAAGAACCTGAGACTAGATAGCCCAGGGACCTGGAGTAAAACAAAATACTACTATTCTGAAAATAACCCATCACCACCAAAAAACAAAACAACAACAACAAAAAAAAACCCTAACATTAAAATGACTCCCAGTGACATTCCACTATACTCATACATCAGTGCCTTGTCCAGCCATCATCAGAGAAGCTTCTTCCTATGGCAGAACAAATGCAAACATTTACAGTCAGAGAGTATGCAGAGAATGAGAGAGGCCTTGGAACAAAGCTCTAAATGAAATGTCTCCAGCATATCCTCCCTTAGGGCTCAGGAAACCTCTCAGAAGAGGAGGTAGGACGAATGTAAAAGCTAGAGGAGATGGAGGACAGCAAGGAAATATCGCACCCTAAATTAACAGGACACACACATATGAATTCAGAGGCTGAGGAAGCATGCACAGGGCCTGCGTGAATCTGTACCAGATGGGGGTTCTAGGGCTGAAAGGAAAAGTGGACACATGCCCTCATCCTTAATTCGGGAGCCATCTCCAATTGATAACCACTTGCAAATGAAAATCAAGTTTCCTCTAAGGGAGTCTCACTGGGGAAACAAGCTTCTCTGAAGGGCAGGCTGGGGTAGGCTGCATACCCAGTAGATAGCCAGCAGAAACGAAATCAGTGGCATCTCTGGAGGTTCCTTGTCTCAAAATGCTGTGTCCCAGCTTTTCTTTATTTTTAATTTTACCTTTTATTTAATTTATATCATCATTATATCATTATTTTCCCTCTCTTTTTACTCTAGAGGTCCTTTGCATACAAATTATGGTTTCTAGTTTAGAGTTTTCATGGGATTCCTGAGTGTGAAAACAAGTGGGCCTCTGTGTTTCCTGTGCCTTTTGGGGGTCTCTTCTGCTTCTGTTTGCTTGTTTTGTCCTATCCCGCTGTGTTCATTTTGTTTTGTCTTATTATATTTTATTTTATTGTTATACCTTAGATGCCTGTTTGTTTTCTTTTCTTTTTTCATTTTTTTTGTTTGTTTTGTTTTTGTTTGTTTGAGACAGGTTTTTTTTTTTTTGGTTTTGTTTTTTTTGCTTTTTTGTTTTTGTTTTTGTATTGTTTTGGAGCTTGTCCTGGAACTTTCTGTGTATAACAGGCTGGCCTTGAACTCACAGAGATCTGCCTTCCTCTGCTTCCTGAGTGCTTGGAGTAAAGGAGGGCACCACCAACGCCTGGCTGCCTGTTTGTTTTCTAATAAGACACAGAAATGGGGTATATATGGATGGGAGGGGAGGGTTGGAGGAACTGGGAGGAGTAAAGGAAAGGGAAACCATAACCAGGATATATGAGGGGAAAAATCCATTTTCATTAAAAGGGACAAAATAATGCCATGTTGCAAGCCAAACATAAACAAAACAACAACAAAACCCAAACCAAAGTATCTTGCAGTTCAAATGGTTGGGAGTGCAGACTGAGCTAACAGAAAAGTCAACCATAGAGGGGCCCATGCCTTCTGAGTGCTCTACTCCAGCAGTCCCCAAACTTCCTAATGCTGTGACCATTTAACACAGTTCCTCATGTTGTGGTAACCCCCCTGACCATACAATTATTTTTGTTGCTACTTTATAACTAATTTTGCTACTATAATTATTTTAATGTAAATATTTTGTGTTTTCTGATGGTTTTGGGCAACCCCTTGCCATCCATAAGTTGAGAATTGCTGCTCTAGAGTTGGTCTATACCTTGGTTTCCCCGGCCTCCGAGGACACTAGTTTTCCATGAGTCCGGCCTGTGTGCCGCATCCGCCTGTGTTTGTCATCACATTTACTTTGATCTTGAACCTTTGCCTTCCTTCCTGTGAGTCCCATGAAGCCAACATGTTCAGTGCTGCAGAACTTTCTGTAGGAAATCCCATGGGAAGGTCTGAGGTTGGGATGCAGGGCAGGGAGCTTGAGACTTGCTCTTGATGGGCAGCTTGTAGCAAGGGCTAGGAGGTCTTGGGAAGTGATGGAGGATTTGCATCGAGATCAAGAACAGTGCTTTTTTATGGGCAGCATGACTTCAGATGCTTTTAACCACCACTAAAGCTATGCCATGCTGTGACTTAACATTGATCTAGCCCTTCTTTCTGTGGGTCTCTACATCCTTTCTATACTAATCCAGAATCAGTCAATGTCCTGGGACTTTCTCATGTGTTATACCTAGGCCTTTCCTCTGCCTTGTAAGCCTTTAAGGCTCCTATCTTTCCTTAACCAGAACATGCCTGGTCATTTGGCAATTCATTAGTAGAGTCTAGATTTGAACTCGGGAACTCTTCTTTTTAAAATGATCTCTTAATCACCATGGATAGTGTATTCAGGAATAAACACTCATGTAGGTGCATCAAGAAAACATGTGGAAAAGACCACATGGGTAAAGCAATGGGGTGCACCTCGTGGAGAGCCTTAGTCCTTATTGGCTAATACGCGTACATAGCAACTTCTCTTGAGGGATTTAATGATTTCATCATACTATAAGAATGTTCATCTCTTGCCTAAGATCATAGCTTAACTAGCTATTCTATGATAAAAAATTCCACAGTCCAACCTTCAGAGTAAATCAGGTACAAGCTCTCATGTTGGCAGCATAACATTCTGAAATACAGGATGGTTGTAAGTGTGTGACAAAATAGATAAACAAATAGGTAAGCCAAAATATATAGTCAAGAAGTTTATTTGTAAGACATACCTGACTGTGGCTTAAACATCTGTTGAGCTGAGTATTATACTCAACTTTTCCCAATGGGTGAAGGGTCACAGGACAAGACTGTAGAGGAGGCAGGTGCTAAGAACCTCTTCTGGCCTCTGAGCCTTTTATCAACCTCTACCTGGTCACAAATGCAGTTAGAAGCATACTACTTAGACCCAATGGAGACAATGTCTAGCAGAAATACTTTTGGTATTGGTATTTTTTAACTTGGAAAGAAAGGAGCATTGCCCTTTTCACTTGTTTAATAGATGCATTAAATACAAGCAATTGACACTACAGAATTTTAATAAGGATAGAGTAATGCCTTGATGGAGAGTACATTGTCTACAGAGTTCATCAAACCACTTTATTATATTTTCAAACCAGATTAGTACATCAAGTGTCAGGAAGCACCATCAATGCTATTTAAAGATGCATTGGTGAAAACTGGAGGCAAATCCTGTTTTAACACCCTGAAACCTGATGGGGTCTAAAATGTTCTTGGTAGTTAGAAAACTCCCCTATCACTTATTTTTTTCCTTAAAATTAACCTTGTCCATTTTTGCAATGGAACACAGGATGGTTCAGTCAGGTTCAGTCATTACCCTATGAAAAGTTCTTGCAATAAAGGGCATGGCTCTTTACTCATCGTGCAAGTGTCTTTATGACTGTCAGACAAACCAGGTAAGGTGCTGGGGATCAAAGTGTTTGTGTTTACTTCTCCGAAAATCTGGCAGTGCCTCCTGTGTGACACACACACACACACACACACACACACACACACACACACACACACATACACACACACTTACTTCTTGGTGAGTGCTGAAAACTGGAATTCACCACATCTCTCTTTTTCCTGTCTAAGATGCAGATGGGGCACATTTTGTGGACTCTGTCCATCCCTGCCCCCACACGCACACGTACACCTAGCCAATGGAAAAGAAAAACGACTTACTCACACTCATCCACTGTACGAAGATTTCCAGGCTGCAATGGGAGGGCTTTGCCTCTCCTTGAGGGATGAATAAATAGGTAGCTGTACAGACAACCTGTCCACATTCAGGCTGAAGTGAAAACCAGCCCCAGGTCCTGCTCATCTGTAGTTGGAGACCCAGTTCTGGTGGCATGGAGAGGACCCTTATCTGTCTGATAGTCATCTTCTTGGGGACAGTGGCCCATAAAACAAGCCCACAAGGGCCAGATCGCCTTCTGATTAGACTTCGTCACCTTATACACATTGTTGAACAGCTGAAAATTTATGTGAACGACTTGGTAAGGCCATGTTTGTCACTGAAATTTAACTAATATTTTTTAATAGATATGAAAGGGGCCTTTTGATTTCTATCACTAACTCAGAACTAATTCTCTTTGGCTAGGATCCTGAACTTCTGCCAGCTCCACAAGATGTAAAGGTAAGATCAGCCGAGTTGACTTTGAAAATATATCTTGTGTAAACTTTAAAGTCTAACAAAGCTCTAGAATGATGATTTAGGTGTATGCTTCTTTTCAATGACTTTGGGGATTAATAATTGGTAAAATATTCATTTTCATTTGGGCAAAGATTTACTAGCAAACCAAACAATGACATACTATATTGCATTTGTATAGAATACGTGTTTACCCCCTAAAGCCTCTAAGAATACTCCTAGGTAGTGTTACTAAGACAAATCAACAAGGATAAAAATCTGTGCTAGGATCAGTTTCTGAACAAGAAACAGTTACTCATGTTTTCAGAGTCTCAGGCCCGAAAGCTCTGCAACATCTTTGTCACCGTATTTAAGATAAGAGAGGTAACATTTACATTTTAATAACAAATCTTTAAAAAGAAAGAAAGAATTAGATTGCAAGGAAGGTACAGAGACAGAGTGTGGAAATCAAAAGTTTCTGCATGTAACCCATGTACCTTGGCCTCAGTGAGTCTTCTTGTCTTTAGCTCTTGGCGAGTCTTTCAAAGGGGCCATTTTCAACAGCTCATTCCAACTCTTGCACCATTCATATCCCAGTCCCATGGAGAAGAGGCTTGGCATGCAGTGCAGAGGGGCTTCTGCCAATTTCCCTCCAAGAACTTCTATGATCTGGTCTTCTGTTTGGTACCTTAACATTCTGAATGAATGGGGAAATGCTCGTCCTACTAGACCTTTAACTGCATGACTTAGGAAAACCAGGAAAGTGTTGCCAGTAATTAGGGCACCACACAGATACATTCAAAGAAAAGAATTATGGTAAATGACAGTGTAAAAGTTTAGAGAGTGGATGAGTCACAGCCTCAGCTCTGCTCTGCAATTCACTTTTGCTCTAGCCCTGAGCATGACCACTCTTGTGTTTTCTAGGTCCTTCCTAATAAGCAGCAGCTAAAATGAAAGTAATACATTTAACTCATTAAAGAGACATTTCCAATAAGCAAAAATTCTTCTTAACATGTCTGTTTCTCAGCATCTCACCCACTGTGTTGACTGCTGTGGGCAGAGTTCTTTCTGGGGTTTCCTACCTGCAGTCTACACTTTGCAAAGTAAAAAAAATAATAGGAAAATCCTTCATTTTCAGCTGGGTCGACCTAATGACTCCTTCTTATACATGTTTTTTAGTGAAAGATGTCTTTTTAAATCTGAATTTCCCTGTAACCACTTTAATGTTTGTCTCTATTGCATTGCTAATACACACTACTTATACAAGGTGATTGCGTGTCTGTGATTGTATATGCCCATTCATCTTGTCCACCCTCTGTCCTCTCCCTCTGCCCCCTGTCTAGACTCTAGTGATCCATCTTCTACTGAAGGATTTTCAAAAATCTCACAAATCTATGAAAATATGTCTCAGTGAGCTTGCATCTTTCTGATGATCTGATTAGGCAGCACTACCTATGAAGCAATAGTACAGCCCTAACTAACATCTCCAAACTACTCTGGCAGGCAAACTCAAGACAGAGGAAGGCAGCAAGGGCAGCAGAAGCTGCATACCAAGTTTTCAGAGCTAGCATCCAAAGCAGGATCTGTAACAAATTCTACAGAACTACTGAGACCTGCAATGGGCGCCCTCCTTTGTCTTCCCTTTTCTCAACTACCCAGGGGCTTGTTGCCCTCCCTAGGTAGGCGCTTTACAGTATGTGAGGAAACTTTGGTTACCCAGTCCAATACATCAGCAATTGTGCCACTAGGAAACCTCCATCTGTTACTAGAGCTGGACAAAGGTAAGTCACCTAACACAGCTAGTGAGATAGTCTATGCCAACAGGCCATGACTTTCCTTCCAAAAAGACAAAAATATAACCAGGTCAGAAATAGGCTTTAAGAAATTAGCCTGTTTTATTTTCAGATATCCAGTTGCAGAACCAGCAAGCCATGTGTGCCTTTTATGAAAATCTCTTTTCTGGCTGAAAAGGGGGCTGACTTTGTAACTCCTTTCTTTGGCTTCTTTATTGCACCGTCTATGCAGAAGCTATGAACCTCTAGAAAATTCCTTACATTCCCCAGTGAGGCCCAGCTGAGGAGAGCAGCCGGGGCACTCGGCATGGCTGTCCTCGGACACTAGCCTGGGAGCCCCAAGGCTCTTTATTCCCTCCAGGTCCCCATGAGCTCCATTCCTCAGGAGGAGCAGGCCCGGCTGCCTTACTGCTTTTCTGCATTTGCTGTGCATTGAAACCCAACTTGAAGATTCTTGTCCCTCCTCACACATTTCAGAGACAGGCTGCTACCAAACCAAGGCCAGTGTCCATCGGTAGTGGACAGGGAAGGGTGGGGACAGTGGCATGTTCACATGCTGACGTCATATCTGTCTCCTAGTCTGGGTGTGAAACTTTGGTGGCTGGTCCTGAGCATTCCTGGCAGGATAATCTCAGGGAGTTTGCTCTTGGGGCCCCTCCCCAAGCTTCTTTGGAACCTAATTTTCTTTCAGTGTACAAATGAAAATGTCAACTCAGCAAAATGAAGCTCTGTGAGAAATGCTGGTTTCTCAGATCATCACGGATGAAACAGTTAGCGTTTTCAGTTTCAGCTGGAAAATTTACCTCTTTAAATATGAATATTATTTTTTTCCAGTAAGTTAAGCCGGTTGTGGTCAAAGAGAAGAGAAAAGAAAAAACTTCAACAAACATGAACATGTGGTTTTCAAGGAAAAAAAAGTGCTATAATTAACGTTTATAAATAGTTTCTATTAAATAAGCATTTTGGCAAACATGGGAAGGCCGGCACCTTGCCCTGGTGACAGGCAAGCTACCCTGATAGAAGGAACTAGATAAGGCCTGCTGGGCTTGCGGCTACCTATGCAAAGCAAGGCTGATGGTCTTGTGTTATTAGTCAACATTAACATCGGGCAAGTGTATGGGTTGGAAAATGCAAAGCAGGCTGCTTTTTCAGCTGATTGTCCCTGAGAAGCTTCAGGCGACGCAGCAGCATCGCTGGGAAGGAGGGAGGCCTTTGGTTGGAAGCTAGTGGCTTCCATGCACATCAGTGAAATGAAGCTGTGGCAACTTCAGGGGAAGACTAACCACGCAGACGTTTGCTAAAGGAGACAGCAATGTGGGCGAAAGAAATTCAGATAGGCGCTCTTGGACCAGTTAAGCCAGTTTCAGATATTGCTCTTCCACAGCCAAGGCTTCAACTCCGTGTGAAGCACTTGCCTGGTGTACCCTTCCAGTGCATTACATTGCTAAGATTTGGACTTCTTCACTGCCCAGTAGTTATTTAGCCAAACCAAAGAGGCTTCGCTGCTCCTTGACTTCTCCAGTCTTTGTGACACGGCTCTGCTAAAGAGGTCCTTCTTGCACTGGCTGAGCAAGTCTTAACCTTCTGTGATTTGACTCTTGATTCGTGGGGAGCCCTGATCTACCCAGACATGATGTGGCTAGAGCTTCACAAAATGTACAATGATGGCTCTCAGAATGAGCAACTGTAGTGGTCTTAACCCATTCCCCTCATCGATTCACTCTGCAAATAGTAACCAAGTACTTGCTGATGACCAGGCCTGTTGCAAGCGCTGCACAGACTAGAACCCTGCTCCAGCCAGGTACATCACCCATGAAGACCCCTGTGTGCATAGTGGGTAGAGGTGACAATTAGTGAAACAGCTTCTTAGCCAGACCGTTGGATCGCTTTCCCAAAGTTGCCGCTGGTCATAATTTACAGCCTCAGGATTCAGCAACCATGCTCTTAAACTAAATTCTCTGTCACAGCTAGAAAGTCTGGTCTGTTAGCTCAGTGGTAGACTGCTTGCCTAGAATTTATGTGGTCCTGGGACCTCACTCCCCCACAAACATACATACATACACATACACACACACACACACACACACACACACACACACACACACACACACACACAATCACACACACACTCACAATCCAACCCCACAAAGCTCATGCCCACCACTTTAACCTCAGAGTGGCATAAGCATAGCAGTGGGCATAGGAAATTGTGAAGGGTGAGAGCCCTGCTCATCTCTATGCAGCAGGAAGGGGCTCCTTCTCCCAGGTATGGAAGCTGTCTGAGTGGAACTTCTGTCTTTAGCAGAGTTTGAGTGGAGATATGACCATACCTAAGGCAGCCACTAAAACAAATATCTAAGATGGTACAAATAGAAATTGAGGTCTGGAAAGTCATTTTTAACCTTTGGAATAACATTCATTAACATATGATAATCACCTCTCTTTCAGAGTATTCAAACATGCTAATTATCTCTTTTAGGACATTAATATATATGAGTTGTCTGTTGGGATATTAACATAAGCTATTTATCTCTCCTTCAGGAGCATTGTGAACACTCAGCTTTTGCCTGTTTTCAGAAGGCCAAACTCAAGCCAGCAAATACAGGAAACAATAAAATGATCATCAATGACTTAGCCTCAAAGCTGAGGAGGAGGCTGCCTACCACGAAGGGGGCGAGAAGGCAGAAGAACATAGTTGTAAGATTGTCCTTTGTTATCTCTCATTTGCAGTATGTTATCTATCTTATTTTTAGTTATTAACTGAATATATTATGCTTGACACATACACACAACTAGAACCCCGCATGCCTTCTTGAAGAGTCACTCTACACTGTACAAGGTACATTTTGAGAAGTGGTGTCACTTCTCAAGTCTTCACACTCTGTCTAGAAACCCAACTAGAACTGGCTACCACTCCCAGTATGTGGAGTTAATGGAAGCTTCCAGAGTGAGGAAGCCATTAGGAAGAGAATCTAACTGCTGGAAGTGAATATCTTCCTTTTATTTATTGCTGGCATTACTTGTATCATCATTATCAGGGACTCAATCCCAATGTTCTGACAAGAAAAGAGATATCCTACAAGATGCCAAGATTAGAATATTACTGTTCCTGGCAAAAGCAGAGTTAGTATTGAATTTAAGGGAAACACCCTTTTATGAGGCTGGAGGTTTTCTAGGTTCCTTATTTGGGACTCTAAATTCCTCTTGAATATCTTTTCTTTGACCAATCAGCTGTAATTCAGAGACTCAAGAATTGAGTAACTCAGGCATCAATCAAAAGCAGCAGAGATAGCATAAAAGAAGTTGCTCTGTTTTTTTTTTAAGCAGTCTTCTTGTCCTTCAAGAAATTCCACATAGACTAAAAATAATGAAACAGAAATTACATTATGAAAAGGAGCCTGGTTTCTTTTGATTGTTCCTCCAGGTTATTATGAGAAAATGACCCTCTGAAACTTTCTTTACAAAGAAAGGAACTGCCTGAGATGGTAGTGCACGCCTGTGAGCCCTGCACCCTGGAGGCTGAGGCAGGCAGATTGAGAGTTCCAGGACAACCTGGGCTATGAGAGTGAGACCCTATTCGAAAAGCAGGAAGGAAGGGAGAAAGGAAGGAAGGACGGAAGGAAGGAAGGAATGGAGAAAGGGAAGAAGAGGGGGAGGGAAGAAAGGAAGGAAAGAAAGAAGGGAAGGAAGGAAAGGGAGGGAGGGAAGGATGGAAAGACAGGAGGAAGGAGAAATGAAGGCGAGGAGGGAGGGAGGAAGGAGGGAAGAAAATGAAGAACTGAACACAGCTATGAAACTCAGGGCAGGGACTTAGGAAATGATGGTGTCTGGTTTAGACCTGGAACCCAACACTTGGGGTTAAATGCCTTCATTTATGGGTGAGGAAAGTGAGATCTAAAAAGGCAGACTTTCTCCAGGTTTCACACACATCTGTGTCAAGAAGAACACAGCTACTGTGTTTCCACAGGATGTTCTCACTGCAATAACATGTGACTGAGCATCCAGATATGGCCTGGTATTTTGATACCAGAAGGGTAATAAGCATGAAACTGAAGGAGAAAGGGGTGGGGAAGGAAGGAGGAAAGCAAGCAACACTCATAAAAATTCGCTCTACTTGATGATCTTCTAGGGATTTATCAGAGCAAACAGAGATACATATGAACTATTATCTGCAAGGATATTCTTTGTAGAATTGTAAACAAGAGGGGAAAGCTTCTGTACCCACTTCCATATCCAAAAATAACAAGAGCATCATTCTGTGTTGGAAAACAAAGTGACAGACACATCACCTGTACTGAAAGCGTATCTAGTGCCTAGGAAATACTTGTAAGCAGCTAAAATAATAAATAAAATAAGAGCAAACAGCATGTATCAACTAGTGTAACAAGAATGCAAAGTTAATCAGAATAAAGGGAGCAAAAAGGATATTATATTCCAAAACAGTACAGTTGTCTTTGTGGGTGAAGTCACAAATGGATTCTAGAATAATCTTACAATTTTTTCCTAACGTTTGTTACTGAATCTGACTTATGTTTTCAATAGAAGTTTTCTTCTATTGAATATTACATAAGTATTTTATGACATAGAAAATTTTTTAAAGAATGTAACTTTTTATTTGCTTATCTATTTATTTTGACTTCCAGAAATGCCCTTCTTGTGATTCTTATGAGAAAAAAACACCCAAGGAATTCCTAGAAAGACTAAAATGGCTCCTTCAAAAGGTATGTGCCTTAAATGTTTTTATTTCTCTCCTTCATCATTGTCTCTGTGTTGCCTCATATGCTCAGTGACTTGTGGACCATTGTTTCCACAGATGATTCATCAGCATCTTTCCTAGAACACACAGAACCTGAAGATTCCCAAGGGCTCAAGACACTGGACACTATAGACACTCACCAACACAGGAGTGCACCTTGCTTCCTGGGATTGTGAGTGGAGAAGTACAATATGTTACGATAAGAACTCCTCATTAAAGCTACAGGCTAAGATCCTTTGCCAAATTACTACGCAAATCTTTCAGTTCACGACAGACTCCATGCTGCCAACATGGAGAATCTCCCCTCGGAGAGCTCAGTTTCCTGTGTCATGGATTCCTTGACTTGACTTCGTCATCTTATTGCCCAACTGGGACATGCTTTGAATGGAAGGGAAGAACTAAAGATTTTAACTAAAAATATAGCTAGAGAATTTGTTGGTCTGCAAGAATAAGACCCTTTGTGATCCTAACTGAATGATGTAAGCTGAAAATACAGAAGCAGGAGATGAAATCGGAAATTCAAGTCTTTATTCTTTAA